>OY979638.1:15462374-16062374 GCA_963855885.1 Coenonympha glycerion | reverse complement strand
TGGTATCATAATATGAATACCCTATTTATTACCATACGTATCCATCACGGAAAAGGGAGTACCTACGTTTCCACTTTCCACTGAAGCGGTCTACTCCGCCCGCTCCTCTTCAATCGTTAACATAATACCTACATAATATCGAGTTTCTAAATAGATAATCTAATATGGATTACTAGCAGATACCCGCGGCTTCGCTCGCGTAAATTTTAGATTTCCTATTCTGACGGGAAGCCATGAATTTTACCGGAATAAAAAGTAGCCTTTGTGTTAGTTTAAAACGGACTCTATCTCCATTCCAACTTTCAGCAAAAAAATTTCTTAGTTGCAGTTTGAAGGAATGTTTTTCCACATTTCCGCGGAAACCATTGATTTTCCCGGAATAAAAAAATTAATAAAAACCCATCAAAATACACGATATTTCAAATTGTTTTTTAAAAAACGAGCCAAGCGCGAGTACGAGTCGCGCACCGAGGGTTCCATACTATAAAAGAAGAAAAACATTAAAAGAATCACTTTAGTTCATGAATTTACGAGTATAATATACATGTAGGTACTTTTGTTGCCAAACCGCAAACCTAACTTTGATTTTGGTGGTTTATTGTTATTATCAAAAAAAGTACTATAGTAAGAGAGTTGTTTTTTTTCAACTGTAAAATATACGTTTATTCCTATTGATAATAAATATTTCAGATTTTTCGATTGGTAAACTTCGGAGACAAGGGGGGGGGGGGGGGGGGCGGTATTTTTTTCGACAATTTGCCCAATAACTCAAAAAAAACTATCAGGCATAAAACTAAATAAAAATTGTTTTTAGAATACACAAGTAACGCCCTTTCATATGATACTCCATTCAATATTGTTATTTCATTTTGAAATTTCGACGACCCCGTTTTCCCCCCTTTTTTAATAAAAATAAAATAGATTTTCAATTTGTTATGATTGCAATGGCGGCGCACCGCAATTACCTACAACTGTTCCAAATTTCAGGTCGATAGCTTTAATAGTTACTGAAACAATAAAGTGTGACAGACGGACGGATGGACGGACGGACGGACGCACGGACGGTCGGACGGAGAAAGTCTCACCATAAGGGTTCCATTTTTACCATTTTGGTATGGAACCCTAAAAAGGGAACCGCCTTCAAAAAAACCCACTGAAAAGCACAAAATAATTTTCTAATAAATCTGGGTACACCTACTTAGTTTTCGATTAAATAAGTTCGATTCACAAAGGCAGTAGCTAACGCATCTTTCTTACCTTACCTTCTTTGTCACACGTAGAACGCGACGTTGCCGCTCTGTGTAAGATGCCAATTCGTCAGTTTTGGCTCCGGATCCACTTATTTTAAGTAAATGTCGCATATAAGTTTAATATATTCTGGATCTAAGAAAGCTTTTTCAGTATGATTTTTTCGGCCGTTTTTGGATCAACAAATATTGGTTAAATCGCTGACGAGTATGTCGAAAATCTGTTCGTGCAGATCCACTGACGTCACACGTGCATTAGGGGCGGATCAAAGTATATCAGTTTACCCGAGGCAGAGCGGAGTAAACACGTGAAATAGGTGGATCAACATTTGTTCTAGCTTCTCACTGGAGCAACATTTACCGTGAACGGATCTATATATATATATATATATATATATATATATTATATTGCGAAAATGAATAGATAAATTAACATCAAACACCACATAGTAGCACACAATATAGTATGCTAACACATTGCTCAATGGGCCTTAATAAGAGTTTATTCATTCCGTAACTTTGCTTTGCTGATCTTGTAACTTTTTTAGCTCTAGGCAGTAGACACAGCACAGAATGAGAACATTAGCATTAGTTAAAGTTAGTATTATTGTTTTTATATAATTCAAGGGAATTATTGAGTTTATACAACGCCAGCTACTACTCAGGGCGAACCAGTTTTAATTATACCATAATTAAAACTGAAGAGAAAGTATAAAAATTTGCCACAGCTTTGAAAAACAAATCGATATGTCGTTTACAAAATCTTAGACCAAGATATATAATAGACAACCTCCTGATAATGTTGAAGCGACCTCATAAGGTCGCCTGCAGGCAGACCACCGTGAGAACGTGTCTGCCGAGGAATATAATCTCTCACGAGAGAGGTCTGCGTTTCAGTGCACTCAGCAACACTTCCTCGGCGAGCACGTAGTTTGTTGCTTGACCTCATCAGAAAAGCAGTCTGCTGGTAACAACCATTACGGACGTTACCTAAGTTTTATAACCTCTTATTGAGCGATGATGCTTCTGTCGCAATAGCTCTTTTGCTCTCTAATCATTAATCATTATAATCTATCTAAATATAAATTAAACCTATTTATAATGTGACTGGGTTATTGATCCAGGAATTGAACGAAAAGATTGTGTTAATTAAATACTTCTGTGGTATAAAGAGGACCTATTTCCTATTATAATAGGAAACAATTTACTATCTGTTAATGTCCATAATTTAACAAAAATTTTCATCTCTAAACATCTACCTGATTGTGTTTATTATATGAAGAATAAAATGTATGAAATATAATTGATGATTAAACGAACTTACCTGTAAGTGAAGTTCTATCACAATTATGTGAATACATTTTATTCGAATATAATAATATAAGGTCCCTCCCATACCCAAAACCCATGAGTATAATACGAAAATTTTGTTAAATATTCTCTAAAGAATGAAGCATGGCGCGGAGGTAGGCTGGGGACCGCGTGTCCATCAGGGTGGTCAGTTTTAAAAAACAAAATAAATAAAAGTGCGAAATTGCCAGTACAATGAAAGTATACCTGATTGTGTTTATTATATTCGAATAAAATGTATTCACATAATTGTGATAGAACTTCACTTACAGGTAAGTTCGTTTAATCATCAATAAAACTTGTTAAAAAGGAATAAAAAGGTTGTTTAAAAGGATTATAGAGACTAGTTAAGTTAAAGACTGTCAACGAAATTCTAATTATACTAACTAAATTGCAACGGGATGCTTCATCCGAACGATGACACAAACAACACAAATTTTAATTAATAAGTTCCAAGCACATTCACATTGCACAAAGCCCATCACGCCAGGTCCTCGACTCGGCTGTAATCCTAAATTAATGTTTGTGAATTTGACTCACAAATGCACTCCACACGAACGGCCGCTGGCGACTCCCTAATTGCTGTCACCCAAACTGGCCCGTCTTAGACAATTTCCTCACAACTTATACCCGTGTACAAATCGTTCGTAACCTGCAACGGAGGATTTTCAACTTTATTGCATTGCAATAGGTGTTGATGTGCGTGCGTGGTGTGTGACGAGTGTTGTAATTAGTCGGGCGGCAGGTCAAAGGGCCGGAAGCTGACCGCGCGGCCGGGCGCACTTCCTGAGCGTGTCACGACGATGTCTTGTGTCGGAAGGACCCCGCTCGAGTTTTAGGGTTAATTCTATATGTTTAGTGTGCACTGCAGCTAATGTTTTGGGTGAAATTGTTTATTCATTTATTCATTCGTAGCTGTATTTATTTTCCAGACTTCTACGAGTATCAGAGTTTGATCAAGCTTACAAAAGCTTACAAATCTAGTCAAGTGCAGATGAAAATAGTAATCGTATAAAAAACTTTTAAGCGCGTAGTTTATAAATTAGCATGATACACGAAGTATTATTTTAGTTTATCTTAAATTTTCACTATTAGTCTAATTTTATTAAAAATTGGTGTCAACAAGTACGTACCTATTTAATGGAGTTTCATTAGAGTTTTAATTTATAAGAGAATCTTTTCTCTACATTCCACTACTTTTCATGAATCTTTGTGATAAATAGATCATTGCATTCTAAAAGTCTAATAAGCCATCAATTGAAAAATCTTTGAAAAAAAATCCAAGAGGCGCGATAACACCGGCTATAACATTGCAGATATATAACTTATCGGAAACATAGTTATATTTAGAAGCATGTTCTAAATAAAGCTAGAATGAATATCGGAATGAAGACGTCCTCGTCGCCACAGGTGCGTGCGCGAGGGCAGCACGCATCAGCGGGCAAAGCTAGAACATCAAAGCCGTGCTTCAATTAGCCGACTAATTGGCTCGACTTGGCTTGACCGCGCCACTCTGCGGCTAAATTGCCGCTTTTGACTTAGCGCATTGCAGACTTCAGCGGGATATATGACCGAATCGTTTAAAACTAAACGGTGATTATTATTTTAGACTAGCCCATCTGCAACTTTGTTTTAACTAGTGCAAACACAGGCTTAGGGTAAGAGCAAGCTTGCGACGTGAAACGTTAAAGACTTTACGAAGATTTGTTACCCGCAGAACATTTGTTGAAGATGTTGAAGATTTGTTTGTTTGTTGTGTCGTTGTTGTTGATTTGTCTGTGCAAGGTACAGTCAGCACAAAAATAAGACTTTTAGGTACTTTCAGCTTGTTGAAGAGGTAAAGAACCTTTTGTTATGCAATTTCGTTTGGAATCAAATGCAATACATCTTAAGTTATACTTACGTATCATTAACCTTCAGCGACATTTTACCGCTTTCAAAACGAGTTTACAAAAACCTGCTCGAATGAGGAGTCGTGGAGTGTCGCTGAGGTGGGTCCAAACGAAACGAGACCAAATTGCATTAATTGAGAGAGACTCTCGCTAGACTTGTTTCGACTTGGGGGCATTTTTTTAATGTAGAGAAATAAGAATACCGAAAAAATTTGAAAATGTTCACGCAACTCTTGTAATATTGTTTTATTTCATAGCTATCGCCGTATAATATTAATAGTCGTGGTGCTTTGTGAATCTCATGGTTCTATTGTATAGAAATCTGGAAAACTTAGTTACTTAGTTAAACTAATCGACAAATAGTTGTCTGTACATATCGAGCAAGTTGTCTCTTTGTTAAGACGGTTACTTAGTAATTCTAAGAGAATAGATAGGTACTTATAGTCCACACTCACTAACGGAAGCTACTTTAAAAAAAAATTAAACTTCAAAATTGAAAATATCTTTATTTCACATAGGCCTAATATACAGGCGCTTGTAAAAGGTCCTTATGATATTTGTCACATTTGTATGGCGATAACTCCAAGTCGACTTAAAACTAAGTTTACGAGGATTCCAACGCGCCCTGCACTGAGAAGAAGCCCACAACAACAACAACATCCCGAAAATTACGGATTACGAGTATTTGGTATCAAAGAAGTTTCAAGCCTTTAAATTTTGTAAAGCGGCTGCAAAAATACCCAGACGCAAAAAAATTGACACCTTAAAGGGCTGGTCAGATTACAACCCGCGCCCTATCAACTGTTTGACCAGACCTTTATAGTATCAGTGTCCATATTATACACAGGACCCAGCGAACCGTGTGAAAAAATGTCACCGGTTTATTGGTGTCAAAAATATTTGTTTTGACACCAACGGCGTCAGAAGCAAGCCGACCTCAGTACTGTCTATGGACTGCGGTCCACACCACAGATCACTATACTTGTTATTAGTCTGCACGAGCGTTTTCCGCCATATTGTAGCGTATTAGCGGGAATTTTGACAGTCAATGACTTTTTTCTTGTATGAAGAAAGTTTACGTAAAATGTTCAGATCGAATCATCAACATATTTATATCGGTGATGTTAGATGCAAATAACGTGTACCTATACATAGGCAAGTATAATAACTAGGTACAAATAAATGCTTGCTGGACATCCAAAACCAAACATAATCGCCAAGACAAACGCAGAGGTAGGCAGCGGCCACTAGCGTATCCCTCTAATTCAATAATTTCCACCCATTTACCACGGCCCGCCATATTTGTCTTGGGCTAAAATCCGGGACAAGATTAATCCGGAGTTTCGCAACTCGCGTCCCTTGCCCGGCGCAGGGAGAGGGGAAAGGGTAGAGCCGCATTTCTGGAGGATCGCTATATGGCGTGATTTTCAAAATTAAAAAACATAAAAATAACCGACTGAGTTTGTTCATCTCAGTGCGAGGTGAGCTAGAATCCCTTTTAAATTTTATTTCACAAATTTTTATTTTTATTATCATTAATTATGGGAAATTGTAATTATTATATTTTAAGTGATATTGATGCTCAAGATGCTGTAATGGCGACATTGTATCAGGAAGCTCAGTGTTGCCAGATCGTTAAATGGTGGACTCACGCTATCAAGAGTCAGGGGAAGTCGCTAAATTTAAGTGCCTTCAAACCGTGGAGATTTCTGATCTTACAGTTTTAATCTTAAAGATTAAATTATTTAAAAAAAATACTTACAGGTAATTTGTTGATGAAGCATTTAAAGGTAAGCCATGATCACTATAGACTTTCAGAAGGAGAAACATCCTGAGCTAAGTAATACCTCATGCTTCGATCTTCAAAGCTCTACGTCTATAGAAGTACACATACACAAAGGAAATGTAGTACTAAAAATGTCATAATATTTAGCTAGGTAATTATTGTCAACACCCTGTATACAGTGGTCACTTGGACACGGCTCTTGATCTCGGGCGGGTTTTGGAAAGGGTGATTAATACTTAATTTCTTAACAGCCACTTGATTGTTGCTCGCAACCTCTTACAACTTTGTTAACCGTTTTAACCACGACCAAACCATCTCTCGTGCGTAACAGTGTAAGTTGCAATTTGACTCCTAATTGGAAGAAACATATTAGTATCTGTTGCTGTACCAATAAGCCTAGAATATGACGTAATTTGGATAGCAAGGAAATTATTTTTCTTTATTCTTTTAGCAAACAAAGATGACATGTTAGAAATAATGATGACTCGGATTTCATGACCAGTAAAGCTTTTAAAGAAATAAACTCATCATCAAATAATTTTTAAATGATGAAAAACAAAACTACAAATTTAATTTTATATCACCTAAACCTTATTATGACATATATATATATAGTAAAATTATATTCATAAGGTACGTTTGGTTGAACTTATTTTACAGCATTAAAAAGAAATGTTAAACATTAAATTTAAGAATCCTATAGGCACTCAAGACAGACCCCCGACCCACGACAGTAAAATATTCGTTTAAAACAATATCAAGTGTGTCAAAAGTTAGAACCAAGTGAAAAGTTGTCGAGTTTAAAAGTGCGGAAATTATTTCGCGGAGCAAAGTGTAGCCAACAGGAGAGGAAATGCATAATTCATGGGACAGAGAAGTACCTACAGAGTGACCCCAGGTTAATAGAAATGCTTTATTGCCGTGTTTGCTGTACGAACTTTTGCCTCTGATGCTCTTTTATTCTGGAATAGGGACAGAACTTCGTGTGTTTTTAAGGGATAATATTCCTTGATTTTTCTTAGTATTATTTTTGTAAGTACTTTCCCACATCTCAGTTTGGAGTCTCACCTCAAGTAAAGAGGCATACCTACTCCGACCTATGGAGAGGGCTTTCTATGTTCGGAGTATATTTATGCGATTGATCCAAAATGATGATATTATGTGCAGAAGATCTAGATTATTAAGATTGACATATTATTATGTTCCTATAGGATCGATGAAAATTAGAATTGCGGCCTGCGGGATTTGCTACTAGGGTAAGCAGTGTTAGATGAATAGATTCAACCAAATTGTGAAGAATTGCTAACTTACTTACACTGAAACATCTTTGCAGAATGAGGACACGGGTAAGACGTTCACCTGATGTTAAGTGATATGTCCAGTGCCTATGTCCAATACAGTGCGTACCTTCTAGGATTCTACATTGCAATGTCCCACGACGCACCATACTGCAAACTTAACTTCGAAACTCAATATTTGCACTTGTTTACTTGAGTCTCATTATGCCCAGTATTTCGCATACACTGATTAATCTAAACCATTAAATCTCTGATTCCCAATCAGCATGATTATCTGTCTAGTTAGGTATGCAGTATCGGAGTTAGCAAACAAGACCAATCAGCGTCCGCTCACGTCTTGAGACGGTCGGCGGCGAGTGGCGGAGTGGTCAAAGTTACGGTAAACAACTGAACACACTGTAACAACTGCGGCCACGAGCGCTCCCTGAGAGACCCCTCCTGTTTCTAAGACATTTGATTGTTTCCTAACTATTGCTGGACGTACTTTTACTTAACTATATTTTATTAACATAAAATCTCCGGTTGAAAAAGCTTTCTAAAAACAAAATCTTATATCAGTAGGTTTAGAGTGCACTGTTTCAATATAATGTAAACGAGACTAATGACAAAATATATGAATCTATGGGTCTCATAAGAAGACTCAGAGTCACTTAGCGGGCGATGAAGTGGCTCGGAGTTTCTCTGTTGGATCAAATCAGAAATGAGGAGATCCGTAGACGAACCAGAGTTACCGACATAGCTCAACGTATTGCGAAGCTGAAGTGGCAATGGGCGGCGCAAATAGCTCGTAGAACCGAGGTACGTTGGTGACCCAAAATGCTGGAATGGCGAGCAGGTGGACTGGTGACATTAAAAGAGTCGTAGGAAGGCGTTGGATCGCAGGTAGCGCAGCATCGTGCGGGCTGGAAATCATTGTAGGAGGCCTATCTCTAGCTGTAGACGTCCGTCAGCTGAAATGAATCGTGTGACATAATTTGCTAACAATTACGATAGTCGATAATGAAGTAAACGTTTTTCCGCAATCAGACCCCCGGTACTGTAAATGTCTATGGGCGGCGGTGATTGCTTCACCCGCCCGCTGAGTTGCTAGCGATGATGATGATAGAAATAAGGGATCGATGTAAATACCTACCTACACAACGAAAACTAGACTTTTGGTTGTTATGCTCGGAATAAGCGTGAAATTAATTAAAACTGACTGTTAACAGCAGTCTTATGGAGAGTGGTTTAAGATCGCAGTAACTTAACTGAAAGTTCGTAAGACGCGGCGACAGGTCCGGACTCCAGCTGACCCCTGCGCCGCTTCAGTGTTCCTTAATTATGCGCCGCCTTAACACGTGGCCTGGCTACACACTAATATAATAGAACACCTTCATATTTTTAACCGACAACTAACGGAGGAGGTTCTTAAGTCAGAACGTTTTTTTTATTAGAAGAAATTTTTATTAAATTTCTTTAGCAGATGTTTAAAGCATAAAGTGCGAGGAAAAACAGAACTTGTTCTCTTTCTTGTAAGAGAGATATTATGTCCATGTTTAGGAAAATAATTCCACAGTTTGGCGGGAAAAGGTATAAATCAGCATCGGTAAGATATAAAGAGCTGGGATTAAAGTCTAAAGATACTTTTATATTTGGACTTGGAAAATTAATGAAATCTTTTGTACACTTAATACTACTTAGAATTTGAAATAAGTTTCTTTGTATTCTTACAACAGATAATTCCATTATAGCACAGGAAAACGAACATCCAAATGTTCTTATCAGCACACTTTGGCTCTTCTAGCACTTTGGTGCTTTCTACTTCTACTCATAGGAAAGACCAACGATCTTTCCTCGAGCGATTTTTCAGTCGAGCTTTCCTCGGAGCTCGATTTAAAGCCCAGGCAAATACAGCGTATCTTGTGTGTACAAACACAACAACAATACAAGACGAGAAGTCACAAGTTTGTGTGGAATTGTCCGTCTTGGATTAAATTAACATTAGGTGAAAGTGTCCCCAGGGTCGCAGGGACCCAGGCGGCCATTGCCCGGGCCCATTGTACCGGCCGCGGTCAGCGGGGGAGGAATTAAAATTACAACATGCAAATTGTCCGCCGTCTTGAGTTTATGTTTGCGAGACCTCGCCGTAAACTCTCGTTTTCAATGCCTACTTGACCGCTGTGGCAAAGCGGTGTTTATTTGTGTTTAGGCTCGGTTGATGGGATGAAAATGGTTCTTCGTGCTTTTTTTGTAGGAATGGGTTGAGTAATCAGTTACCACGTTTTGAATTCAAACTCTTAGATACCGAAATTTTTAAAATACATATCCTGATGTATCATTGCTATAATCTTATGAAACATTTCTGGAATTGACTTGATAACTGTATACTACCCACTCACCAGCTTATCAGTCTTTAAAGTTCCTAAAACTGGGATTACTGACTTGTTCTATTTCTCTCAAATTGGGGAGAAATGTATAAAACTTAGACATAACACACTGTATTGGGGAGGTTTCACATAGCCTTGATAACATTATGGAGAACTAAATGTATTGTTCCCTCTTAGGGTTCTACTATAATTTCAAGAAATCAGTATTTGGACCCTAAATCCTATCATAGGCGACTGAAGGTCAAAATGGCTACTAGTGTGCAAAACAATAATTTCTTGTGATGATGCTACGATTAATGGTATAATTAATTTGAAAAGCATTCTTATAAATGTGTTTTTAAAGAAGAATACTGTCCCGGTATGAAAATAGGTAAAAAACGTAAAGCTGTATAACGTAAGAGAATTCAAAAAAGAGTCGACACACGAAATATGTTTATAAGAAACAACGTGCTTTGATTTATAACGAGCCGAGGAATAAAGCACGGGCGGAGTCGGGAGCGCAAGTTGAAGGATATAGCGATTTGATGTACCCAAGTAGATGTTAGGCAACTTGTAGATGACAAAGATAAAGAATGTATCTATGTAAAATTGCTTTAATATCATGCTCTAGAATTATTGTTATCTCAATTACCAGGCAATCGAAGCATAAGGTATCGCTTTAGTACTTTATAGTCGTAGCAACCGTCTACGAGCTCAAAGCAATAAATTAACAAATTAGATAATTTATTCCAATAGATCGTAAGTCCGTACTTACACGTACAAAAACCTTATGTAATTAATTACTGCAGTAAGTTTTAAAATCGTACGACATCTTTAAATATTGCATCAGAATATAATTATAAATAACAACAGTATTAGATACCAGTAAGGTTTACCTTTTTTTTTTTTAACGTTGGGAATGCGTTTACGCATCCCACTCGGAAGATGTTATCGAGTGGGTATGTGGGACTCGCTGGCCGGCCAGAATACCCACTAAACCCAACGGTACCCACTGCGCCAATATGAGACGCCACAGGATCGCTATTCGCATGCTACTGTAGCGTCCCGGCGTTACTTCCGCTCAGGGGCCACACGCTCTAATGAGGAAGAAGGTGCGCATAGCGTCTCCTTCTGACTCCCTGCCGCCTTCTACGGATGGGAGGAGCATCGTCCGCCTGCAGTAAGGTTTACCTAATCTAACCTTAAGTATAATATAAAAATGTCTATTAGTAAGATGATGATGATATGACGTCTTCAAAGTTCAGCAGGGCAATCGGCTAAAAATGTATCAATCATAGGTCAAAACATGAGTGTTACCCAATCACAACGCTTGAAAATCGCGTTTTGACATTGATACAGTTATTTAATGATTGATACATTTTAAGCCGATCACCCTGCAGGACACGTTGTTTTTTTTCGTACGCGTATGCATAATCGCTCACAGTTAGTAGCTTGCACACCGCTAAGATACCGAATATTCTTCTAGTCACAAAACTGTGAGATTTATCCCCTAGCCCGGCTTCAAACTCATTAGACGAGCGAGTCCGCGGGATCTCATAGTGTTTGTGTTTACGAGCCCTAACAGACGACGCGAGTGTCTTGAACCTTTCTCAGACCTGTGGCTAATGTCCCGCTTTATCAAACGCGAGGTTTTAACTTTTTGTAGTTTAATATCTTACTTTTGCACTCATGCTAAATATACTACTTATATTTAACATTATAGTGTTTTCACACACTTAGGAAATTATTCCTATAAATTTTAATATGCATCAAAATTTCACTCGCGGTGGGACTCGAACCCACGTCCCCTAGCTATCGCGGCTAGGAGCTCTTCCTCTGAGCTACGCGAGACTGTCTCACCACGGCGAAATTCGGATGCATATTGTTTTTCGTTCTTAGGCAGAACTAACGCCATCTATCTGAAAACATTACAGTTATTCAAATATGCCGAAGTCCCATTAATACCAATGGAGCTAACTTCGAACGAATCCATCCGAATTTCGCCGTGGTGAGACAGTCTCACGTAGCTCAGAGGAAGAGCTCCTAGCCGCGATAGCTAGGGGACGTGGGTTCGAGTCCCACCGCGAGTGAAATTTTGATGCATATTTAAATTTATAGGAATAATTTCCTAAGTGTGTGAAAACACTATAATAGTAAATATAAGTAGTAAGTAACGGCAAGGCGTCATTACTCGTTCGAAGTTAGCTCCATTGGTATTAATGGGACTTCGGCATATTTGAATAACTGTAATGTTTTCAGATAGATGGCGTTAGTTCTGCCTAAGAACGAAAAACAATATGCATCCGAATTTCGCCGTGGTGATACAGTCTCGCGTAGCTCAGAGGAAGAGCTCCTAGCCGCGATAGCTAGGGGACGTGGGTTCGAGTCTCACCGCGAGTGAAATTTTGATGCATATTTAAATTTATAGGCATGCTAAATATATAAAAGTGCACTGAATCAACCTTGGAACGGAATATAGTACACCTACACGTTACTAAGATCTCTTATGTTTATCAAAAGTAGTTATCATACCAAACCTTCTGCGTGCAAACTACTCGTAAATTCAGATTTATAGATGGTGCAAACTATACGTAACCATATTATGTTGAACCTACTTAAATTATAGATTTCGTTATCCTTTATCTAAATACTTGTAAATTCACAAACGACTTATGTCATAGAAATTGTTTACCTTTAGTCACCTTTAGTTACTTGATCCTAGATTATTAGTATTTACTGTTATCCTAGAAAATCCTTGGCAAAAGCCTACGTACCTACATATCAAAACTAAGTCATTATATTCTCATACAGTGCTCCCATTGACTAAGTTAAGTGTTACCATCGAATACATTATATTACTGTATTGTTTCTTCTTTCTTTTCTACCTTGTTCGAAATATTTCTATAAGGGTGTACAGAAACCATATTTCACGGTGTCTCGGTCGGTTCCACCTTTAATTTATAGCCCGTGTGTGTACATGACGTGAGTTGAGGGTAAACAAATAAATGTGGAATACTCATTATAATAATAATTTATTTGTTCAATTTAATGACGCGAAGCTAATTAGGGTTCCATACCAAAATGGTAAAAATGGAACCCTTATGGTGAGACTTTCTCCGTCCGTCCGTCCGTCCGTCCATCTGTCAAACTCGATTATTTCAGTAACTATTAAAGCTATCAACCTGAAATTTGGAATAGTTGTAGGTAATACCGGCGCAATGTTATTGCAATCATAAAAAATTGAAAATCTTTTTTATTTTTATTTAAATAGGGGGGGAAAACCGGGTCGTCAAAATTTCAAAATGAGATAACAATATTGAGTAGGGTATCATATGAAAGGGCGTTACTTGTGTATTCTAAAACTGATTTTTATTTATTGTTATGCCTGATAGTTTTCGATTTATTGGGCAAACTGTCGAAAAAAATACAAAAAATACCGCCCCCCCCCCCTTATCTCCGAAGTTTACCAATCGAAAAATCTGAAATAATTATGTTCAATAGAAATAAACGGTATATTTTATAGGAAAAATAAAATCAACTCTCTAACTATTATACTTTTTTTGATAATAACAATAAACCGGCAAAAACAAAGTTATGTTTGCGGTTTGCCAACAAAAGTACCTACATGTAAATTATACTCGTAAATTCATGAACCAAAGTGATTCTTTTAATGTTCAACTTCTTTTATGGTATAGAACCCTCGGTGCGCGAGTCCGACTCGCACTTGGCCGGTTTTTTAATATAGAAAAGAATGATGAATAGTGAAATTAGGTTCACCTGATCTTAATTACGTGATAAGCATGAATAAAAACCAAAAAATAAACTGTAAATAGTAGGCAATTTAATTAAGGCAAAGCAAATTTCTTTTGAGCGTTTGGAGCCGCAGCCAAAAATTCTTTGATAAATTTTACAGAACAATAATTACTGTAACACTAATAAAACGACGTTAAAATCTAAATTATAGCGCAGCGATGTCCGAGGGGCCATAACAGTATTTTAAAATGGAGTCACTTTACTTGACAAAAGATTGGACAATAAAGTAAACTATTACAAGAAACGACAACAAATCCCAGTGAGCGGGCGCCTAGCCAACCAGGGATATTTACTTAGAATGTAGAGCAGCTATTTAAGTTAGGATAGAACAGTTACTTATCTTAACACTAATTATAATATGAATTGGATAAAGTAAGGCAAGGCGTATAGACTACTTTAGATAGTAGACTATTAGATAAGGCATAAGGTACTTTCGGCTATCATTTTATTAAATAGCATAATGTGTATACTTGTGTGAAGCGTCATTGCCGTGTAAGAATAGTTTCCTTTTTTAACCGACTTCAAAAAAAGGAGGAGGTTCTCAATTCGTCGGAATCTTTTTTTTTTTTTTTTATCTATGTATGTTCACCGATTACTCGAAGACGCGTGGACCGATTTGAAAAATTCTTTTTTTGTTCAAGAGGGTTATGTTTCCAGATGGTCCCATTTTAATCAGGTCAGGATCTGATGATAGGATCCTGGAGAAATCGAGGGAACTCTTCAAATTTTATATGGACACATGAAACTATTTGAGTATTATTAGAAAGAGTAATATTTTCCAAGTTTTCCTATGGTCATCAGGTCAGGATCTGATCATGGGATCTTGGTGAAATCAAGGGAACTCTTCAAATTTTGCTAGTATACTTAAAGCGAGTTGGGTATTTTTTATAGTTACTGGTGCATATGCTAGCAGATACTGATTTGATGACTATAGTCATCAAGTCAGGGTCTGATGATGGGATCTTGGTGAAATCGAGGGAACTCTTCCAATTTTGCTAGTATACTTGAAGCGAGTTGGGTATTTTTTATAATTACTGGTGCATTTGCTAGCAGATACTGATTTGATGACTAAAGTCATCAAGTTAGGATATGATGATGGGATCTTGGTGAATTTGAGGTATCTCTTCAGATTTTATGAACACACCTCAAGCGATTTGGGTATTTTTACAACGCCTTGTGCATTTTATTGTTTTCCACTAAAAAGTATAAAATAAAAATGGGAAATGCTTTCCAAAAAACCAACTTCAAATGCCACTACAAAGAGTGAAATAATTTTTATTTAAATTTTAGGTACCTACACCAATTCGAAGTCGGGCGATTGTCTATGACTTCGTCATTTCTTCGCACATCAAGTAAGTAAGAAGGACTATTGGAAGGGATTGTATGAAACATTGCCCGACTTCGAATTGATGTAGGTACCTAAAATTTAAATAAAAATTATTTCACTCTTTGTAGTGGCATTTGAAGTTGGTTTTTTGGAAAGCATTTCCAATTTTTTTTTTGCATAATTTTCTTTCAAAATTCTAAGGTCTCTTCACTATTTCTTATGGTTGATCTTTATATCAAAAACGTTATTGACCAATAACGCTACGCTAAATACGACTGCTAACGCTAGTATAGTCTACCTAGATAGTCAAGTTAATTACCTAAAAACCCACTTTACGAGTAAGAAAACATTTTAAATGTTAAGAAAATATGTTTTTGAGACTGTCTATGTCTATGCTTAGGATTCGATAGATATAATAGCATGTACCTGTAACTAATATCTTCGTTTCCTATGTTTGTCCTATCTGTAACTGGAAAAGCGTTCGAAGGTCCCTGGCCCTCCGCCAACGCACTCCATTTCGATCGGACGTGTAAACTCCGCACGCGCCCATTAAAACCTTCAAGGCAATAAACTCCTTGCAGTTATTATTTCCACTGCGCCTTTTTATGAATACCCGCCGACCACTAGTATGCAAATGAACCACCGTTACTTCTTACTTTGCACCCAGCGTCGGTTGTTGCTGAAATTAACGGCGGACGTAGACCGTAGACGAAATGTATTTCTTCATCAAATCAGTCGTTTCAACTACAAATATTCAATTTCAGCAAAAAAATGTTCAGTATTTAATGGAAGCAGGCGTTATTTTGCGGAAATTCATAATTAGCAGGACAGATTCATTTGTTTTGCTATAATCCGTTACTTGAAAAGATTCTGTATGGTACAATATGCAGGAACACTCCCCACATGAAACACCACACACAATTTTCCAACACTTTCTTCGACGCACATTTCGTCGCGAAATCGGGACATCCTAAGGAGATGTTGACTTCACAATGCGAAATGCGAAAAAATGTTCAGTTCCAACCAATATCCTAGGCAGAAGTTGATTCGAAAGCGAATGGTACCAAACCTCTCCAAAACCTTACAAACCCTGGAATCAAATCTAGCTCTAGCCTAAGTAATATAATCAGCATCTAGCGCTACCTTTCATGTAGCATCTATAAAATTGTGGAGACAAAAAGTTGCTTCACAAAAAGTCCGAAGTTAAAGTCGTAACACATTCGCAGTAGCCGTACTATTTGCTGGTGAAATTAAAACGCGAAACCGAACCGTGGCGGCGCGGGGGCGCACGGGGCAGACAATTGTGATGCAAATTGCCGCGGCTTGCCACCTCCAGCCAAAAAAGGGCGCGCGAAAAATCGACGCTCTTAACGTAGGAATTTATAATACACTTTTTATTTGGGCACATTGACTAAAAAAAGGAGTAGATGGAAACCTAGTAACGTGCCGACCGCATTAGTACAGCGAATGAAAATATTCTGCAAAATTTAAATAGGTATCCTGTAGATTTTAAATTAGTCAATTGAAAGGCGCAAGTGCCTCTTAAAGTGACATTGCCGCCGGTGAATCTAGGTTTGCGAGAAGTAAAGTGTGTGTTAATTCTTTTTCACATAGGCATAAATTTTGCTTCACTTCAATCCCACCAATCCCGCGCGGGATTCGCTCAAATAATCCCGCAAATACTTGTTAATAGGGGTCCAGGTACCAGGTACAGGTGGTATTCTATTCCCAAGGTGGGATCTAAATAGAATATGTGCGGATATCCACCGCTAGTATTCAGGTAAAGTGAAATCTGATTGACTTGAATTACCGGATTTAGCATAAGTGTACCATTTTCAGCGACCTTAAGTGATTTAAGCCAAGAGGAGAGATTCCATGGATGACTTTGTCAATTTATTATGACAGCAAATAATAATTACGACTAAAGCTCCCTCTGTTCACTAGAACTGAATTCATTGTAATGAGAAAATCCTGCAGTTTTCGATCTACTTTGTAGTTTATTGTCTATCTTTTTCGTGTAGTCCGAGTCGTGAGTTGGAGTTAAGTGTCGTGTCGGCTATAAAGGGCAACGCAAATGACGCAATATCGGGCGGCGACGCTGAGAAATGACGTTATTATTTATGTTAATTCCGTGCGCTAAATGACGCCTTACGTGCTCGCTGCTCGAGACACCTTGCGCCCCGGTACGCCCCCGACCCGAGCAGGGCTACTGCCATTACTTACGAGTATTAAGGTTTTTACGACCTACATAACGATTTTTATTCTTATTTGTGGTGTTGTCATTTTAGTTTATCTTCTGTATGTATTAAACAAAAAAGAATATTCAATAATTTCTTTCACATAGGCCTAACGTACAGACGCTTGTAAAATGCCATTAAAATTAACGGTAACCTATTGACTGAGTGATCTATGAACATAGGTACAGCCCGGATAACTGGTATTTTATACCTTTAAACGAGCAATTCTTGTATATATATTTCTATATAATTTGGATCTCGGAAACGGCTCGAACGATTTTCATGAAATTTAGCATACAGGGGGTTTTGGGGGCGATAAATCGATCTAGCTAGGATTCATTTTTAGAAAATTTCGAATTTACCAAAAAAAAAATATGACTACTGCTGCCATCTATTGGCCACCGAGCGAAGCTCGGTCACCCAGATATTTTGTTAAAGAGTGCGTAAGAAGTTAATCCTGAATCGGGCTAAAATAGATACAGAGGTAGATAATATTATACAGTAACAAAGAAATAACTCTCAGACAAAATAAGTTTACGAGTATTTTATGATCCCTTTACTTTAAGATGTCAAATCTCTATTCATCAACTGGAATGAAAACCGTGGAAGCAACTAGCTTTCAGTCGTGCATTGTAATTCAAATGCATCAGTTATCCATCGTACCATCTCGAAGCCATCAGCGAGGTGCTACCAACCCTGAAGCATCGCGAATCTGTGTTCCCCGCGCCACCATTGTAATTGTGGCACTTTACATAATGTCTATTTTAGTGGCGCAGCATTTTTCCAAACGCCGCCCTAATGAGTCGTGAAAGGCTGATGTCCTTAATGCAGGAGAGCGGAGGTACCGCGACTCATTTGCTCGCGCACGGCGAAAGATTTATGGTGGCCTTAAGTGAACTCGATCGCCTTTCCACTTTCACTTCTCTCAAACCTCGGGCCATGAGTCGGGAAAGCGTAGGCAAAGGGTGTGTGGAAAGTGGAAAGTACTTCATTTCTGATACAATGCAATGATGAAGTTTAATCGCTTGCTGAGAAGTGCCCATGTTAAAGATACTAAGATTTCGGCGGTTGTTCGCACTGGCTGTAAATGTACGTAGAGAAATCCGTTCCGTTTGTTCGAAGCGAGTCGACTTGAAACAACCTGTACTAGCCCAATGCAATATTATTCGTAGAGTGGGGAAAAGGTTTGCTGCGTCAGCTCGCCTCATCTTGGTGACGGGAAAACTTGATGCGATGATGAACGCAGCGACACAAACAAATCCAAATAGGTACAATAAAAATACTATGCACCGATCACAGCGTATGATTTTCATAATTTATTTTTCTTGCGTAACATATCGCCATTATTTATCGCTACAATAACCGATTTGGTACCGCAATTCGGTTTGGAATTGCGAATAAGAACCGATTCATTAGACTTTTTGCCACACAAATCGTCTTAGTTTCCTCTCATTTTGTCTTCCCTTAAAGTACCGCTCTTACGCCGAGCTCGTGGCCTCAAATAACAGCAATAGCACTTGAGATCGGCAATTTAAATACCACTACCGCCCAACATGAAGTGAAAAAGGCGAGACTGCGTGAAATGTTGTAAATGAAAGCTCTTAACGTCCTTTGATATTTTGTTGTTACCGTGGAGAGTTGCTGACGGCCTCTTGATACGCATTTCGGGCAGTTAAGAGTTTGAGAGGTGATAGTAGGAATTACATAATTTCCTGATACCTCGTGAGTAGATGGAAGTATCCCTATCATTCCAAGAATCCTTGTCATTAAAAAAATCTTCAATGGTATAAATAATAATCCTAGGATTTAATCGATGTTTTTGGCAATGACTTTTTACCTTTGCAAAGGTAAGTCCAAATCAGACTTCGGGATCACATTGTAGAAGCGTACACTCAACCCCACAAAGTACTTCTGTACCTTACGCAAATGATGTGGCACTATATATTTTTAATTCTGTATCAATGAACTACAAACATGATATTAATAGCATTACATGAAACTGTTCATAAGCTTATTTAAAGTAGTTTAATTCCTTCAATGCAAAAACCCTTTAGATGTTTACGCAAGTTTATTATTAAACTAACATCTCCCCAAGATCCAAGTGGAAGATGTTTCCACCTCACAACAATACCCGTCGCGGCCAGGTGGACGCAGCGGGCGGAACCGGGTGTTTACACCAGTTTTATGGCCATCCGAACATCATTTAGCGTAAACATAGAACACACCTTGGGCGGTACACGATAGAAGTGGAGATATTATGATGCTTTGTTTATCCAAACTTACTTGAAAATCCCACCGATGCAAAAAATCAGTAGAATCGAAGGAGTTATGTGGGGCTTGCATCCACTAATAAACTCTCTGTTTTTCCAATGAGCTATACAATATACATAATAAACGCAATGGTTCTTTCAAAAAACTCTCGGGGAGGAAATTTGTGTCCAGCAATGGAACATAAAAAGTGGTTCAGAAGATAGTATTTACAATACTGTCTCAGTTTTCTGGATTTTTAATAATCGCGTCAAAAAGCTCAATAACTATAGCCCAAGCCTCGAGAAAATTTGAATAGGTACAATATAACATATTTATTAGGAAGGTCCGAAAAGTGACCCCTGCATTTCGGATCTAACCGACATGTAAAATATTAATGAACCTACAAGTCAGTTTCAAAGAAAATATCCGAAACAAGCAACAAATTATGTCAACAAAGGCAATCGAAGTCACTTAGCATAAGTGGAGTCCACCTGAAGACGAGAACAACAGTCGTTACATAAATAATAAGGGACACAACAAAACACCCTGTTTACCCCACACGACTCCACCGTACATCATACAAACAATATCACTGCGGTGAAGTACGAAAACAGATCTGAAAATATTAAGATGGGATGATACGAGGTACTTATTGGGATTCATTAAAACTCAAAATGAGAAATGAATCATTCACTTTTGAGTTTTGTTCACAATTTATTCAAATACTACCTACATACGAGAGTGGTACATTATGATAGTGTCTTTAATGTGAATACGTAAATTATTACTAATCTAACGCAAAAATAAGATTTCTGCATTTCCATACTTCTGCATTCATCTAAACTCTATTATTCTATGCATCGAAGTGCTTCATTGCAAGAAGTTCAATATATTTTCAAGTTTATTTTTATTAATACCTAAAATATAGATTCTAGGTAGGTCTTAAAGTATTTTTTTCCGGGGAGTCCGAAATATGCGATAAAATACCATTAGATTTTTTTATTGCACGATTCCTAGCCATCTGTATCGACTCACGGACATTTCTGCATAAATTAATCAAAATACGTTTTGTATCCAAAACAAAATACTTTCACGTCACTATTGTATTGATGGATGGCATCGGAAAATGTTGTTTGCATATTCATTTCACTATTCACAATTTTTATTGCGACTTCATAGACAACTTTTTTTAATATTTTATTTTATTTTAGGTGATAATATTTTGGGGTTTTGCTGTTTTTTTATCAATCCTTCTAAGTACAGTAAATAAATTTTCATTTAAATATTTTTACTGTACCACCTACCTCATATTTTCTTATAGCCTCTTCTTACCCCGATGGTTGCCTGGAAGAGAACGATGTGTAGCGATAAGGCCGCCATATCGTACATTTGTTTTGCTGGTTATTTTATTTTTTTTTTCTTTCTTTTTGTATTGGTGTACAATAAAGTATTTTCTATCTATCTACAGTATTTTCACAGTCAGCGCAGTTTAACTTTTAGCTCATCTTTTGTGAGCTACCCAAAATATTTCCAGATTTTGTTCGAAAAGGAGAGATACTTAGGTACTTATTTTTCTGTCACTTATGTTTTTTTGGTAGAAAATGCACCAACTTAGCACCAATGTCTTAAATCACAATAGATGAAAAATCCGTCTCCCTACGATTCTCTACAAAAGCTTCAATATTTTTTGCAAAATATGTTTAAATTGTTCCTATAAATTTAAATATGCATCAAAATTTCACTCGCGGTGGGACTCGAACCCACGTCCCCTAGCTATCGCGGCTAGGAGCTCTTCCTCTGAGCTACGCGAGACTGTCTCACCACGACGAAATTCGGATGCATATTGTTTTTCGTTCTTAGGCAGAACGTTTCCTAAGTGTGTGAAAACACTATAATATAAAATATAAGTAGTATGTTTAAATTGTGTTCGATTTTTAAATATGACCGAAAAGCCGAGCTATATAAATAATTATTATTACTAACCAATTTTTCATTAATATTTTTCGTATAAACAAAAACTAAGACGTCAACGAATTAAGCATTCTTGTTCAAAAACAAAATTCATGTTTTGTTTTCGGAGGGTGACCGCAAACAATGAAAAGAATCAACATTTTTACCCCCCGTTCCACTAGCCGTAAAACTCGAGATAGCGATGACAATCGTCAAGAAAAGTTATAAACAATTAGCGGGACAAGATTAACAATGAAAAATTGCGCCGCCACCGCCTTCGCAGCGCGTCAAAAAACAAAACATTACTAATTGCTTCTTCTTTTATTGCTAGCGCTTGAAATATTGCCGCAGCATCGGCGCTAGGGGGCGCATGCTTGTGGACTATGCGAGACCCCTTGGATTTTTGATTCGAATTAACAGCATGTCAGTGAAAAATAGGGCCGTTTGACCATCGATACCGAGTCTTCGCCGAGAAGAAAGCGGTTAAATAGCTGTTATACATTTCCTATGGCTGTGTATGGGCCGTATATCAACAGGGAAATAATATAAAAGAAGAGAAAAAGAAAAAAAGAAAGAAGGATAGAAAAAGATCTAGGAAGTGACTATACCGATTAGGGCACACAGCGAAGCGTAATATCATTATTCTTTCCATTTTTAATGAAATAATTGCTCAGCACCAGAGCCTTGATTTGTTTCATATAAGTTTGAATAAGTTTACTTCATTTTTAAAAGATAATAAATTGTAATTGTGTTATCAACGCTTGTACTCAGAATCTGACTTGCTAAACGTTTTGGCACAAGCTGTAAGTTTAGCAAGGATATTATGTACTAAATAAATAAATAAATAAATTATAATGAGTTAAGCTAAAAACAGTCCTCGTAGCTCTACGACTTATGAACGATCCAAAAGATTTAAGTCGATCATAATGTCCGATTTACGAATTTCTCACGTGAATTATCCGAGACTGAATTTAGTTCTATATACTCGTAGCTATGGCATGAGCATCCACAGGTTTCTATGAGGATTCAGTTAAATATATCCTGTACCTTGGCAAAGCTTGGAGCCCCTACGTATTGTAGCCAATATCGCTTCTTGAAAAATGTCGGAGGAACCACCTCCCTTGTTGTGTTAATCCGGCGAGTAAGCAAAGGATTAGGATGAATAATTCGCGGCCGCAAACAAGAAACAAACAGTGGGAAAAAATACAAGAGGAGGCGGTGGCTAATCTCTCTAATTAGATTGATGAAGGCGATCCGCACTTTATTGTGAACAAATGCACTATGAAGAGTCATCATTGCTGTCTATTATTTTAGTAAAAAACGAGATTTATGTATAACTTAATTTTGCGCAGGAAGTGAAAAGTGGATGATATAAGAGTGTCTATTTAAGTACCGTTTTAATATTTATTTCAAAGATAGAAGGCTCTATTTTCGCAGTAAAACCTAGCTAGTAGTATTTTTACTATCGCAAAGAACTAAAAAATGCTGCTTCACTGACTGATCAATCAACGCATAGCACAAAACACTCTAGTTCCAGACAAGGTTGAAAGTTGGCATAGAACATATAGCTTTACCGAAAGAAAGTTTTTATTCTTTAAAGGTTTTTGTCACTTCTCTCAAAGTAGGTACGTTTTAGCCGTGTGAAACTTTCACCATTTATGATTCTTTCTTTACATTTTTATCCACATATCAGAACTTTTTTAGGTAAACTTTATAAAGTTACAACTTATGACATCGCTACCTAAAGTTTATAATGAAGATTCCAAACTGCCGTATCTCAACACACACGTAGCAACTCGCAAGTCGTAGGGATATCAATCCCACATTTCCCGGGGCACTCGGCAAACTATTTGCGAGCATCATTACCGCTCCATCTTAATATTCAATGTTTCCAGCATTGTTTGCCTCACCTTGCCAGTTGCCGCACCCCTGATCTCAGTTGCATGTCGATCGTTGTTATACGTCTTTGACAATCGGGATCGAGATGACTTTTGTTGAATAAAATTATCCATTTTAGCAAAACGGATTGGTAAACATAGTTTTGATAGATGTAAATGAAAATCGAATAAAAAAATAGCAGTAGATATTATGGAAATGCTAGAAGCAATAGAGTAATTTGCATCCTTTTTAATGTATCCGCATTTATACACAGAATCTTTATTTTGTAGATTAAAAGGTACTTTGCACGAATTAGGTCGTTAAATTAACAACACAATTATTAGTAAAATTCGTTTGTAATTTTTTCTATACAACTAAGATTTGTATTCATCACCGCTATCTCAAAAGTCTCCAATATTCCGATTTATTTTAGGGATTCCAGGTCTATCTGGCTTCAGATTTTTTTAGTTTGTTTCGGAATATCATAATTCATATCATATAAACATGTCGATCCTGGTAGTATTTAGCGAAGCACAATTCCCCGGCAGGTCTGCTAATCTGGAGCGGTTATTGGCGAAGTTACGTCGTAACGCGCGGCCGGCCGCCGAACTTCGCAAGTGTTAAACAGGGCGAGAATGGGACGACACTGTGTGTATTTAACTTTAGTATAGAATGCATAATATTATAGGTGTTAGTAATGTGCTTGTAATATGTTAACTACGGTTAGTTGTCAACGCTTTCCGCTCAGTTAGTTATTAGCTAAATAAACTGTAGGAAGTAATTGATATGGCTTTACACACGTAGAAATAATTAGTTGGCGAACCTTACTGCAGCTTATATCCAGCAAGCTTGTAGCTTTCACCTTTGGTGAACGTAATTCCAAAGGGGATGATAGATTTTAAAAGATCTCTTAGTATCGATATTCATTTTTGGTCGAGTAATGCGTCTCATAATGTGTCGTCGACAGATTTAACGATAAGCGTAATGCAATGTTGTTTACGCTGATATATAGTAATTATATATAACCGATCTTACGACAGCTTAAATTATACAGGTGTGTTTCGATACTCAGTGCTTGGCCTTGGTAGAGACACAGTATTATGTGCTAGAGGTAACTAACGATTAATAACGCATAGGTATATAAGCTAAGCCGATGTGAAAGAGTGAACGTTTTAAACAGATTTTTATATTTTGAACATAGTATGGCAGTAGTTACTATGTTAAAATTATGAAAATCTGGATCTAAATAGACTTGGATCATAAACTCAAGGCGGAAATGTTATAAGTTTTGAAAAGCATATTTCTTTTACCAGCAATGTTGCGACAACCATTGGCATTGACGATGACGTGGCTAAGTAAGTTGTGTGGGAGGAAGAGCATTGTAGTGACTTGCATATTCAACCCTCAAGTAAAGACATGATGATGATCATTGAAGTATTCAAGTATGGAAGAGTATTGTAACTTATTTAAAATAAAAAAAGATTCCGACGAATTGAGAACCTCCTCCTTTTTTTGAAGTCGGTTAAAAAATGAAATCTGTGATGTACGTTTCTTTGTATTCAATATTCTTCATATCAACGTGTACAAAATCTCAATTCAGAGAAAATGCCTTCGTAACCGCCTCGCAAATTAATATTTAGTTTTTACCTGGGATTTCAAACCCACTGAAGTCTAAACTACTTCTATACTTATACTGCTTTTAATGTTTAAAGTAATACAAATCGAAATCCGTGCCAAGTTTAAGAACTTGCCGCGGGCGGACACGGCTCTGCCCTTAACTTAAACTTAAATCGAACTTGTGTCTACTTGTACACTGAAACTTAACAAGATGCCGCTGGTAAACTTCGCCTTAACAAGCGTCGAATACAACTTAGAGGACACTCGCATGGACATAACAATTAGATACGAAAGAACACACGGCTGAGTTTGTAATGAGCTCTTCGCAAATCACAACACAGAGATTGCGGGAACATTTGACAAAAAAATGTGTCATATAGAAAAATATTTGGATTCATCGTATTGTGTGTCAATATATTTTTAAAATTTGAGTTAAGGTGGAGATTACTACCTAATTGGTGACCGCAAATAATCATGAAGTTTTTCTCATTATAATGTTTCTCTAATAAAATCGACTGGTCGGTATACTTTTCGCATAAGCAGGTAGTAGGTACTAAACCTACTTAGTACCTAGTTGAATAAATGTGACATTATATTCAATTCAAAAAGAGATCCAGAAGGAATAAATTTCGAAATTACCTAAGTTTCGAGTTTGTAGGTACAAGGCATACTTAGGTGCTACTGTACTGTTAGCCGTATTTTCAACCCGTAAACTATTCATATGGATAATTCCACATCCATAACAGACAAGTTTCAAATCGGACTCATTGTTTTACTCGACTCTTACCTACCACTGAAAGTTTAAAGGCAAGTACCTACTCATATTAGATTTTCTGTTTCAACTTTTACAAGCACTAGCGGTATCTATAAAACACTGGCGCCACTTTTGCGGTCACCAGCTAATGGCAGTGCTGTGTAGCATTGCGGGGGAGGGGTTCCCGAGGAGATAACTCACGGATAATATGTCTAGCGATAGATAGAAATGCCTTCCGCAAAAATATCTGGTCTCAGCTTAAAGTTTCCCACTACGTAATCCTCAGCAAAGAGTTGCTCAAATAAAGCATCCAAAAAACTTTTACTTAGATAAAATTCCAGAAATTGCTTATGTCGCGAGAAATAAGCTAAGAATTCTTACGATATTATTTTTAAGATCGCTTCAAACGAAAACAATTTTTTACTGTGCTAATAATAATACAGACATCAACACATATAAAATAAACACACTCACAACTCTTAGGTAATTATTATTAACCTTAAAACCATAGGGCACATAATTTTTAGGGAACTCGACCTAAAAATATCGCCAGGCCAACTCGATATTGAAGCCTAACTTAGGTATGAAATTTACCTACACAGTTAACAGTTATTTTGATGGTACAACATTATATTTCAATGTGGTACAAAGGGGAATTAGCAACTAAAGCTATAGAATTACAAAGACATCATAGAATATTTATTTTTATAGAGTTTTAAACGTACTCGTAAAAGCGAGTATTATTATGGAGGAGAAGGAAAGTAGGTATGGATAATAACTTAGCGTTACAAGTTGGAAAGTTGACGCGTGAAAGAAGTGCGTTTGGGCCATAAATATCAGTTTGCGCCGCAGCCGAGTATGACGCGAATTGTAAATGCTCCATTTACCAACTTCGCCCGCTCTAGCCGCGCGGGATTTATAGCTCCACGCAAATCCCGGCTCGTAAAGACTAAAGACACCTTGTTTTATCCTTCAAACTTTAAATGAGATCAACTGTCGTATGACCGGACTCGGCTCTTTTAATGTTATTTACGAACTCGGTCCGTTAAGACCCCACGTAGTCTTGCGCAGGGTTGTATATTTTTTTTCAAGCTTGCCTCTTCAAAAGCTGTGATTGGAATAAGTATTATAAAGAACGTTAGACAAAAACCTACTTTTACCCTAGAAAGTGCATATTTGATGCCTTAGTAGAAACTGTCGTAAAATACATAAACATTATTTTTGCATTTGTAAAGGGCTATACCACGGCTATACCCATTCATCAGTAAGAAAAATATTTTATTAAGAAATCTGCGTTATATGTAGACCCAATAGAAGCAAACGGAGTTAAAATGGTGCATACTGCATATTTTTAAACTCAGTTTCAATTTTCAACTTTGGAACTACTAAGTTAGAGAATATTTTATCTCGATTGTTTTTTTTAATCTGTTTGAGGCAGCGAGGTCCTCGATAAATATTTGTACAGTGTTGCCAATGTGTTCTATCTATTATTTTAGTAACATTTTATTAGGTCTTCGTTTGTTTATGGTGGATCCAAGGTACTGGGATCATGGTCTCCGAAATGAGCAGCAAGTGAGCAAAAGCCAAGGTCAAATAAGATTGCAAGAACTTGCTGCTTGATTCAAGCCTCGTAAACTTTATATAGCTTCGGTCTAGTAGTAGAAGCCCATAATATGATGAATGATGACAACGCCGTATTAATGCCTAAAGTATTTAACACGTATACAAAAATAGAAAGCGTAAGTATCCCCCATCCACTTATTCCTGCATTTATCCAACGAAATAACAGTTCAAAGGGAATAAACCATAATATAAACACAACTTACACACACAGAAGAAAAGCTTAGCTGCAGTACTTAATTACATTTTTATCAAAATATTTTGATAGCAACTTGTTACCTCTTCTTTATTACAACCTATAATAATCTTCGATCTTGTTAGCGTGGATCGAGAGTAAATTCCGAAGTATTTTGTTTAATAAACCCGGTATCCAATCTTAGAATAGCTCTCAGCATCGGGAGTGTACCTGAGGCGATGAACCGATCCCGATATCCCGGGCTCAGTGAGTTATCCCGGGATCTGAGATAGCGTATGCACATCGTAAGGTTAACAGTGGGGAATTATTCGAAAGTATTAGAAAAAATTTACAACGTACAAAAAGTGTATGGATCTAATTACTCCTTTTAGTTTCTTAGATTGTTTGTTATAAACACTTTTGGTTTGATTTGGAAATGATACTTAATATTTTTTTTGTCTCTTAGCATCAAAGTTTCCATTGGTCAGTGCTCTAGAGACAGGAACTTTTTTACTATGTACTTATGTCGAGTCAAGGACTGATTTCTATTTATGGACCTTGATCCAAAAGCTGAGCGAAAACTTATTAAAATATATTACAAGGATTTTGCTAAAAATCTACTGATCGAAGCGACTTTTACATGGCAGTAATATCTAAAATCAACAAGGAAATTAATGCTTATACGTTAATTGATAAACTCGTACATAATTCTTAGTACCTACATCAAATTTAAAATAAAAACTTTTTATTACGATCATTTCGAAATATCGTCCAAACGTGCAATGTTTTTATTAAATGTTGTAAATAAATATATCTTACGATTTTGTCCAGAGTTTGCATACGCGTCCCACTGTGCGCGCACCGGGCAGGCCCGCGTAAGCCCGTGGCGCCTGGGGCCAGTACCTAATTTGTATTGATTAAAAATATTTAGCATAGTTGCAGCGGGAATGTGCGCTCGCCTTAATATGCATTATTGCTCCGATTTGATCTTCTTAGAAAATGTGCTACAACTTTATTTACGTACGAATATATCGTAGCACTTTATTGGTTTAAGGTATGCGGGGCTTATGGGATATTGGAAATCTAAAAATGGCAATATTAATATTGTGAACGAACAAAATATTGCTATAATATCTACCGTGGTATTGGACTATTCTTACTCTAAATTATGTTTACTCTTCTTAGGCTTCAGTCGTTATGTTTAGTCGTGAAATTCGGTTATTCACCAATACTGTGGGAGCCATGGATTTTTCCATGAAAAGTAGCCTATGAATTAATTCAGATAATAAATTGTCCTCAATCCGAATTTCAGCCAAATCCGTTATGTAGTTCTCGCGTGATTGAGTAACAAACACCCAAACATAGGACTACACAGTTCAAAATAGTTGCACATCAATTACAAAATGGATATAATTTCAAATCAAATCAAATCAAATCAAAATATCTTTATTCCACATAGGCCTAATATACAGGCTCTTGCGAACGTCGGTATGACATTTCTTGCATAATAATGGTGATAACTACAAGTCGACTTAAAACTAAGTTTACTTAGAATTTATTAACAAGGTATTATTTTCTAAATTATTAGTGTATCAAAATTATCGCTGCCAACGGGACTTGAACCCGCAACCCCCAGCTATCGCGGCTAGGTGCTCTACCAATTGAGCTATGGGAGCAAAACGGATATAATTCAGCAGCAATTGACACAGCCGTTAGCGCGGGTGCAGACTGCGTTTAATTCGCGCTAAAATACCCCGCGTTTGTAGTAATGTCGCCATGACGCCATAAATACGCGACAAAGAGGTGTCACTGTAATGACGCAGCGCCCACATAAATTTGCAACGGAACAGCGCATAACTTTCACGGCTGAAAATATCAAATGTAATATCGTTGATATACCTCGGAACCAAAGAGCTTACATTCATCTATTCTCAACATTACCCACTCCCTCCTCAGCACATTGGCTTGTAGACTGGATAGTGGACAGTATTTTCTGGAGGACCTGGAATGGCGCACATGTCAATTGTCAGCGGTAGGTGCCATTTACTCGTAAACTAGTATTAGCAATGTGTGCTAATATTAGTTTAAGAGCAAGGGCAAGTGCCAAGTTTCTTGCACATTCTTCTCGATGCAATACAACTTATTATTTTAGTAGCTTTTTAAAGTCTATAATTACTAGCAAAATTTTCATATTATCCATAATATTTCCTTTGTGGCAATGACAATTCTTTCGGAACTCTAATTTATGTACTTCTATTTCTTCACTTCTCTGCTTTTGACAACATGATGAAAAACTCTAAGACATGGAAGTTTCCTCACGATGTTTTCATTAGATATTAAATCCGCAGTCGACAAAGCGAATTCAGGACTTCCAAATAGTGCCTAAGACTGATCCTCTTAGTTTTCATAGCTTTTCTAAATGGTCTATCTACAAGAGACGTGGATGTAAACACATTTCAAGTAGGTGTCTATGTTAGCGGCGTGTATCGTCGTTTTGATATCAATGTGCAAAATGTAAATTTAACTACCTAATACGGGCTTAAGCTACAAAAGTGCGATTTAAAGCGTTGTTTATTTGAAATTTGAGTGTTGTTTTTATGTGTGTCGTACAGGCAAATAAAAACGTCTGCTTCGCCCGGGAGTGCGACGAATGGCCTATGAGCATATGAAGATTATGTGAACTAGCGCAGATGCGGCACGGTTTCTTCACTTGCAATACCTACAACTGCTTTTTTTAATTTTTTACAAGTTAACAAATAATTGGATCATTGATGGTAAGTGACGCTGCAACTAAGATGTAATAGTATTTTCAGTGAATTTTTATTTTGGTGTAATCCTTACTTGATGTTACCAACACATTGTACAGAAACGCTTAATCACTTTGGAGTACGTGACGGTATATTCTGACTAAACAATTTAATGGCTGAACCCATAAAACCAGACTTAAGCCAATTTGAATATTCCAACAATGCCCAGAATCAAAACTGAGAGCTCTCAAATAAACATTAAGGTCTTCATCAGGCGCTATCTTCAGTTAGCTCTCGCTAACTATTTCAATACCAAATCCCTACAGGTCATCCGTGCCCATTCTCTTAACTTATAAGAGAAACTTTCATTCTAGATTTTTGAAGATTATCGTAGATATTCTTCAAAAATCTTTAAAAAATCTATCTTAAAATCCATTTTTCTGCGCGGTACCCTCTGAATAATAGTAGGTACCTACTTAGAGCCTTCAGTTAGATTCAATTTTGTATTCATTAATTTGTTTTAAAAAAATATTTGTGCTATGAAAGGTAGGTAATTACATGCCGCTTCGCCTCAACAGTCGCGTCTGTTTAATTTCCGTACTCTATGCCAAGTGTCTCGTAGGTGGTGCAGCATCGCAGGCCGTTTGCTTGATATAATGCACGTCGCAGCCGTTATTGCTCCAACCTACTTATTTATAATTGTTACTGCCGCCGCCACCCACGCCTGACCTTCCCGCCCTCTCTCGTCTTCAGTAAATTGGACGAAATAGGGGTATCTGTGAAGCGAGGTGACGGGTCACGCTAGGCTGGTGGCTTTATGGCCAAGGGTAAGCTTTCAAGAGGAGCCAGTTAGGTCGGCACGGGCAATTTAGTTTTCTTTCATAGTGACTGCTAGTACGACCTTTATTGCATTTAGTATGGCACTGTGGACTCGCACTGAATCATTGTAATGACCCGGTGTAGGATATGTTACAGTCTAACTCCACACATAGGAAATTTTTTTTAACTGATTTGGCTAAAAAACATTGTAAATAATAATAGTAGTGAAAAGTATTTCTTGGATACATAGGAAAAATCCATGTCCCCCGCAGGATTTGTGGAAATCCGAAAATATTTCGGGTAACAACTAGTATTCACTCACACATCCACACGTCATGTTATAGAGTTTAAAAAGATATAGAGTTTAGGTTTTAGATAGGAGATAGGAATGAGAAAGGGATTGGGAAAGGGTGTTCAGAAAAAATCCCAATTTCACCAATCACTTGGGTAACTCCCGTTTCGTTGAATTGTCATGCTGTCTCTTCTAGCAGATGACATATTATTTTATTTCCAAACAAAACAGAAAGGAAAGAAACGAAGAGTTGCTTTACAAAACCATGGTAAATTTATTACTGAAATTGGGACTTTTAATAGTTGTATTTACATACCACGGAACCCAGAAAGAGTCAACTTCACACGCTCCTTGGACTTTACCCGTAACATACATAACCCTATATATCTGACGGTATCTTTTGTTTTAATAATTACTTGGAACGGAAGCCTAGGCGGGTTGAAGATCGCCATTTTTATAGCGACTCTCGAGCAATAACGGCGCTCGTGAATAGGAAGGAAACTATTGTCTTTCTGCATTTTTTGGTGTTTTCTTTTGATGGAGTCGCCGGCGCGCGACGCTCTGTTGCAGCCTATTTGCGTTTGAATTGTCTGTCTTACAAGTTATAAACTGTTTGTTCATTGCACTTCTTCACAAATACATATCCAAAAATCTTTTCTTTTAGGTATAAGCCTGACGCAAGGAGAGGGATGATGTGTAATTGACTTCTTTGCTGTTTTTGGCATAGTTGCAAATTGATAGAGCTATATGTTATATTTAAAGAGTTTTCAAATAAGAGTTCTAAAGGTTTTTTAATACATAACACATTATTTTAAGAAATGGTAAGAAATTCAGCATTTGCTTCGTTACAAATATTCATGTAAACAACGGTATATAGAGCACCGTTGACGAGAAACAGCAAAAAAAAAAATATTGTTTTAAATCACACAAATTCTAATAGCCCAAAAAACCTATTACAAGTTTCATTCACTGATAGGTTTCTGGAAACTTTTCTAATTCAAAAATCAATTATTATAAAAGCCGGAAGCAGCAGGCAGCGGCGTCGTCGACTGAGTCCTCGGCGCGAGGAGAGGCCGATTAATTTGATTGCCCTGGCTAATTCCGCCAAAGGCTCCCGACTTTAATGGCACAACAAAATAAGACCCTTAAAAACTAATGCTCAGCCTTAAGTCCACCGCAAATACCTCTAGGCGAGGAGCGAGAGGAGAATTCAAACGATGGACAACTAAATTAATTGACTGACATAAAAAACATTATTAAAAAATCTAAAATTTAAATCTTTAGAAACTTTACACTTATGTATCTAATGACGTCATTAATATAACTAGATTGACTTCGTACCAACCTTAATTGACATTGACTCTTTATTATCGACAAGTCTATGCGGTGTTATGTGGTGAAGCAAAGCTGCAAGTCGCAGTGTGCGGAACATAAGCAAGATAGGTAAGGCAACTGTAACACCTTATTGTATTTGTGGTTTCCCAAACCTGGGACGAGGGACCATCTAACCTAAGTGGTACAAATAGTAAATTTAGACATTTTTAAATCCAATTGGAGTTGTCGAGAATTAAGTGCGGGACCTCTCCCAGATCCAGACAAGTCACCAGAGTGACCTTCTGCACCTGAAGGAATGTCATGCTTACACCTTCATGAAGAATACTTAACATCTCTAACAACATAGATAAATAAGCTCTTTAATATTTTCCGTCAGCTCTTAGACCACTCTTTGTGACTCGCGACGTTACCGCCACGCCATTGCCTCAAACCTGGCTGGCTCAATTTTCGTATTCCCACAACGAGAATAACTTAAAAACGAACCCAAACTCTGAGGCAGTAGAGCTGAATCTCAAACAACAGACGCTGCCAAGAAAGACGAAGCAAGACGGCGAACAGATTAAAAAGTTGGTAGTCGGTCGCGCGTTCCCGTTGTAAGTGGAAAATGAGTAAAATAAGGCAATACATTTTAATTAGGAGGAAGGGATCTGCCCTTTATTCCTCGCGCGATAACTCGCCGCTCCTCTATTAATTGAATTTCATGTTTAATTAACTGAGATTCAGAACCGCCGCACAGATAAGCTGGCATGATCCCGATTGTTGTGTCTTGATTAAACTTAAATTCGAGAGTTTTTGACTGGGGACGTCTGCGGGGATCGCGCCGTGTTTATTCTATGGCGGATGCCTTGATTGGGACGTGGTATCTGCTTTACTTTGCCCTGAAGATTAATGAAATACGTATTGGGTAAAACTAAATTGTAGATCTAGTAGAACCCCTGCAGACTTACGCTTGGGCACGGCCCAAACACTTATATGTATACTTTAATAATTTTTGATTCAAGTGTTCCGGGTAATGTAAGGAAAACCTTCATTATTATGAATCCTCTTATGCAGTCACAAGTGAGCATCGTATCGCCTGTCTGGGCAAGGACAGCCCACCCACCGCCTCTACGACGGGTGTCCCGCTGAGTCGCTTCTTTACACGACGCTACTTTATGAAGGAAATGCTTTTATGCGCACAGCATGCTATGCAGCTACTATAATATTAAATGTACTCAAAATGTGTCAATTTTTTCAGCTCAGAAAATTTAAACGATGTCTGGCATCCAATTTGGACTAAATATCAGAATGTAGTGCATAATTTACACTCTGCGCAGAACAAGAAGTAGCGTGAGGAGATGTACCTGATACCAGCTTGGTTTGGTTAAAATAACACAAATAAATCATCAAATTGTAGAATAATCTATAGATTACTAGGCTACACAATAATTCAATATTGCTTTTAAAGGACTAAAAAAACTCAGTCCACAAAAAATATCTTCAAGAATAGCTTGTATTTTATTTTGCGTAGATTATTATCATAATTAGTTACGTACAGAGAAATTATTATAATAATTTTGGCGTAACATAGAGTTGTACGGTGAATTCTACAGCCACTGCTGGGGACAAACAAAGTTTAATAGCGTCGTTAAACAGACGTTTATAATGCGAAGGTGACGAAACGCGGACCGTGAGTGGTGCTTGTCGTAAACCGATCACTCATTCATATTGCCCGTAATTACTTGTATGTAGTGATCAGTAAAAACAGATAAGAGGGTAGCGGAAAGTCGCTGGATACAAGTGCCGTAGGACCGTGTTGGTAGGAAATCATTGCAGGACGTCCAGCAGTGCGCATCCGTCGGCTTAAACGAACCAAACGCAGAAAGGCTTGCTGTAGGTACATCGACAGTGTATGGGCAAATTATTCACAGTGCATCGCGCAAAGCAATTAAACAAGAACTAGAATATTAAAAATGTGTGTTTGGGTCTTTTATCACACGGCAACGGTGATAGTCGTAATTTTTGCAGTTATCTTCTTAATATATATAAATCTCGTGTCACAATGTTTGTCCTCAATGGACTCCTAAACTACTGAACCGATTTAGTTCAAACTTCGTGAATATCTGTCATTTGGTCCACCTTAAAAGATAGAATAGTTTTTATCCCACGTGGACGAAGTCGCGGGCATCAGCTAGTACCTATCTATAGCTGAAGTGAAGTACTATGCTGAGATCTATCCCTGTATAGCTATCTATTTGCGATGTCGCCGGTTTTAAGAGAAATTTACATGATCAAATTCGGTGGATTTTGGTTTGTACCCTGGACGAAGTTTTCGACGTCCTGAACTCATGGAGCCAATCTAATACCATTAGATTTTAAAAAGGGTTATTTCAACCCATTGTGGTCGAAGCAAGGGCCCAAGACGTAAATCGTCATCTCCGTGACTCGAGGGTATTATGGCGTTAAGGATCTGAAGCGAGTGGTATCGGTCAGTACTTGTGTATAATTGCGGTCCCTCGACGCATCAAGATCATATCGCTTTGATGCATGGTCGCTACCAACACGAAGGATACTGGCTAATTATGTTATTGCGTTATATATTGGGTGTTTCATATCTGCTCTCATAAGTATTTTTAAGAGTTTTCATACCAATACACGTAAGAGATTTGATACGGTCCTTTGCAATGGCTCTGCGCTCATCATCCTTATAAAACAGTACGAGTAGTCGCTGCCTACAGAAATTTTTAAACCGGAATCACGGAATAACTAATAGTACCTGACGGTACAGAAGGCTTAGTCGGCAAGATGATTTTAAAAAATAATGATTCTAACGCTGACACAAATAGTGCAATTCAGTTCGCAATAGCGCCTGGCCACGCCTCCAAAAGAACTTCTCTTCCTATCGCGTAACTCGCGTATACTAGCGCTACCTCATCATCGGGTGCACGCAACGCCTGAAATAGACCGTACCCGAACTAGCGCGAGCAAAGTATCTGGCGCGAGGCGGCCGGCGGAAATTAGTACGTCGAGACGCCTACCTGTAATTTCGCGACCACGTAATAAGTGGACCTGGCCTGCCGGAATACAATAATGCATTGCTTACTGATCAGCTGATACTTCAGTTTTACCTATCAGAGTAAACTCTACATTATGAAACGTGTCAGGTGATGGACGTCCTTTGCTAGACATTAGGCTAGGGATTTCCAACCTAAGTTAAGCTGCTTGCAGGACTAGCTTGTTCTTGTAATGGTATGTCCTCCTGGTTGCCAACATGTATCATTGCGGGGTCGCCATTCATACGAGCAATATTATATCCGCTTTTATTTAAACCTACATAAAATTGTTTTTTGTTTTGGATATTATATTTTAAATTTTAAATATTAATATCACTGAAAGAAAGCAACACCTTATCGCTGTAGGTAAACTTTTCATCCCAGACAACTGACAGGCACCGGGCACATACAAAATCGTAGGAGACAGGTTATGTATATCAAATCATTGAAATATGGCCGACTCTTCACTTTTTTGATCGTCTTAAAAAAATCTGCCTCTTGTCTCGTTGGGCAGGTTAGCCGCTGATTTATTTGAAAACGAATTAAATTTTTACTGTTCGTTTAACTGCTTCCTCCGCCATAGCTCGTAAACTCCAGTAGGGTTGCCAACTATGATCACCTAAAACAATTTATATTTGTGCCTGTTATCTGTTCAATAGACGAATGATCCAATTTAGATTTACTTACTGAAGATTAATCAAAATTGAATTTAGAACTTTTTATAAAAATGGAGGCACTACAATCTGCTTTAAATCATTAATAATTTCTTACCAATCTTAAATCCGCCCTTGGATTGAGTAAGAAAAACGTATACATTGGTATCATAATCGTTTACTAATTCTGCCTGCTGATTGGGTCCTTGATTTACGTCCGCCAATCGGGGGGCAGAATTCGCTAACGATTCCGATAACGATGAATACATTTTTCTTATGCAATTAGACCCCTAGCCTGGCGGAAGACTACGGCTGGGCGTGGTAATTACTGGTAAATATACGCCAAGCGATTCAACATACCGGAAAATGAAAGATTCCTATCTATGTTCCCTTTTCCAGTCGCACTTTCGCTTATCATCAGGTGAAATACCACTCAAATCCTAACTTACAAATAAACAAGATAGAAGTTGACAACCCTCAACCTGGGTGAAGTTGTTTAGAACAAAATGGCCGCCTGACATTTAGTGGCACTGCTAGTGATCTAATTATCTATACTTCAGTTTGAGAGCTAGAGTCATGTAAACAAACAAACCGTTAAATCGTAGCTAGCAGCGGGCACAGATACTTCTTTGTTGTTGAGTAAATATCCGGCATATTAAATTCAGTTTTTTTTTTATCTTTGGGCAAACAAGAAATTCAGGACTTCTTTTACATTATAAGATATTTAAATCCACCGATAAAAATCGAATTATCATCTTCTGAGCTGTTGCAAGTACATTATATTACAAAGTACATTGACATAGGATTTTTATAGGCCTATGGATTTATGCCCTCGATAGCCCGCCTAATAGTCATTTTCTTTCAACTTCCCGTTCCCTATAACTGTCGCTTTATAGAAGAGAATATTTTTATTTTAACTATTGTACCATTTCGCATAAATTAATTAGGAAATTACTCTAGTAGAAGACACAATTATGTCGGGCTATCTCAACTTGTGTTATTAGATGTCCACAATATAATCCAATAACACAAGTTATTTATTAAGGCCAATACCCAAATTACAGTGCCCGTATCTGTAAGGGCTGGCGAGCATCTTGCGCGTCGAGATATGTGGTTCGCCCAATTCGCGTTGTCGCAGCAGCGATTTGATCAGCGAGTGATTTATGCGAACGATCTGTTTCGATACTTGTTGTACTACCGATCAGGGGACTCAGAGGGCTGTGGAGTTGCCATGATCTAATAAAATAGTGTTTAACCACGCAAACAAGTTTCAGTTAAAAGTAGAGCTTGAAAACTGTGTTTTGGTACCTACTACCTAGGTAATGGAAACTGCAATTTTATACAAATAACGTCCTTCTTACATCTCTAAATAATTAACGTTATTTCTACACCTCATTGTCCATAAACTTTTCCTCCGAAGTTTAGTCAGTGGAAACGCTATCGGGGTATCACATACCCCTCCTGACAGACAAAATACAAGTTTTTCTTATTTACATTGGCATATAAAGTTATCAACATTTTCAAACATGACACTTAATTATCTTTAATTTTAATGATATTATAATGATGACAAGTTGCGAATATAACTTATAAAGCACACCAAATTTTCACAAAAACCGTAGTGGAATATAGTACTATATTTTTGGACGCATTACAGCAGAAGCGTCAGCGATGCTGACCGACCTTAGCACTTCTTCCAGACAGGTGGGTCTTAAGATGAACGTGGACAAAACCAAGATCATGTTCAATGAATATGTCATCACAAGGCCTAGGCAACACTAGTTGTCGAAAGTGTCAGGATCGAAGTTGTTCAAGAATATAACTACCTGGGACAGATTATACAGTTAGGTAGAAACAACTTCGACACGGAAGCTGACAGAAGAATTCAGCTGGGATGGGCAGCATTTGGAAAACTGCGTCAAGTCTTCAACTCGCCGATACCCCAATGCCTAAAGACAAAAGTCTTCAACGCCTGCGTCTTACCGGTCATGACATACGGAGCAGAAACGTGGACACTCACAGTAGGCCTTGTCCACAAGTTCAAAGTCGCTCAGCGTGCTATGGAGAGGGCTATGTTGGGTGTTTCTCTGAAGGATAGAATCCGCAACGAGGACATCCGTAGGAGAACCAAGGTAACCGACATAGCACAACGGATTAGCAAGCTGAAGTGGCAGTGGGCGGGCCATATCTGTCGCAGGACCGACGGCCGTTGGGGCAGACGTGTTCTGGAGTGGAGACCGCGTACCGGTAAGCGCAGCGTAGGACGACCTCCTTTCCGCTGGACCGACGACCTGAAAAAGGTCGCTGGTAGCTGTGTTGGCCCAAAAGTAATCTGATTACAATTACAAATTACTGATTAATAATTATAATCAAAAGTTTTAATTACAATTAATTAATCATAATCAAAAATTTTGATTACAATTAATTAATCATTAATCGTAATCATTAATTTGATTACTAGATTACTTATTTTAAATACTTATTAAATTTATTGGAAGAGCAAAACCAACAGCTTATGCTGGGCAAAATTTAAAAAATATGGCTGCCATTTTGAACTTTTTTGTTATTGGACTGAATTACTTCAAAATCGAAATCTGACCGTAGCAACAAGTATTGAGAAAGAATATGGTACCAAAATTTAAAAAAGTGGCCGCCATTTTGAACTTTTTTGTTATTGGACTGAATTACTTCAAAATCGAAATCTGACCGTAGCAACAAGTATTGGGAAAAAATCTGGTGTCAAAATTTAAAAAAGTGGCCGCCATTTTGAACTTTTTTGTTATTGGACCGAATTACTTCAAAATCGAAATCTGGCCGTAGCAACAAGTATTGAGAAAGAATCTGGTGTCAAAATTTAAAAAAGTGGCCGCCATTTTGAACTTTTTTGTTATTGGACCGAATTACTTCAAAATCGAAATCTGACCGTAGCAACAAGTATTGAGAAAGAATATGGTGCCAAAATTTAAAAAAGTGGCCGCCATTTTGAACTTTTTTGTTATTGGACTGAATTACTTCAAAATCGAAATCTGACCGTAGCAACAAGTATTGGGAAAGAATATGATGTCAAAATTTAAAAAAATGCCCGCCATTTTTAACTTTTTTGTTATTGGACCGACTTACTTCAAAATCGAAATCTGATCGTAGCAACAAGTATTGAGAAAGAATCTGGTGTCAAAATTTAAAAAAGTGGCCGCCATTTTGAACTTTTTTGTTATTGGACCGAATTACTTCAAAATCGAAATCTGACCGTAGCAACAAGTATTGGGAAAGAATATGATGTCAGAATTTAAAAAAATGGCCGCCATTTTTAACTTTTTTGTTATTGGACCGACTTACTTCAAAATCGAAATCTGATCGTAGCAACAAGTATTGAGAAAGAATCTGGTGTCAAAATTTAAAAAAGTGGCCGCCATTTTGAACTTTTTTGTTATTGGACCGAATTACTTCAAAATCGAAATCTGACCGCAGCAACAAGTATTGAGAAAGAATATGGTGCCAAAATTTAAAAAAGTGGCCGCCATTTTGAACTTTTTTGTTATTGGACTGAATTACTTCAAAATCGAAATCTGACCGTAGCAACAAGTATTGGGAAAGAATATGATGTCAGAATTTTAAAAAATGGCCGCCATTTTTAACTTTTTTGTTATTGGACCGACTTACTTCAAAATCGAAATCTGATCGTAGCAACAAGTATTGAGAAAGAATCTGGTGTCAAAATTTAAAAAAGTGGCCGCCATTTTGAACTTTTTTGTTATTGGACCGAATTACTTCAAAATCGAAATCTGACCGCAGCAACAAGTATTGAGAAAGAATCTGGTGTCAAAATTTAAAAAAGTGGCCGCCATTTTGAACTTTTTTGTTATTGGACCGAATTACTTCAAAATCGAAATCTGACCGCAGCAACAAGTATTGAGAAAGAATATGGTGCCAAAATTTAAAAAAGTGGCCGCCATTTTGAACTTTTTTGTTATTGGACTGAATTACTTCAAAATCGAAATCTGACCGTAGCAACAAGTATTGGGAAAGAATATGATGTCAGAATTTTAAAAAATGGCCGCCATTTTTAACTTTTTTGTTATTGGACCGACTTACTTCAAAATCGAAATCTGATCGTAGCAACAAGTATTGAGAAAGAATCTGGTGTCAAAATTTAAAAAAGTGGCCGCCATTTTGAACTTTTTTGTTATTGGACCGAATTACTTCAAAATCGAAATCTGACCGCAGCAACAAGTATTGAGAAAGAATCTGGTGTCAAAGTTTAAAAAAGTGGCCGCCATTTTGGACTTTTTTGTTATTGGACCGAATTACTTCAAAATCGAAATCTGACCGTAGCAACAAGTATTGAGAAGGAATATGGTGTCTAAAGGACATGGCCGAAACTTGTATGGAGCTGTGCCCTGGAAAAAAAATACTTATTCATGGCCATCGACAAACCGCACGTCATATTAAAGCTTATAATTATGTCTTTACAATCGTTTAAGTTTTGTGATCTGAAAACTTGCGAGAGACATAATATCAGCATAACAACTTGCAACAAAATTACTTAGGCGCATTTTGTTGCAAGTTGTTATGCTGATATTATGTCTCTCGCAAGTTTTCAGATTCAGACCTTAATTAATGAATATTATATAAAGCCTTTTATTACTGAACATTTTACAATTTTCTTGACATCTTTAAATTATTATTAATAAATATTATTAATAAATATTAGTTATTATTTATTGACTTCTTAATTGATTCATTATTATTTTGAGCATACTACCAAGTAATTTTAAAAATCGATTTAAATAACTAAATATTATCATCATCGTCAGCCTGTTAGAGCCTACTAGTGGACATAGAGGTCTTCTCTCCCTTGACTTACGAGTATATCTTTAACTCAAAAATTTGTTTCAATTTACTTTAATGTTATGTTACTTTAGTTTTGTGATGACTGCCATTTTGATTTTTAAATTTGTCATAGTATATGGTACTCTATTATTCAAGCCTCCTTCATTTGACGCCTATGTTAGAGTCGTTGTGAAGAAAAGGACGCGTGAGTGTCGTGGAATACTTGGATGAAACAAAGTTAATTTCATAATGACAACAAGCGGACACCCGCAGCTCCGATTACGTGAACCACTGTTTGACTAACTTACGCGTTGAATTTTCATTATTTATGACTAAGCCGGCCTTTTCAAACTTTAATTTTGACACCAGATTCTTACTCAATGCTTGCTGCCATGGTCAGATTTCGATTTTCAAATAATTCGGTCCAATAACAAAAAAGTTCAAAATGGCGGCCACTGTTTTTAAATTCTGACACCAGATTCTTTCTCAATGCTTGCTGCCATGGTCAGATTTCGATTTTGAAGTAAGTCGGTCCAATAACAAAAAAGTCCAAAATGGCGGCCACTGTTTTAAATTTTGACACCAGATTCTTTCTCAATACTTGTTGCTACGATCAGATTTCGATTTTGAAGTAAGTCGGTCCAATAACAAAAAAGTTAAAAATGGCGGCCACTTTTTTAAATTCTGACACCATATTCTTTCTCAATACTTGTTGCTACGGTCAGATTTCGATTTTGAAGTAATTCGGTCCAATAACAAAAAAGTTCAAAATGGCGGCCACTTTTTTAAATTTTGACACCAGATTCTTTCTCAATACTTGTTGCTACTATCAGATTTCGATTTTGAAGTAAGTCGGTCCAATAACACAAAAGTTAAAAATGGCGGCCACTTTTTTAAATTTTGACATCATATTCTTTCCCAATACTTGTTGCTACGGTCAGATTTCGATTTTGAAGTAATTCAGTCCAATAACAAAAAAGTTCAAAATGGCGGCCACTTTTTTAAATTTTGGCACCATATTCTTTCTCAATACTTGTTGCTGTGGTCAGATTTCGATTTTGAAGTAATTCGGTCCAATAACAAAAAAGTTCAAAATGGCGGCCACTTTTTTAAATTTTGACACCAGATTCTTTCTCAATACTTGTTGCTACGATCAGATTTCGATTTTGAAGTAAGTCGGTCCAATAACAAAAAAGTTAAAAATGGCGGCCATTTTTTTAAATTTTGACATCATATTCTTTCCCAATACTTGTTGCTACGGTCAGATTTCGATTTTGAAGTAATTCAGTCCAATAACAAAAAAGTTCAAAATGGCGGCCACTTTTTTAAATTTTGGCACCATATTCTTTCTCAATACTTGTTGCTACGATCAGATTTCGATTTTGAAGTAAGTCGGTCCAATAACAAAAAAGTTAAAAATGGCGGCCATTTTTTTAAATTTTGACATCATATTCTTTCCCAATACTTGTTGCTACGGTCAGATTTCGATTTTGAAGTAATTCGGTCCAATAACAAAAAAGTTCAAAATGGCGGCCACTTTTTTAAATTTTGACACCAGATTCTTTCTCAATACTTGTTGCTACTATCAGATTTCGATTTTGAAGTAAGTCGGTCCAATAACACAAAAGTTAAAAATGGCGGCCACTTTTTTAAATTTTGACATCATATTCTTTCCCAATACTTGTTGCTACGGTCAGATTTCGATTTTGAAGTAATTCAGTCCAATAACAAAAAAGTTCAAAATGGCGGCCACTTTTTTAAATTTTGGCACCATATTCTTTCTCAATACTTGTTGCTACGGTCAGATTTCGATTTTGAAGTAATTCAGTCCAATAACAAAAAAGTTCAAAATGGCGGCCACTTTTTTAAATTCTGACCATAAATTCGTTCTCTATGCTTGCTCCGATACTCAAATATCGATTTTTAGAACAATCGGCCCAGTAACCAAAAAGTTCGTAATTTTTGTATGGAAAAATCCCTTAAATGTTTTTTACCCCTTAAAATTAGAATTTCTGGAATCCCCGTCTTAGTACGAATTCATGACCTAATAGGCACCAAATTCCAGATCTCTACACTTTTAGTTTTCCGGGAATTCCTGGAACAACGAAAAAAATTCACTTTTGTATGGGAAAAACCCTTTAATGTACGATGTTTACTCCTTAAAATTTGAATTTCTGGAATCCCCGTCTTAGTACAAATTCATGACCTAATATCTACCTAGACACCAAATTTCAGATCTCTAGGACATTTAGTTTTTCGGGAATTCCTGGAACAACGAAAAAAATTCACTTTTGTATGGGAAAATCCTTTTAATGTACTATATATAGGTAATCAAGTTAATCAATTACTGATTAACGATTAACGATTACTTTCAGTAATCATGATTACAATTACTTTTGTAATCATAATTATTGTAATCATGATTAATTTAATCTGATTACAAGTAATCAGATTAATTAATTGATTACAAAAGTAATTGATTACTGCCAACACTGGCTGGTAGCGGGTGGATGAGGAAGGCGGAGGACCGTGTGTGGTGGCGCGCTCTCGGAAAGGCCTATGTCCAGCAGTGGACGACTATAGGTTGATTGATACAGCAGAAGGGTTTTAAAGCATAAATTATTAAATTACGTTGTATTGAGTTTGTTTAAAAATAACAAGCGTAAACCTCTCTACATTTCAAAGCACATTGTCCACTAAGAAGTGTTCTCTAGGGAGCAATAGTGGCCCGCGGCAAGGGTGGCTACGATCTCGGGGTATCACGTACCCCATCTGATAGACTGACCACGCGGGATCATCTTACTGAGTTATAAGTGTAAGGGCAGGGATTTTGGATGGGCCAATCGGGATCGCTTAGATCTCATATTACTACAATTAAATTTTGATTTACTTCAGAATGCAAGAGTTTAATTTCGGCAGTCTGTTACCTCTTTTCTTTGCTAAGCTATAACTTACTTCATCAAGATCTGCTTTTTTTTAAAAGATACTGTTCCACAAGAATGGGGAATTAAATTATGTCAAGTGCCACTTCATTTTACAAGTATTTAAATTATGACGAGACGATGTTAAGGTATTCTTAATATTACTATGATGTGCGATGGAAAATTAAAATTATTATATATTATATTTTTATGAGAAACGAAATTTTCAGAGTCTGTGTAAAAGATTCCCCTAATACATAGTAATTATGTCAAAGTTTTGAATTGGATCTCGATCGACAAATCACAATTCAGTTGGGGTCTATGTCACCCCGTCACTAATTAACCGTTAACGGCTGGTTTTATTGCAGTTTCGGGTTATCGCGGCTAAGTTCAAATTGACCACCACATGTCCGGAGTTTAGAGTTGCGTAAGAATTTATTAGTTAGGTCCACTCCCAATTATTTTGGGTTCGAATGGACTTCGTGTTGTGTTGCTTTGTTATATTGGTTGAGATAAGATTACGAACTTAGAAATACGATATCCTAATTAAGTGAAAGTTTAAATTAAAATCATTATTTTTTACATAAGTTAAGTCAATGTTATGAGCGATCTATTTAGAAATAAACTAGCTGTTTCCTGCTACACATGCGTAAATTCCGGATATTTTGGGAATCTTGGCTTTTCCGGGATAAAAAGTAGCGTTTGTGTTAATCCAGCCATCTCTATTTCACATTTTATTCAAGTTAATTCAGTAGTTGCGGCCTGAAGGAGTTATAAACATACACATGCACACACACACACTTGGGTACAAATTCTATCATAGTAGTGGAATGAGATAAAAAGAAGGTTTACAGAAGGTTCAGAATAGTACAACCTTCTAATTCAACTGGTTTTCCTTTTTTTGTTACTTCATTAAAGACTCTTCCACCATTTTAAGGCGAAACACTCAAGTACTTGTGCCTGGTTAAAAATTTGAGACATAACATTAATAAAGATATTATTAAACAAGTTTTTGTACACAATTGCAGAGTGGGCATTGTTTTGCGCATTACAGGATGCCATTCGTGCGATATTACCAACCGTTTGATGGAGCGAGGCGAGAGGAAATCATGCAAATAGGCGTATTTACACAGCGGAGCCGGAGCCGTTAAAAAAAGCTTTATAATAATAGAAAGGAACCGACAAGTGAAAGCTGGATTCGATATTAGGTTCCGTGCAGTTTTGATTCAGATACTGGTAGAACAGCATTTCTCACTAAGCGATTATTTATTAGCTTGACTTCAATAATATGATCAATTTGTTTTAGATATTTTTTACAGTTTTTTCTAAAAAACTATTAATGTATCAAATCAATAAAAGCTATGTAAGACTAATTATTTTACAGAGCTTGCGTCTTACTAGAATATTTAGTCACTGTCCTAATTAATATGGAACTGTTCTTATTGGTTTTTAGAAGTGAGAGTTTTATTTTGAAGACAAAATTTCCTGCGCTAAAAGTATGACGATGACATCCTGGATTTTTCTTTCAAATCATTCTGAATTTTCTTAAAATGGAGCACGGAAGCTGGAACGGCATTCCATAATCCTTATGCAAGAGATAGATTTCATACATAATTACAGACCCCTAAAAAGTAAGAACGCTCGCCCTTTCAGCGCTGGTATTTTCCTCTTAATTTAATCAAATCATGGAGTGCCGTGTTTTTTTCTGAGTCATTTATTTTTAATTTTGGACCGAGGGCCGCCGGTGTGGTGTGAGAGCGAAATCAAAAGCGTTGTGTACTCAAGTATTACCAGACGTATTATTTTGAAATTACTAAACGTGACAGGCTTTTGATTTTTTCCAATTATTCTTGAGTTTTTAATGAAAAAATATAAATTAAATTAATTGAATCAGCTAGGAAATATACTTACATTAACAAACATTGTTCATAGTATTTTTTTTTCCTTTTCTTTGTATCTCTCTTTTTGTAATATTTTTATTAGTTTTAAGTGCACTGTTCGTCTATAAATTTAAATTTGATGTGTACATACTCTCAAGGATTGTTCCACAGAACTTGTGATTATTATATAACTTATGTATTTTTTTTGTAACAATCTGTTGTGTGTACCAAATATAAATAAAATAAAAATAAAATAAAATAGTATTATATTTAACCCTGCTTCTTATAAACATCGACTGACTTTGGAACAAACTAAGGTCAAGAGAATTTCAGCACTCTACCAGTTAGTTCACATGATAGTAAGTGACGTTTTCAGTGACGACTGGTTACCACCTGATAACCAGCCGCAGTCGAAGCCTTCCACTAGAACAAAAGGGACATAATCAAAGCCAAAACTTCAATAGAATTGCGCCAGGGAGTCGTAAATCTGTGTCAGCAATTGCTAAAAACTTTTTCCATACTTAGCCTTAGTTTACAAGAGATTAGAGCCATGCTTTCATCGGTGCTATGTGGTCTTCTCCATGGGAAGCAAGTACCCATGGGAGTACGGGCCTGGAGGTTTGCATCCTTACCCGGGCGTTGTGTCGCGGGGGAGCCGCGCTCTCCCAGACCCAGTGTTGTTCTATAGCCCCAGTAAGGGGCTAAGGCCTCATCTTTATGGCTTGAGGCCTGCTGGTGTGACGAGTCTGGTGGTTCATGGCGGTTGCATGAACCCCACGTCGTCGTCTTTCCTCCTTGTCTCTGTCATTGCCCACACGTGAGCGCACGGGGGACGGACACCGCAAGAGCTCACCAGGTAGCTGACACCCTGTTGGTAGCTTTGATATGTAGGTAAGTCTATGCCACCTGTGTTTTAAAATTTCTACATTGGCTCAGGTCTAATCTGGGACAGGTTTCGACCATGGCTAGTTACCACCTTGCCAGCAAAGACACATCGCCAAGCGAATAAGCGTTCCGGAGCAATGCGTTGTAAAACCGTTAGGTTACGTTACTTACCCCTTCCAAGTTAGTATGCTAACATCATCGGCTGCATCGTCACTTACCTTCAGGTGCACTCGCAGTCAAGTACTAACTTTTACTGTAAAAAAACTTAGTAAAAGTACGCGAAAAACAACATTATCAGTAGTATGCTGAGTCACGGCCGATCGCAGGAGGGCGTTTTTTGCGATCGACAACTACTGTAATCCGACGGATAAGCCGTATTGATAACATCGCGCAGTCCGTCCGTCCGTCAGCTTCCGTCACGCGACGGGGGTGCACCTACCCCCTCGATATATTGTTTATTTGCTGCCCTCTCGCTTTCCTCACCAGGAAAATGGCTTGCAGAAAGTACACACTTACGATTAAAGATATTAAAGCAAAGAAGTCTACATAAGAGGACACGAGTTTTTATGTACGTATCTATGTAGGTATATATATACTTACCTGGGATGGTTTTAAACGTGTATTGGTGATAATTTCACATATTATTTTGGATTTTCATTGAAAACTGTGCACTTACAATATTTAATCGAAGACGTTTAGCATAACTAGTAAAGCTTTTCATTGGAAACTACTTGGTAACCACCGGTGTTCTGCCTCTTGCCTCGCAAGTTGTGGAGTGTGGGCAGACATTCCACAACTTACGGAAAATATAATGATCCAATATGACGGCTGACGCGTTTGTTTTTTTTAAATTAGGATACCTGTAGCACGGGAACCACAGTCTCAGACAGCTCGACAGCTTTGTATCGTCAGTAATTTTTTACGTTTTCGGTGGCCTATAGTTTATTACATGGTTGGATAAATTGACTACTCGTAATACATAATTATGTAGTTTCCGTGGTGTAGCGGTTATCACATCTGCCTAGCACGCAGAAGGCCCCCGGTTCGGAAACACGCTTTCTTTAAATTTTACATATTTTTTATTTGCATCCCTTTGTAGAATCCGTTCGATGTAATTCGCGTTTGATTCACACATTTAAAAAATATAGCGCACTTTGATTTTCCTAATTAATTGAGATGCGGAATTCAAAACAGTAGCCCTATAATCATAAAACTTTTCTGACACTTATGTAAAGTTTAAATGAAAAGTTTATAATCAGTTCGAAGGTGTGAAATGGAAACATTAGCCGTCAGAAACATTGAGGCCATTTTGTTGTACACGATGCAACAGTAACACCCCGGTTCCCCGTATAGCAATGTATCAGTGAGATTAATACCCAGAAACTATTATTGTATACCGCCGCCCGCGGGAACCGTCCAAACTTATTATAATCAATGCGCTACCCGCTTCAGGTGAAGTAGAAACGAGGTAATATATCAAAGTTTGCAACTTAACCGAGTGCGAGGTGAGGGTATGAGTTATGCTAACCGCATACCCGTTCTGTGTGCGGCGCGAGTCATAAGTTAAAAGCGAGTTCATGAAATATATTTGACAATAGCACACAATATGTTCCACATGACAAAATTTCTATAGAATTTCATTACGTCACTTATTATGTTAATATTAATATGACAGTCATAAAGATAGAGCATGTACCGAGTTTCTAGCCAGTGCTATTTGGCGCAAAAATGCTTTCCGTATTTGGTGGCAGAGTTTTTGACTTCATAAGCCAAAAGTAACGTAAGTAAGTAATAACGTAAGTCATGCCTATGTGAAGAATAAAGATTTATTTTATTTTTACTTTCAACATTTTATCAATAAGTCACGTGATCAACCTATCAAACGGAAATGTCATTACGATACCTTTTTTTAGTTTTTTACATGTAGAAAGAGATTCAATATGTATGAACAGCTACACTAGTGATATACCAGTTCGATAGCTAAAGGTAGTTCTTATTACGACAATTTTTTCTTTACAAAATAATGATTAAAAGGACAAGTTTACCTGATGCTAAGCGAAAGTATTGCGACGCCTGTTCATACTCCATATCAGAAGCAGTACGTACTACGGCATTGCATTGCATATCATATGATACAATGCACTGCGATCATCATCCTGCGACTTTGGTTCTTAAGTAAGTTTCGTTTACACGTGCCACGCGGATTTTGCGTCAATGTTGTAATCGCTCACGCTCATTACTTGGCCATGCAAGCAAGCGGAACGCATTTATCGCGGGCGGAGCTGTCGCGCGTAATTGAGTTAGCACTAAGAAACGGCTACGGCTCGCCGGAGACTTCAAGTTTTGTGACTTGTTACACTAGTATAGTGGTGTTATTTACGGACGCCACGTCATACCTTGCATCCAAATTGCTCTACAATGACACATATTTTCGGGGAAAGTGAACGCAATTATTTTAGGGATTTTACTATTAGGCCCGGGTTCCACCAAAGCGGAAAAATATGAGCGGAGAGAAAATGTGCTAAGGAAGCTGATAACTTCCACCAATGCGGAGAGGAGATGCTTTACGGATAAATGTGAGCTGTGCGTAGCGTAGTAGGCACGGGGAGAAGGCGACGGGAAACGAGCCGCTCGATCGCCTGACTATAGACATCCCCGCTCTGCCACGCCGCGTGTTCGCTCGCGACTAAAAATTCTTAAGAAAAATGAGACATTTCCTCTCCTCTCCGGTTGATCCATTAACACCGAAGCTAGGCGGAAAAGAGACGTGGGAATAACAAAATCTGATTGGTTATTCAAAACACAACCTCTCATCTCAACTAAGTTTAGTAAGCCTTAGTTTTATTAAATGCACTCAAGATACAACTCTCTATGTATTTTTAATCGTAATATGTAAGTAATGTAATGAGAGAAAATAAAAATGTTGGCTTATTTGGTCCAACTTTACATTTTTTGCGTGGTCGCCTACGCTCAAACCCTTGAAAATGTACAAACAAGCAAAACATTACTGATAATAACAATATCCATGTCCCCAAAAAGTTGGCTGCTTAAGAGTCACTGTTATGATCTGTATACGAGCAATCAGGCTGATTCGCATCGATAGCGGCCAATAAGCAAACACCTTGAGCGCGCTCTTACGACTGTTACAAGAGTCATAGAGCACTTTACGACCGCTTATTATGACGGGCATTAAACGCCGTTACGACTCTCGGACACTTGGCATTGGCACAGTCATTCCTGATACCTTAGCGCAAATATTGATTGATATGTATCTATTATGCTAAGGGCGATTTCACCTTTGAAATCCTTCGTAACTGAAGACGCTGTTAAAATGTTGATCTCATTGAGTGCAAGTACAAAATTTTATTACTTACTTTGACTATTTTATTATTACTTTTTTGACGACCTCCCTGGCGCAGGGGACGCGCGCTCGGATTCGAGTGGGAGGTCGCGGGTTGTTCGATTCCCGCCACGGTCACTTTGGAATTTTATAATTACTTAATTGACTCAGGTCTGGTCTGGTGGGAGGCTTCGGCCGTGGCTAGTTACCACCCTACCAGCAAAGACGTGCCGCCAAGCGATTTAGCGTTCCGGTGCGATGCTGTGTAGAATCCGTTGGGGTGACTTTACTTACCCCTTCCAAGTTAGCACGTTAACATCTTCGGCTGCATCATCACTTACCATCAGGTGATATCGCAGTCAAGTACACTTGTATAGTGTAAAAAAAATAACTATACATAACATTCCTTACTTATTTCGAAGATACGCAAACGTACCCTAAAGTCAGTTTTCACGTTAGGCGCTGTTTTTTGGAGTGAAAACTTCTATCGATGCGTTGAGCGTTTATGAGATGGTTAAAACCATTGAACTCGTAATCGTAACGTAACCAACACCTCTGCTCTGTATGATATAGATACGAGTAGTAAGGTTTTTTTGAGTATTCGTATGATATTTTGCGATAAGTTGAATGGAAGGAAATTCGAAAAAAAAAATGCATGGATGCCCACATAATATTATGTCCACATTTTTATTTATTTACCATATTATGGCTACAGTTGCCGATTTTACTTGACTTATGGATCTCTCGAATATTAGACTAAAGTCTTAACCACTAGATATCCCTAACCATTCTTGTGAAAAACAGTGATACTTCACTATCACTGGAGATCATGGTCACGGCGGACATTACGACACTTGGGGCATAATCGCAATCGTTAATCACTTGATCCGGCTAATTTACGACTGCGTGAGTTATGACGGGTGTAATCGCGGCTCGTTTTATGGATGGATTAGTTGATTGGCCGATACTTTGTGACAGAACAAAATCGACGATAATGGAGTCTTATTCTATAAGGGTCACCAGTTGACGCCACTAGCATGAGAGTTTCAAAACTCACACTAACAGGCTTATTTATTTAATCTTGTGGTCTACAATGAAAGCATTCAGGTAACAATAAAATTGTTGAAATGAAAATGACAAAGACCCCCAGATATAAGTATATGTATATTATATTCCGTCTTCTCAGAGGTGATATAATGTGATATACTATTTTAAAAAATATTATTTAAAAAAATATATAATTATTATAATGTGATATTATACTATATTTAAAATTGCATACTGTTTAAAAAAAATTTAAATAATTAAAGTGCTGAGTTTCTTGCGAATTCTTCTCGTTGCAATACTGCTTTCCAAACGTGGCGGTAGAGTCTGACATGGGTCTATAAGCTAGGCCTATGTGAAAGAATAAACATTTTGACCTTGACTTGTGTAAGGACTCGAACAGCATAGCACGTTCTCGTCTGTTGCGGAAATTTATCCAGGACAACATCTGCCGCTAAAATTAAAATTTATTAAGTTTTTCGCATACTGTAAGCTAATTACTCATAATATGGCTTATGGCAATTACTTTTGCGCAAATTATGTTTATACATGTTTATGTTTTTAATAAAAAATTTGCTCAAAATTACTCATTTAATATATTTGTATGTACAGAAAGTTATTTGCTGCCAAGAGCTGAAATTATGGCAAATTAAAGTTAAAACACCGTTAAAGAGAATGTCATATTAGTCACACTTTAATTTTTTCACACAAATCCGTGACAAACAAAGTAATAACTATACTAGCAGACTTTATTGCAGAGAACTCAGCGCTAATTACAATGTAGTTGCCTGTATACTTAAAATGATTGAGCAAGTAACTCAAAGAATAAACAAGAATAAGATCCGTTGTAAGCACTCGTAGAATGGAGAGTACAAAATAAACAGCATGCAGAAGATGCAAAGAAACACAAAGCCAACCGCAGTGCGATCTTCACAGAGATAATGATGTTCTGAATGGCCCTCAACTCATTACGTGCCGATATCTTTCCCAGGGAAACCTTCCTCCAACCTTAAAACCCTATTAGCGTAACCACCACCAGCTATTCCGAACAAATCCGAACTCTATGACAAAGACAAAAGATCCATTTTCTAATATCATTCAAGTCATAATGCCGTTAAACACTTAATGAGCATACTCCAACTTCTTCGCTTCTCAAACGTCTTATTTCAATATCGTATACAGGAGTACGGAGTTTACTTGATGTTAATAAAGCCGGAATTCGCGTGCAAGTTGTGGGTTGTCAGGAAGGTGATAGTACGTTGCTGTGTAGGGATTGTACAGGCGTAATTAGTCATTAGCGTCAGTGTAGTGGGCAGGAAGAGGTCCCGAGCGTTTCGATCTGATTGGTTTATGTTTCTGATAATGTCTCTAATTACGTGTGTCATTAAACGCATGGGTATTTCGTATGCCTTTCCTATAGTTTTTTTTTACTCAAGTGCCTTCAGTACCTAGGTAGAACTATGATTTCACCAAATCACCAGCTGAGGATGAGTCCTTCTACCAGACATTATCTCAAACTGGCTTATGCCAATAATAGACATATAGGTACACAGGACCCGGTGGACCGCGTAGCAAAATTTCGCCACTTTACTGGTGTCAAAAATGTTTGTTTACACACCAACGGTGTCAGTAGGTAACCGCAGTATTGTCTATGGACCGCCGGCGGTCGGACAAGCTACAGATCTCTATTTATACTATTAGTCCGCACGCGGGTTTCCACGGGGACAGTTTCCACCATATTGTGACGTATTAGCGGGAATTTCGACAGATGGCGCTACTTTTTCCTGGTATGAATTGTGCGTAAAATGTTCAGATGATCATATCGGTTTTATGCCTCAACTTGACTCTGAGAATATATTTATTCCGGCTACAGTCCTCTTTAAACTGAGACCCAGTACACCAATTTCACAGACTTTAGTCTGAGACTAATTTATTAATACAGTACCTAGGTACCCATCCGGATCCGAACCCATTTGCAAAAAAGTCCTACCACCGAGTGTCGTAAATATATCCTGATATATCACGAAATTATAATAGGTATAGGTAAATACGTGAGTCTAAGCCGGAGTAAGACGTATCGGCTCTGATATAGTAATTGAGTTAGTGTCCTCGGCGGAGTTAGTATGCTATTGAGCACAGTTTAATGTCTCCTGACGGGACACCGGTGCGCTGGCGATGTCCAGAGTGCCTAGTTTGTTACCTAACATGTTAATGCACAAGTAAGGTAGCCAAATAGGTTTTCCATAGTTTGTCCGCAGTACATCAAACATTATTACCTATCATCTTAACTTTTAGCTTACAAGGAGTAGATCTTTTGTCAGAGTGAGAAGGTTTGTGTACTTTTTACATAGACTGCCCAAAAAAATAAGTGTAATGTTTTTAAAGATTCATGAACTCAGATACATTCATACATATATTATGTATGTGAGTTTCTTTATTCCACTATAACTTCTGAAGGACTAAAGTGATTTGGACATAATATGGGGTATCGTTAGAATCTTCACATCATTCCGAGTACTTATAGGCTATATGTTTGGAATAAATAGTTTTACCACAGGGCAGTTGTGCTTTTAATTTTTTTAAGTATCTACTTGTTATAATTTTTCTACGTGTCTAATCTATCTTCAAACACTAGTAGTCTCTATAATTTCAAACATTGAAAAATTTCGTAATAATAGATTTAGTTTACGCTGATACATATACTTAGTTCGGAAATAATTTTAATATTCTGAAACAACTCGAACAAAGACAAAGACAACCACTAGTTAATAAATAAAATACTAATCCGGAATTGATTCAGTAATTACGTCATCAAATAGCCCAGACCTCGGTAATGACGTCACAAAGCCCAACTTAAGGCCGCTCCACACTAACGCGAGGCAATTTCAACTTTTATTCACAATCGTTACAATCTTAATATTCAATTAGCCGTAATTGCCGAGATGAGGAGGGCGCTACACATAATTCATTACGGAAATGGACTAGGTTACGACCCGCGGCCGCAGGGCGACAGTAACTTTTTTATTTTACAATGGTGTGTAAGTGCCATAAGGAAGACGGCCGTAAGATCATTATGAAGTGGTCGTTTTACGGGAAATGTTTTCTACCTATGAATTAATATTCTATAGATATTGGAGTCTTAGATATAAGATAGGTAAGTTAGCCTACTGAAAATCCACCCACCTTAAGAACATTTTGTTTATTTTGGAAAGTTAACACATACCTAACGAAGTTAAATTTTTTTTAAAGAAAGTAAACATAAAGACAAAGTTGTAACGGATTACTTCAATTTTTAGTGCATAGAAAAGTATTACCTAAAGGTGAAACTTTCTGAAACCGAAAGGTTTGCTTAATACCCTCCTCTAGAAACAATTACCTACCACATAATATCGTGGATTTAAAAAATTAACATTGTATATTTTGAAGAGTTGTCACATAGCGACGTACAAAATAGTTGAAAGGAAGTATAAAATACAAAGTCGTTACTGGTAAGTATGCTACTTCCATTTGAAGTTTTGGTTATCAAAAATGTTAAAGTTTAAGCCTACAAAACTGAAATATTTGGTTTCCCATTCTGAAATACTTTTCATATATTTAGGTTTCAGAAAATGAGTGTTGTTTATTTTAGAGTGTTGACACATAACGACGGCCAATATGTTTAATAGCATATACTCGTATAAAAATACAAAGTCGTAACTCGTAAACGTGTCGGAGTCGTTGAAGCACATTGGTAAGTGCGCTCATACAGGAAGAAATGCGAAATGATAATTGTCAATAAAAATGCAAGGAATCGCGACATTCAGAGGAGCGAGCATAGAGACTAGCAACACCATGAGTTTTAATATTTTGGGACGTTAAATTAAAGAAGTATATCAGAGTTTTCAATCGACAAAACAAATATCCAATGGTGTATAAATTACCTTTATCTACTCCAGCATCGAAAAATTCCAATTTCGATTTTGACAGCTGCTATATGAACCCTCTAAGGTTTCGCTTCGCATAACGATACAGCTCAATGTATGGGAGCTGCATCGTTTTAACTCATGCGATTATCATAACGATGCAGCTCGTGACATTAAAAACCCTCGCCTTCGGCTCGGGCTTGTTAATGACAGCTTGTTTGCAAAAACCTACTTTCCACACTTGTATCATAATGTACTATTATCCTTTTTAACACAATTATATCTCGAATGATCACATCCATAGATGCGCCACTCGCCAGAAAAACAACCCAATATATGGGATGGAAGGTGTCGTTGGCCAAGACTGTAGTATATACGTAAGAATATAATAATTTCTACAGCTCACAGAACGGAATGAGTGTTGGACGCCCATAGGCGGCCCCAAACTCTTTCGGTCATCTGTTATGCTGTTATCGCAACTGGAAGAAAGTGAAGAAAGATAATACACCCGTAATAGTGAATTATGACACTTGTTGGCTCTTGACACTGCACAGATACATGCACAAATATGGGAACGCACTACAGACTGCAGTCAAGCAAGAACAGCCTTAACACACTTAGATAAACACCTTACAGAGAAAACTTCTACGACTTAGTAAGGACAAGCTAAGACTAGTCGTAGGCATGATAACAGGGCATTGCTCACTAAATAAACATTTCTCCACCCTAGGAATCACGGACAGCCCTCTGTGCAGAGCCTGCATGGAGGGAGGACGAAACACCGGCACATGTGCTACTAAGATGCACTGGAGTGTCGGACCAACGCGAGATCTACCTGGGATCCTCAGCAACACTCCAAGATATCTTGTGCGACCTGGGAGGCCTCTTTGGATTCTGGAGTGAGCTTGGCTGGCTGGAGTGATCCGGCGAAGACCCGCATCGAGAACTTCACGCGCAGCGGGCGAAGAATCGCCTTATCGCGGATACATCCCAGGGAAGAAAGAAGAAGAAGAAATACACTTGTTGGATTAGATTCACTTAGTGAGTTACTTTAACGAACAGCTTGGTCACCCGAGTCGTAAATAATACGACTAGTATCTTGGTCGTTCAGCGTGTAATGTGCGCAGTGCGGGGAGTGCGACGCGCGCGGCTCGTGCACAGCGTGCGCCGCATAGCGCCTACCCGCGAGTACTATTAAACATTATTCATACGCGGCCGAATGTTTATGGCGAGAGATTTTCCTCGCAAATTATACGAACATCGCCGGATAATAAAACGACTTGAATAAAATTGTATTCGAGAATGTTAAGTTTTACCTAATAGCTTTGCTAGTTACTTTTAAATGAAGCACGTATACCTACAACTAGATAGTTTTGTAATTTTTGTATTCATTAAGAGTGAACTTCAACAGCTGAACACCAAGTACACATTGATTCTGTTGGAAATTTCTTCCATATGAATGTGGGTTATTAGAAAACGCAAGATGTTTGGACACACACTTGTGCTCTATAATATTTCCTGTTTTCAGTTGAGTGTGGATAGGGGACAATAACAATTTGCGTGTCCACATAAAATCAGGTAAGGGTGAAAATCAGGACCAATAAAAATCAAATAGCCAGCAATACGACAAATATAAGCAAATTCGTTCAGAGAAGCGAATAAAAATACAATCTACGCAAGGTACCGATCCAAGAAACGGCGCGCCTAAATCACGGATCAGCGTTACTTCAGTATATTTATTTACTCACACGAATTTACATATCAGAACCAATTCAATTCCCGCGCACCGCGTTCCTAGGGATTAAGGCTATAACCCCTCCCCTCCCCCGGACTCCTCTGCACCTCCCCTCCAGGCGACCATGCCCCCTAATCCCCGTAAATCCACTTTATATTCATCCACCTTAAAGGCCTCAATAAAAGTAACTAAGTAGTGTGCACAATTTTTATTTTGGATGCTTGGATGGATTGGTCTGTTGAAAAAATTATTTTTGGTAATACTTAACTACTTCATATTAATTCCCGATAGTTCGAAATCTGGGAAACTGCAAAAAATTATCTTTCGGGAACCAATATAAGGTGAGTGGGAATTTTCGAGCAAAGTTTTTTTTTAAAAACACGTAGATGCATAATATATTATGCCCGCAATATTCATTGCCATAAATCTGCGTGGTTAGTCTAATACTTGCGTAAACTAAATAAAATTTGAATTTCGCGGGCTAGTAAGGCCGGAAAACCTTAACAGTTAACAAGTTCCGTTTTAACGAGTACGGAACTGTAAAAAGAAAACTTAACTTCAAAGTTTCACGTAGGAAGGTAGATATAAGTACACAATCAAGTCGATTGTTATGAGCTTGAGGTAAATAATAATTAACAGTGTCACATAGAGTTGTAAAGTGTCGCGTAGAGCGGTGTCAGTGGTGGTGGAGTCGGGAACTGCCCGCGGCGATGTCGCAGTGTCCGAAACAGTTGCGGACATCCGCTCAGTTTGCACTTTCCACTCCGAAACGCGCCTGCTTGTGACACTGTTTGATACTCGCACTTGACCGACAGAACGTTTAGAGTTGGCTACATGAATTTTGTGATTTATATTTTGTAATGTTTTTATAAAAACTTCCAAAAGGCCTTCCTAGTTTTGCTTCTCTAGGATAGATTTTTATAGGTTTATGGGAAGTAAATTTTCTTCAACGTCATCATTATTTTCATCGCTACAGACCACAAACTCCCTGACTTTATCAAAAATGACGATAGTATTATTTATTTATTAGCTCCGATTTATAGTGGTTTTTTGCTAAAAATAATCTCTATTGTCATTTCATAGGTTTATTATGTACCTATTATAATATGTTGAAATTATAAATAAAAAAGAAAGTAATATTTAATGATTCTCTAAGTTATAAAGTAAAAAGGCGTATGTACAAAGTTTTTCTTCGTGTAAAACGTATGCAGGCGCAGGTAAATTCATCGGACAAATTGTATTTTACTTGTTTTGTAAGTCAACAATATTCTGCTAATTTGACCCTCCTGTCTACATATCCCTAGGTCTGTATCGATGATTAGACAAAGGTCGGCTGTGACTCGTGAGTCAGTGGGCTGCAAACTGAGATCTGTCGGTGGAGCCCTCTTTGACAACGCTGTTACTTCACGCCTAGGTACGGGGTTGAAACAGGGGGTGAACGGGGATGAACAGAAGCGACCATTGGACGTGACTTCTCGTTAGGGGCGAAAATTAATTTTTACGCTTCTCGCTCCATATTCATGGCCGTCAAGCGTCATCATAGGAATCTAACAGTAATACATCTAAAACTATCAGTAACGCTTCTTATTTCCTTACTTGCCTATTAGTTCTATTAGAAATTGAAGTTTCAGGCAGCAAAATATTCAACACAATCTTTATAGGGAAGAAGTGGGTACTTATACAGATACAGGCTACTACAGATGCTACGAGTACTTATACAGATGTTGAATCCAAAGAATAGGTTCAACGAATATTTTAGTGTGTAACGATTGTCTGTGTTATTTTATCGAACCTTTTAATAAAATTCTTGGTGCAGTTAGTACAAAGCCAAAAGGTCCTGGATTCGAATTCTCCTGTGTTTGAGTGATCTGAGGAATTCTCGCATGCACCAGTTTAAAGTTTTTATAAATTGGTATAATTTGGACGTGGTCAAAGGGAAACGTCAAGTAATTTAGCGTTCTGGTGTGACGCTGTGTAGTTATCCGATAGTAGAATTCAACGAAAATATATCTTTAGCTGCTACAATGTTATCTAATCATTATGGTTGATGCAAGCTAGCAAATATTTTGGCGTGATCACATCACCCTGTAAAATCACCCAAGTGTACAGTTGAAAAGCAAAGAGATTTAAGTCTCAATTAGTCCGTCTGGCCAGCAATGGGATAATTGCAGCTTCTGAGATTAAACCAGAGACCGTCGCCGGGCCACTCCGGCGCTGACGCTGATGCCATGTTTCAAGAATGCTATTTACTGTACGCTAACTCATCAACAAATATCTCGCGAGAATTTCGTAATTGGTTTACATTGACGTCTCCAAACCAAATATGGCCAGGAGCATAGATTATTACTATATGAATCCGAATAACACCACAACATGATCGAAATGTTCACGAATTACAAATGATTTGGTATTTTGCATTAACGGAGACATCGTAGTTCACAGGCCCCTTAACAAAAATCTTCTTAGATTCTAAGAGGAGACCTTTGCCCAGTTCTAAGCCATACATTGATGAGAGACGTTGACAAAAGTCTACGGATGATGATCCATTCACAGATTTTGAACTAGGACCTCTTTATTTACTACAAAGTTTTATAAAAGAGGCCTACACAAAGATATTTCAATTCATAGAATAGCTCCACACTCGTTTAGCGCAAATGTAGCTTGAGAAATCTTAATCAGCCCTCTGTATCTTTATTTACAACACAGAACACTCCCAGTAATCGCGGCGCACGCAGCGAGGAGGGAAAAAAACTATTGTATCGCGAGAGGTTTCAAAGATATTCATTAGAGTTTATCCCGAGGAATGAATGGGATGAAATGAAAAGAAGAGGTGCTGGATGCAGGCGCGGACTCGCCGATTATTTTGGGGTGGGTCTTTTGCAAATACATACACTTAAAATAATAACTTTAATTATTACACGTGTAATTAATTATTACGCGTAGTACTGGTTGAATTACAAATGTAATCAATAACACAAGAGTATTCTGCTATGTAGACCAAGAGTGGATATTCGTACGATATCCTATATGCTATGCATGTTTTAGCAATTACTTTTTGAAAAGATAACAGATCTTAATATCTGAGCAAAATGCACGTTGATGAATTTTGTTACACTTGTGAAGTACATACCATGTAAACATAGATTAATAAATTATTATAACTTATAAATACGAAACTTATAAATAAGGCATATTATAGCATAAAAGATTACTTAAATGAAATCAATCCATGGGAGTAAATTGCTCTAATTCAAATTTATAGCTAGTTCTAATTTATATTATATTGTGAAATAGTGATAACAAAAAAAATAATACCCGGCTGAGTTTGTTGTGGGCTTCTTCTCAGTTCAGGGCGCGTTGGAACCCTCGTAAACTTAGTTTTTAAGTCGTTAAATAGTTATCACTATTAATAAGTATATGTACCTACTTGACATTCATAAGTGCTAACAAGTAGTGGCCAATATGAAATAAATGATTTGAATCTTTGAATCTTTGAATGTCGGTCAGTAAATCGACATTAATGTTATATCGCATCATATAAAGTAGCAATATAATTTTTCTGGCCTTTGTCCGAATATAACTTATATTCGGTCACGTTTGTTTAATATTTTTTAAAGATATCTAAAAATGTGAGGCTTGTTGACCAAGCAATATTTTGTAAATTTGTATACCAAGGAATAGGATTTTCTCCTTCTGACATCCTACTGAGGAAGCCTCTAACATTCTCTCTTAAAGGCCAATCCAATGATATTGGACCCAATATGAACAAAGAGGGTTACAGATAAAATATTTTTTACCTGACTCCGTCTCTGCGTAACAGAAGTCCTTGGTTGTGCTAAAAAGGTTGGTTGTACGCAACGCACGTCGCGCCTTCAGCGATCCGCCGCCGTAACGGGGATCAGAAATTATATAAATAGCTGATAAATATGAGTATCTAGAGCGTATTGTGTATCAGTACTGTATAGTACTAGTGTAGTGTATGCTAATACTGAAGTACTTATGCTAATCATGGTGAATGGTAGGCCTGATACTTCGATGTAAAAAACTAAAGATACTGACTAGAAAATCATAAGCCTGCATTGCCAATAAGGCAATGACAATAAAATGCAGGAGAAGTAACGAATATGCCTTCTAACTTTAAGTACTACTAGCTGTTGCCCGCGGCTCCGCCCGCGTGCAGTTCGTTTTTTTACAAAAATGTTTCCCGTGGAATTTATTCATTTTTCCCAAGATAAATGAGTGGTCCCTGGGTTCGATGGACCCGTAAAGGAGTCTTCTTCCAATCTCTCCTGTCAACGTGCTATCTTCTTTCACACAATTTACCTATATCTTCTTTGATCTTCCTCTACTTATACACTCTGTCGAAATCGCTTATGTTACTCAATTCGCATGGAGTAAGACAGAGTGGGGCGTGTCATCGTGGATTGTAATATCTATACTAACCAAACGTATCTTATTGCGCTGCTGTGTACGTAGCAATCCGTTCCTGCTACGTACGGGTTATCTTGTATAGTTATACCTAGTTGCACGATCAAAAGGACCATTTAAACTGTCGATATTTCGACCCCGTTTTGATTGTGCTACGTAGATAAGTAGCTATAGGTTTTTTTAAACATCCCACGGGTGCTCTCAAAATTTTCAGGATGAAAAGTATCTTAAATGTTGACATATATATAAAGTAGGATCATAAAATTTCATTTAAATCCGTTACTTGAAAAACAATTGCTAACTGTTTTTGTAATGTTTTTTAATCTTTCCCGCGGGAACTCGATTGGATTAATAAGTTTTACTATATATATATATTTTGTTAAAGAGGCAACATAAGGTATCAGCATAACAAATTTTACTAAATTAAGTTCATTAGTTGTTGTTTACAAAGCTGTTAAATTAATTGCAGTTTTTTAACTATCCCACGGGAACTCTTTATTTTACCGGGATGAAAAGTATCCTATATGTTGACCAGGGACATAGCTACCACCACACAAAATTTCATTGGAATCGGTCCAGCCGTTCCAAAGATTAGCCCGTACAAACAGACAGACAAACAGACAAACAGATAAACAGATAAACAGACAAACAGAGAAACAAAAAATTTGAAAAAAAATTAAATTAGTTCTATTTCACTTCTTACATCCCCCTGACTCCGTATTTAGCATTTTTTTTATTTGTACAGAAATTCGACCTCTACAGATTTATTATATGTATTGATAAGTATTGATAAGTGTCCACATTTCGTTTATACTTGCCACAGCTTACAAGGACAAGAATAATTATTATATAGCATTGGGATTGGCGTAAAGTTAGTAAAAACGCCTATCCACCAATCTAATTTTTTGCTCCATCCTGCAGAGATGAGGTTTGAGTCTTCGTTAAATTATCCTAACTCTAAAGAGCCACGGGCCGCAATCATACTAGTACAAGTGCATTTAAATTTTACTGCAGCAGCAAGCATCTGTCACGAATACAAAAAGAATTAGAAAAGTTAGGCTCACTTGTGCCAAACAACCAATAGACATTTTTTAAATTGAATGCAGAATTGCTACTTTATCACGCTACCCAGAATGACTCAAGTGTGCCTTTATACTCTTTACCATTAATTTATAGATAGGTATTTTTTTGATAAGTATCGACCACAAATTTAATATTATTTATGCCAAAACATATAGGTGCACACTCTGGATCATTCATTACGTTACAGTATCAAAGTAAGTTTGAACAACCTATTCCGTTTTCATTTTAGATGTGTATATCTTGCACAATATGTATCATCGGACTAATCAAATGTTTTTTAGTCGAGTGAACGCAAATCAGGATTATGATGTCCTCTGCATAACGTATGGTTATGGCGGCATCAGGCATGGTGGACCGTGACTCGTGACTGCGCTGCCAAAACGTATCAAAAGGGGGATTCATTAGCATATCTAGTTAGTTGTATAGCTTTGACTTTGATTAAATTACTTCAAAGGACCGTACGAGTATGCAGTTCGTGTAGTGAGATCTTACGAGTATGTACCTAATGACATTGTGTGGTCGAACGAAGCAACTAAGCGCCAAAACCATGCATATTTTGCATGTTTTCTTATTAGTTAAGCTAGTGGTCTCGTGTTCAATTGTTCACGTTAGCTTTAAATTTAAAATTAATTGTATGCTTATATTAATACTTTAAGGTTCAAGTACATCTTGGAAGGCTTCGGCCGTGCCTGGTTGCCAGTTACCACCCAACAAAGACCATTTAGTCCGTTTGGCACTTAGGAACTATGTCGTGTACTTTAAAGTTGAGTCTGCAGATTTCGTTAAAGAAGGTAGCAAGAACTTTCTTAGAAAGAAAGTAAGTTGTAGTAGAAAGAAAGAAGTAAAGTAGTAATTTTACGAGGCACCGAGAAAAGTAAACACTTAATTTTGACCATCAAATGAAGAAATATCTGCTATTTTTAGACAGTTCTTCAAAAACGACTCTGTTGTACCTAGCCTATTTAGTATTGAGTAGCTACTTAATGTTGTTAAATAGTGAAAATAAATAAAATAATACCCATTTTGTGTTCTCAGCGGCAGGGCGCGTTTGCAAACCCTCAAACTTAAACCATGAAATAGTTATAGAGATAGCGTAAAATGATTGACTTGTTGTAATAGCCTCTGTGTGGTAGGCCTACATGAAATAAAGTATTTACCTTCCTTAGTAGAGGTACGAGAAGAAAAGAAGACACCTTTAAAGTTAGTGCATTTCAAGTAAGAGCGCAGTGAAGCAGTAACTCACGATTGATATTGCATATTCACATTTAGGGGACAAAGTGTACGTTTTCGAACAATGAAACCTCAATAAACAAGTCAGGCTGCACAATAAATATGAATCTCAGCGGGTACGACATGCAATCGAACATAACCGATGCCGCCCCCGCCCCATCTCACAATCCTCGGCAAATAAACATTACATCCGAAAGAAACACTCAAAAATGCCCCGACAAGAGCCCTGTGAAATCTCGACCCACCTCATAAAACACGTGAAACAATATCACAACGCACCGCGCTCACACCAACCTCCACATTCATCTTTGAACGCCGTATTACAACTACCCATAAGATTCAAAACATCAGGTTTAGTTGTAAAGATAACTCGGTTAATACACGGCTTTTCGTAAGCCATAAAAGTATATTGTGCGTTGGTAAACGTGGGCGACTATTTGTCACCATTTGCATACAGATCCGAAGCGAGGAGAGGTGATTTGGAAATGTACACTTATAATAATACGGGGCCTATAGCTTTCGATCCAGTGCACGCAGGTGAATTTGGCGAAAACAGCTCTATTTCAAATGTTATTTTTTTTTGCTGGAACCAAATTTTTTTACATGTTCATCGTGTTGGCATTACAACATATCTTGATGATATTTTTGATATCTGCGAATCGTTCTTATTTAGAGAAAAAGTCTTTCGGAGATTTGTGTACCTACTCGATACCTAGTAAGTACACAAATCTCCCAAAAACTTTTTATTATATTATACTGTACTGTATTTTGAACTATGTAACTTCCTGTACAGTTTCTTCACCCTCTTTTGTCGTACTATTGAGGCTATTCTAATTTTAAATAACGAATTTAGATAAAAAAAACATGTAAGGGACGAACTTACATATATAATCATTTTAAGCAAACTAAGCCTACTATCCGATTATATAAAACTGAATAATAAAGTCTTTAGCCTTAAAATGTTATTCCAGAATAATCTGACTAATAAATCATAATTCGAGCTATGGAACTTGCAACCTCAATTGTGAAAGGGTACAAAAAGTCGTAAATACATATCTGAAATAAAATCTAAACAAGAGCCTGAACGCTTTCCCGTGTAACTGCCGTGATATCGTGAGCGTCTCTCCGTCTTGTTTATACTGACAGCGGCCGTCAGGCGCGTCCGCGGCGCCCGCCCTGGTCCGCCCGCCCTATGATGCCGCCCTGACCGGCCCGTCGCCTGTCATATTTCTTATTTGAAAAACTGACCTATGTTTCTCAAAGTATCATCAATAATTCAAAAGTACTCAGGGGTCAAGCAAAAAAAAAAATCGAAAAAAAACTGAACTGCGCACACATATTTTTTGTGAGCGTTAATTACATAAAATGTATTTTGCTTTTCACACTTGGATTGCTGGTAAGTTAGTCGAACTAGATCTGCAGTCTGCACTGAACATGTGGTTTAAGTGACATTTGACAGCAACAACAGACAGATCGGCTCAGTAACTTCATAGTCTAGTTTAATTCAATTCAATATCTTTATTGCGAATTTGGGTACAAAATATAGATGTCACAATATAATAAAATTGTTCTTATCCAAATTCTACCTTAAGGCATGCAATGTTACAGGATTATTACTTAAGTCATAAATAAAAAAACATAATAAAAAAAAATTTCATAACAATGTCAAATACCTATATCTACTTTAAAAAAGAAATGTGTATGTTGAAATATTTTACGCCTGTTTATCATTAATAAAATCACTAACAGCTGTTCGAGTTACTTATTTTCACAGATTGTACAATACATTAAGTTTAACTACTCATTGAACTTCATCAAGTGAGTAAAAAGATATTTATACTAAAACTATAATGAATGTACGTATAAGCATTTTTTAATTTGTGTAGTTTTTAATTTTTTAACTATTAGTATTAATAAGATCGAAAAAAGACCAAAAGTTATTATATAACTGGCTTATTTTTTGAGTAATTAGATAAAACGTCAATTTTCTAACATATTCTAACACTATGCTGTCTATGTATGTTGCACCTACTAACGAGTTCGTAGTAGAAAGACAAAAATAAAAACCATCTAAGGCCTTAGCTGTCAGATGTACTTTGGGAAGCCCGCCCCCAATCCTTCGTCCATCGCTAGTCCTGGCGCGGCACAGGCATAACGCAAAATAAACAAAGTGTTATTGTAGCTTATTTTCATAAGTTAATAGACGGACAACGATAACAGCAGTGGACCCTCCGACATGGTACTACATTTTTTTTTATTATTTATGTAAATATATGACTCACAAACCTAAAGCTACGTAGGTATCTACTATGTTGACATTCTTATGTGAGTACATACTACCTATATACTACCCAATCTGAAAGTTTACTTATACTTTTTTGTTTTGGATGCGTTTTTATTCAACCTCTTACTACATAAATTATTATTTTTACTTGATAATTGTTTGAATTACACTAAAATAAAATATAAAATATAAAAAATAATAAAAATCGGTCAAGCTGTCGGTGGAGTTTTGTGTAGGATATAAAATCTTTAAAATGTGGTTTACTGTGGCCTGTGGGTGACACTGGAATTTTATAAAGAAAAGTTATGGAAGGTAGATATAGTGTCGGGCCTCACTGTAATACGCAGTTTATATTCATACCAGCCCGCGACTCGTACCGCGATGCTCTATCATCTCTACTGTGAGCTCTGTTTATTGGAATGCCTGACCAAGGCCTAAACACCCCTTTGTAGTAGGTACACAATACTTCTAGTTTGACGTCAGCATTGGAACTCTTTTTTACGTATCGCTACTAGACAAGGGTCTTAGATACCTAAATCTTTAATCTAACTGAAGAGAAAAAGTACAACATTAATAAAGTAACATTCTTTTTCATATAATATCTAGAATTAGTGTTAATTCTCAGAAGTGCTACCGTCTGAATATCTAGCAGCATTGACGACGTAACAAATCATAAAGCTATGAAGCTGTCATCGCGTCTGTAGCGCGTGTCACTCGCGCCATTAGCTGCGCGCGCGCATACAAGGTGAACGGCGGACATCTTCGTTTTTCACCTGAGGGGGCTATTCTGTAACTCGGTGATATTCTAAAGAGAAGTCCTGACTGGGTGATCATCGCCAAAACCTTTGATACTTCAAAAATAAACATTATCATACGTTGAACACGGCAAACCGAATGAAAAAAATGACGCCAGTTACTGACTTCAAAAATGTTTGCTTTGACGCCAGCATTAGGTACCATGTATATCGCTGAACAGCCTATTTAACTCATAGTTTGTGACAGATGACGCTACTGTTTGCTATTTTAAAAAGGTTTAATTACGCATACCGACCTGTTTCTCTTGATCATGTAGACAAAGGATAAGGAAGAACTTTTTAATTTCTAAGATCCGTAATCATCGACATAGGCATAGCTCAAAAGTAACATAGAAATTCAGGGCAGTGACATTCATTTTTTAATGGAACACCGAGTTAGAGAATCGATGTCCTGGCTAGGTTCCAAAAACTGAAATTAGTGTTTATTATGCAAGCTACAGATGCTGATACTTGGTACACTTGATAGGTTTATGACTGATGATACTAAAATAAATAATCTCTGATTTTGGACTAAGACAGAATGGATGTGGGAATGAAAGTGATGAAATGTCATAAGATCGCATTGAAGTTGAATTGACACTTAGGTATTGCCAAAGGAGAAAAAAAAATTGAGATCGACATATAGGATTTGAATTTTTTCATTACGAATATACACACACAAAAACACAAATATTCCCTTTTTATAATATTAGGGTTCCATACCAATTTGATAAAAATGGAACCCTTATGGTGAGACTTTCTCCGTCCGTCCGTCCGTCCGTCCGTCCGTCTGTCACACTCGATTATTTCAGTAACTATCGAAGCTATCGACTTGAAATTTAGAATAGTTATAGGTATTAGTGACCCGACGTCATAGCAATCGTAAAAATTTGAAAATTGTTTTTATTTTTATTTAAAAAGGGGGGAAAACGGGGGCTTCGAATTTTCAAAATGAAATAACAATATTGAGTGGGGTATCATATGAAAGGGCGTTACTTGTGTATTCTAAAACCGATTTTTATTTATTTTTATGCTAGATAGTTTTTGATTTATTGAGCAAACTGTCGAAAAAAATACCGTTCCCCCCCTTATCTCCGAAGTTTATCGATCAAAAATCTGAAATAATTATGATCAACAGACATTAATGTATATTTTACAGGAAATAAAATAAACTCCCTTACTATTCTAATTTTTTTGATAATAACTATTATAAACCACCAAAAACAAAGTTACGTTTGCGGTTCGCTAACAAAAGTACCTACATGTAAAATATACTCGTAAATTCATGAACAAAAGTGGTTCTTTTAATGTTTTACTCCTTTTATGGTATGGAACCCTCGGTGCGCGAGTCCGACTCGCACTTGGCCGGTTTTTTAGTGTAGGTGTAGATTAAGATACTTTTTCTGTATTGGATAAAGTTATAATTTTATCAGCCAACGCCAACAAGTAGGCAAGTTCTGTTAAAGTTGGCTCTGAGGCGAGTCTCCGTCACGCCGCCTCCCCGACGTCTCGTGACGTGACTGAGTGACTGCGTGACTGCGCGGTTCGCACAATAAACACGTCTCCGGCATCGTTAATCAACGCCACCACACCTTGCAGGCCCGCTCGCACCGCGCGCCTGTTACTTGACTCTACATTTCCGGGGTGTGCTGAGGGACGGTTTTAACTTTAACCTTGAGTTAAGGTATGCTTATTACAACTATGGGTATTCTATCTTCAATTGATTAGAGGTAGTATTAGCTAACAACTTTCTTCAGTTACATACGCAGGTATAAAGTAACTTTGTTCAATTTTACGTTGAGTTTGCAAACTAATATAAAGTCCTTCTATAAAGTGGAAGCTAAATCTAGCAGTGAATTGTCTCCTATTTTAAATTTTCGGAGGTACGTAGATATGTGTTTTGTTGAAATTAAATATCACTTGCTGAAATGTGAAGGAAAATATCGTGAGGAAATCTTCATGCATACCTATTGGCGATTTTCAAAGGTGACTTATGAAACTTGTAAACACATACGAATAAGGCAGCGTGGTCAAATTATTCTCAGTCTAAAAGAAGACCCGTGCCCAGTAAGCCGCAAAAATCTCGGTCTAGCCGTTGTCCAACATAAAAACTTTCTAAAGAAGATTTTTCTTTGATCATTAACTTCAGGTTAAGCCCCGATTAGTACTGTAGTTACACCGGCCTGTCCAAAACAATGCTTCACCTTGACATAACACAAGGTACGAGAGCTCCCCCGGCCCTACCCCCGGCGGGGGATGTGGGGGAGGGGATATAATTAATTACCGAAGAGTGGCAGGTGCACAATGAGTGCCGCTGACAGTGACGCGGCAGGCTTTTTATCTTATGTATGAAACTATACGATCTTTATGTACGAAACCAACAGACCTGATAGTTAAGATAGAGGAAAGTATTTGGTGCCAAAATTCATAAACAAAAGTTTCTTGTGGTCAATTACTCGTAACATGCTAAGCAGGTTTAATAGGTGATTTTAAAGTATTTCATTTAATTAGTTTGAACTTCATAAGGCTGATGGACAGACCAGAACTAAACAGCGCACGGTTAAGGTGCTGCGGCCCTACCAGCCCGCGAAATTCAAATTTTATTTAGTTTTTCGCAAATATTAGACTAACTTCACATTGTAGATTTATGGCAATGCATTTTGCGGGCCTACATTTTATGCATCTACATGTTTTTAATAGAAACTTTGCTCTAAAGTTCCCACTAATCTCATATTGAAAGATAATTTTTTGCAGTTTCCCAGATTCCGAGCTATCGGGAACCAATATGAAGTAAATGAGTATCGTTGAGCCATTAATAATAATAGTCAAGATAGGCCCATCCGAACATTTTACGTAAACCTTCTTCATACAAGAAAATGTAGAGCCATGTGTCGAAACTCCTGCGAAATACTGCGTAGGCTTACAGCTTACTACTGACACCGGAGGGGGTTTTGCTCCCATAAACTGGCGACATTTTTTCGTGCGGTCCGCTCTGTCTAGAGCATAAGTCAATGTGTTGAGCAGAGTTTTTATTAAAAACATGTAGATGCATAAAATATGTTGTGTCCGCAAAACTCATTGCCATTAGCCTTCGACGTATAATTAGCCCACTATGAGCGAAAAACTAAATAAAATTTGAATTTTCGCGCCCGGATGTTACCCATCGCCCTTAAATCGAACATTTAGTTTTGCTGGGTTAATAATAATAATGATTATACCTAATCTAATAACGTAATTTTGATTTATCACTTACTAATTATGGTTTTTCATTTTATTACAGAATAACTTTATAATTATCTGTTTATTCTCGGAATAATTGCAACAAAGTAGGTATCTACCCAAAATCATATTAGGTATGTAATTTTATTCGTTTAAATTATTCACAAATGCAGTTTGCAAACAAACAATTTATTATGAACTTTAACTGCGTACGATTAAAATACATTATTGAATAACAATACACTAATTGATATAGACAAGCAATGATCATTTCGAATGGAAGATAATTCGACTGGTCACCTGTGTTAATCGCCTGTTGCAATGTAAAGCAAACCTTAATGCAATAGCGTTTCGTAATTAATTTCAATGCAGAGTTTAAATTCAGTTGTATTTAAACCTTTGATTCCGTTTGTTTAAATTCATGCTTTATCACTTAATGTTACGGTTGATATTTGAGTTAACAGGTACGGTGTTGATAATGAGCTGGTTTCCACAGGTGCAGCGGTGCGGATGGCGGGACAAGCTGCTCTGCATCCAATATGGCGGACTTTCCGTTTCCGATAGCGATTACGCGGTGACTTATGCGGCGTGGCTGTTGACAGATAGCACGGTTTGAATCAACTGGACTGTGTTGGACGAATAAATCATATTTCAATGAGTTTTATGAGTTTTATTTACCTACCTGACAATGGAATTTGAAGCGGTCTCCGACAGATTGCGTAACCGATCCGTCAACGCTTACGAAGTTTTCGATGAGCGAAATACAACTTCCGAAGCGGACTTTACGACCGACAATTCTCCCTATCTCACAAACGTAGGGCTACACACACACACACAACTCTACCGCGGACGTGAAACACACCCACGGCCTCGGGAGCAAACGGACTAGCTTGCTAGGGTATGGGTAACATTGGACACTTGTGTCCAACCGTTCATACCTATGTGTCAACGCGGTCCGAGTCTCACAGGAGACGCCCTTAGGAAGACGTTACCCCCGATCTTCTCTAGCGACCCCTAGGGCTCTTCAAACCCTAGGGGCCTTCTCACCCTCTAGCGAGGCTTCATGCCCGCCCAAATCACCGGTGACACTGTTACGGCCTATAGGGCCACGCAGTATACACATTCCGAAATTAGTTAGACCGAAGCGGAGAACAGCTGTTGTAACTTCTGCATGCCTGCGGCGTTTACGAAACTACCAAGACGTTCACCTGATGGAAAGTGATACCAGTGCCAGCTGAATTATTTCTTTAGTCCCACTATATTGCCTGTAATTTCGCCGGCTCACTTTCACCTGTTTACGCAATAATACAATGAATGCTTCACGAAATAACATCTGACACTGTGCTACTGTTGAGAGTAAAAAGGAATCCCACCAAAAACATTCTGTAAAAAACTAGCCAAAGTCAAAATGGAGCTGCTTGTTTATCTCTAAAAAGTACTGAAATCTAGACAAAGTCGTGCCAAGTCTAAGGTTCCTTACTGCGATTTCTTTATTATTATAGTTAATGTTGCGTGACTTGGCCGTTGAAGGGTACACAAGGGTTCAAACCAGGTGCTCCATGACACCATTGCACCAATCTGTCGCCAGAATTCATCGTCAATGAGTAGCGGTTCTTGGTCTTCAACGGCCAAGTCACACAACATTAACTATAATAGTAAAGAAATCGCAGTAAGGAACCTTAGACTTGGCACGACTTTGTCTAGATTTCAGTACTTTTTAGAGATAAACAAGCAGCTCCATTTTGACTTTGGCTAGTTTTTTACAGAATGTTTTTGGTGGGATTTCACTTCTTTTTGTAGAAACTTCAAAATATTACAAAATATTTCTGTCCGTTTTTCTAGATACATTAACTGCATAAATAACTTTGTAATCTCATATAATTTATATGGAATTACAAAGTTATTAATGCAGTGATCACCAGGTACTCCAGATCTTCGATTATCCTAGTTTTTATAGTTTTCCCTTTATGTGGCCATTAAACCCTAACTCTGTACCAAATTTCAGCTCTCTGAGTTTATGGGAAGTACTAGTTCTATTTTGATGATCATGAGTCAGTCAGTCAGTCAGTCAGTCAGTGTCGAAAATGCGAAACTTTGCTTTCGCATAACTTCGGAACTATATGACCTACAGACTTGAAATTTTGGGTTTTAAGTATGTGATTATAGCTTACTGGATAGCGAAAATTTCAGCGTTCTGGTCTTATCCAGAGGTTCTCAAATAGGAGCCCGAAAATGCGGCGAAATGGTTCCTGTAAAGATGGTACGGCAGTTTTGCTTCGCGCTTTGACTTTGGCGGGGGCACTGCCGTGCCTCCTGATTTACTTCCACATCGACGACAGAAACTTAGTAAGGAAAATACGTTCAAGGTATGCGGGAAACTACATTTAATTTATCCTCTTAAATCTTAATGTTCGCTAGGAGTCCCCTAGGGCGGCCATTAGTCAAAGACTGCAAAAGTTAACATACCTACAGTTGAAAACTAAATATCTCTGCGAAACATTACATTACACGGGCCCCAAAGGGCCGCGAATACCTTGGCAAAAGTTAATATCTTGAGAAAGCCTCACGTTGTAGCCATGAAAACAGCGTTTTGTTTTATATAGACTTCAATTATAGAATTGCAGAAGGTCTAATAATGGTCCGCAAGTATTGAAGAAAGAAACTCTGTTTGTCATCAACAAATATTATATTAAAAAGATTGAGGAAGATAATTACACCGCAGCCGTACTATGCAGTAAGTAGGAGCTAATAAATTAAAATCGCGTTAGTACAAAGCGTACCTTAGTATTAAATATAAAAGCACAGATATCCTCAATCTCCGAAGTAATAAAACATGGGGAAAAATAAAGTCGACGATAAACTAGAGGTTTAGTAGAAATTTAAAGATTCTATCAAAATGTCCGTGCTCGTACTGCTCTCGTCGTACCTACGCGAGGATTACATTACGATTACGAAGCCGTGTGTTTGTGTGTGTGTGAAGGGGCCTTGTCTTTGGCCTACGAGTATGAGGCCCCAAGCAAGTCTGGTGGGTCAGCAGGAATGCTTACCTCTTGCAAGTGTAAAGTGTAATCAATAATGCATTTATCAGTAATGCAGAATAAACAATAAATAATTTATTTATTTATTATTAAATCACATTATACGAGGGAAACATTACAGAGTGATCTAATTCGTTTCTCTGGGTCACATAGTCCTTATAATAAAAGATACACTTTAATAGTAGATTGTTACACAAGGGACGTAAGTAAGCTATTACAGAACAAGATCCAATTTGGCGCCAGTGCGAGCGCAGCTCGCATAGGGCTAAGGGATCGCGTGCACCCGAGATAGTTAGTTTCGAGGGTGTAATAGCTACTTGCAACCGAGGTAAGCATTCTACTTTATATCATTCTTGCGAGGTAAATAAAACATTGGTAATGCAAAATGAAATTTTAATTAGAATAATTAGCAAATTTAGAGAAAAAATAAAAAAAAAACAAAAAAATAGTAAAAAAAAATAAAAACAAAAAATTTAAAAAAATAATAATAATAAAAATTAATAATAAAAAAAATAAAAAAATTAATAAAAAAAAATTAATAACAAAAAAAGTAAAAAAAAATTAAAAAAAATTAAAAAAAAAATAATAAAAAAATTATAAAAAAAGTATTTAAAAAAAATAAAAAATAATAAAATAATAATAAAAAATAATAATAAAAAGATAATAAAAAAAATAATAAAAAAAATTAAAAATAAAAATTAAAAATGAAAAAAATAATAAAAAATGTTCAGTGTTTTTTTTTTCAGTAAAAAGTTTTCTTACCATTTTATAAGAAAAGAGATTGTTTACCAAGGAGTTTTGCATAGCTTGAACTGTAATGTGAACATTACAATTCAAGCATAGTGCGATGTAATGTTGCCTTGAATTGCAATCACCAACTTACAAGGAGACTTTCCACCATAGTAATCCATACTTACTGAGCAAGTATGATATAAAATAAAATTAATCATTACATAACATTACAATGTAAATAATAATGAGTAAATATCTCATTTCTCGTGATGCAACGACAATCTAGACTTACATTTTCTGCTTATTCAGTCCTCTGGGGTCTGAACAGAGCATTTTCAAAAATAAATTGACTTATTACAAGCGCCTGTTTAGATTAGAGGCTCTACGATTGCGCGTCTACTCTGATGTAGTAGGTATACCGCGACACTATTGCTTTTGTAAGCGCTATTGAATTTCCTAAAGCGCCATCTATATGCCCAGTTGGAAACTAAAATTAAAAAATTAGTGAACAATGTTATTCTTTCTTTATTTTTGTATAATGAATATATACCAATTATAAGATTATGATAAAAAGAAATGAATAAAAAACTGAAACTATAAATATTAATATTTACAAAATAAATGCACCGTCCAACTGATCGTTTATGGGCATAGTGCCCAAGACGCTGGCGCTATTACCTCTTTGTATGGCTAAACTTAGCCGTTGAGCTAAATAAGCGCCAGCTCTTGGGTCACCAGATGCTTGGACCAATTTTTGTGATACAATACAATATCCGTGAACTTTTTTGTTTCCGATGACCATGGCCACGTTTATTGATTAAATCAAGTGGGGTTACGCATTTCACAATCGCGCAAACCGCATTTACAATAATTTCGATTATACATCAAACAATTTTGCATTGAGCGACTTTTTTTATCTTTAGTCACTCTGTATTTTTTATAGTGAAACAGTATAAATATTATAACGTTGAAATTATACGTGAGAGAAGAATTTTAGTGGCCCATGTATTAAGGCCGGTGTTCATCCGCATAGTTCGCAAGTGGCCTAAACGTTAATTGCACAACCTTGCCCCATACGCAATTTATACGCGTCTTACACTTGCAAGAGGTAAGCATTCCTGCTGACCCACTAGACTTACTTGGGGCCTCACACTTGTAGGTCTGAGACTAGGCCCCTTCACACACACACAAACAAACGGCTTCGTAAGCGTAATGTAATCTTCGCGTACGGCGAGAGCAGTACGAGCACGAACATTTTGAAACATGTCCGCAGACGAAGCGGTGTTGCAGCGGATCGTAAGAGGCGTAATTGTCAAATTGTCATGCGTAGCATCATAACGATACGCTTACGCTTACGAGCCATGTGCGAAGGGCCTTAGTGGGCGATAGGCATAGTAATATAGGTACTTCTACGTAATGAGCTCAGTTAGCCAAATTGCATATTATCAATTGTCTACAATCGCTAACATTTTCAAAACTAAAGCAGTACTAGGCGCTTTGTACTACAGAATCCTTTCTACAAAACTAGTATGAGCGTTAATTTTCCCATAAAATTTCGCGTTTTTGTAAAACAACCTTTAACCGTAATTATTTCAGATTTTTCGATTGATGAACTGCGGCGATAAGAGGACGGTGACAGTATTTCGATTTTTTTTACCAAAAACTTAACATACCTAGATCCATAAAAGGGAACAAAAATCTGTTAACGAATTTAAAAGTAAAGTAAAGCTAAAGTAAAGCATTTAGCTGACAAGCTTATATCCCACAAGGTATACCTATGTTTTGTTTTCAATGCCACCTTTTCACAGCCGCATGCATGCCGCATGTCAGTGACTGTCCATAGATTGCGTTTGCTTAAGTGGATGGAGGATGTCGATTCGTTTGTGCGATGCGACCCGACTCGAAATCGTACAAAAACCAGTGCTAGCCCCACGGTATCCTTGACACAACAAAAGTTAAAACGTGTAATACCGGAGTTGGTAGCGACTGATGTCGCTGTGGGCAGAAACACTGATGGAACTTGGAAGACGATCGGGAATATAGCGTGGAGGAATATGCTCCCAATCGTTTGCTGCTTTAATATTTCAGTTTAGTTTAATGATAAGGTACGGTTTGCACTTGCGATTTTATTTATCAAGCCAGCATAATCGACATTCATTCCTAGGGGTACGTTGAAACTTGAAGAATCCTCAGCTTTTTAAGATGGCTATCGATGACTTTTGAGCAAACTTGTAGGTAATGTCCTTTTTGACTTTGATACAACGAGTCAAGGCCATAGAGAAATAAATAATATACCATGGCGCAGGGGCGCGCGCTCGGGTTCGAGTGGGAGATCGCAGGTTCGATTCCCGCCACGGGCCAATTCGGAATTCTATAATTTCCAAATTGGCTCAGGTCTGGTGTGGTGGGAGGCTTAGGTCGTGGATAGTTACCACCCTACCAGCAAAGTCGCACCATCAAGCGATTTAGCGTTCCGGTGCGCCGAGCGATGCTGTGCAGAAACCGTTAGGGTGAGTTTGAATTGCAGAAGGTCTATGGTCTGCAATATTTAAATAGTCAAAAATAAGTATTGGGCCGCGAGAAACTCTGTTTGTCATCAACTCCTCGTAAGGTGAACCATGGTTTATTCGGCACAAGCTTTTGTACTATAGTACAAAATTTGTAATAAAGAGCTAATAAATAAATAATAGATAATAATCAATAATGCATTTATCATTAATCTACACTAATCTACACTGTGATATTATAAAGAGGAAAGATTTGATTGATTTTTTTTGTTTGTTTGTTTGTTTGCATTGAATAGGCTCCGAAACTAAATTATTATTATATTTAAATTATTATTTTCAAATCGGTCATTTACTTGACCGATTTGAAAAATTCTTTCAATGTTGGGAAGCTATATTATATCCGGTGAACGTAGGCTATATTAAATTTTAAAAAATGTTAAGGATCCGTACTAAAACTCCAATAATGTAACTCAAGGTGTGAAAAAATTACCAAAAAACTTTCTTACATCGCGTGCGCTGCGAAAACTATTGACTATAGAACAAAATAATGTACTACGTATTTGCAGAACACATAATTATCTACAAAAAATATCGCGACAGCATATGTCTAACTAATAAAGTTATGTCACAATAAGTGTCTTTTTCATTTAAAAAAATAGATATAAATGCTACCGCTATAAAAGCGCTTTTATTTATACTTTGTAATAATTCCTTATCAAAATAAATGACTTCATATTTAAGTCTGCTTCAAAACCCTTATATAACTTTTTGAATTATTCAATTTGAACATTCCATTCGAAAGATATCACAAGTTTAAAAATGTAAGTTATTTGAAAAATGTCGCATGGTCGCCGCTCAGTTACACCACCATCAGGTAATATTATTTATTCGTTGATATTAGGATGTAGCCGTCACTGGGGTACGGGACGGGGGTCAATGTCGAGAAATAAAGAAAAATAATAATAATACAAATAAAAAATCGGCCAAGTGCGAGTCGGACTCGCGCACCGAGGGTTCCGTACTATGTTAGAAAAAGCGTCACGGAAGCGGACCGGAGCCAAGCTGTGTTTGAGTCAATGACGAAATACACTACGCCAAGAGGACGGGAAAGATGTGACGTATGTTGAAGCCAAAAAAGTCTCAAATATGAGTTGTGGATTCGAAACTACTTAGCACACCGAAGGCGAATTGCCGTCTCAATTTATTCATCTACCCTCAATGTTTAGTAAATGTAAACTTACGTTTGTTAACTTACTTACTATAGTGTTATTTTTGTTGTATCTATGAAACTACCGAGTGCTAAACGACGAATGTCGGTGTACAGACAAATCCAATTGGGGTTTTGTTACACCGTCAAGTATTAACTATAAGAAAATTATAATGTATTGTTATATTTAAATAAATAAATAAATGGCCTCGCGCGTCGTACATTTCGGTACCGCTGACGGCACATACCGCTGTCGGGCGCTTACATTAGCGTCATTTTACACTTTTGACAAATTAAAACTCCGGCTTCTGGGCGGAGCCTAAAATACATGCGTGACGTCACTTAGTGCTGATCCTTTATGTTACATCCATGGTTTGAGTAACACAACAAAACAACAACAAACGCAGCTCCACTCCGGTCTGCTTTGATGGAACCCAGGCCTAAGAATTACGTTTTTGTCAAACCGCAAACTTAACTTTGTTTTATGAGGTTAATTGCTAATACCAAAAATAGTATAGATACAGAGTTGATATTAATTTTCCCGTAAAATAAATCCCTATTAATCATAATTATTTCAGACTTTCCGATTGGTAGACTTCGGAGATAAGGGGGAAGGCACGGTATTTTTGTAAATAAAAATAAAAACGATTTTCAATTTTTTATGATTGCACTGACGGCGGGCCATCATTATCTACACCTATTCCAAATTTCATGTCAATATCTTTAATAGTTACTGAAATAAAGCGTCGTGACACACAGACAGACAGACAGACGGACAACAAAGTGATCTTGTAAGGGTTCCGTTTTTTTTTTGATATACGGAACCATTAAAATACCCTTGCGAAGCCGGAGCGGGCTGCTAGTGCACAATAAATGCTTGTGATATTATAATGATCTAGGCTTTCATTTTCTGCTTATTCAGTCCTCTAGGGTCTGAACAGAGCATTTTCAAAAATTTAATGACGTTTCATAAGAGCCTGTTGTTATTAGCCTATACGTCAATGCGTCTACTCTGATGTAGTTATACCTCGGCACTATTGCTTTTGTAAGCGCTATTGAATTTCCTAAAGCGCCATCTATATGCCCGGTTGGAAACTAAAATAAAAAAATTTGGCTAACAATGGCAAGCGCCGCCGTCGCCGGCGTGGCAAGCGCGCGGGCTCGCGCGAAGGCGCGCCGCCCACAACCGCGCGAACCCCAGCCGTGCAGCCCACAGCCGCGCCGCCCGCAGTGGCGCCACGTCCGACGCCGCAGCCTCCAGCGCCGCGGCCTATATTGAAACGCCCGACGACGGCCCCTCCAGCGCCGCCCGCACAGTCCAAGACCACCGTGGTCGCTGCCCCCGAGCCCCGGGGGACGAAGGCGAAGCGCGTGGCACTGCCGCAGCCGACACCTCAGCCGGCGCGCGGCACCTTGGACGCCAGAACGACCCGCATCATCGGCACCCTGCACCAGGTGTTGATGGCGATCCAGGAGCAGCGCGATCCGATCCCGCTGCTCGTGGCGTGCATCACGGAGCTTCTGCATGGGTGAAGAGCTCCGGATCGCCTTCTGGAATGCCGACGGGCTTTCCTCGCAGAAAGCCCGTCTTCTAAAACACCTGCTCTCTCAGCGTCGAGTGGACATCGGCCTGATCAACGAGACCCACCTCAGACCAGTAGACAAGTTGAAGGTTTCCGGATACTATGTCTACCGGGAGGACCACACCTCGCCGATCGGGACTGCTTACCGGGGATTAGCAGTTTTGGTCCGTCGGAAAGTCATCCACCAAGTGCTGCCAGTACCACAGCTGCAGACGTCGTACGCCCTCGGCGTGGAGGTCTGCGTCGATCGCCAGCCCACCCGTGTGTTCGCCTTCTACAAGCCCCCGACGAATCGACTCGCAGTGGCTGACGTCCGCACCCTGCTGGACTCGCCGCTGCCCACGATCATCGCCGGGGACTTCAACGCGAAGCACACGGCGTGGAACTCCAACTTCGTGTCACCGGATGGCAGACGCCTCCTGGACGATGCAGACCGCCACGGCTACGAGGTGCTAGGGCCAGAGGTCCCGACGCACTATCCGTACTGTGCAGCCCACACACCAGACGTCATCGACATAGCCGTTACACGCGGCCTCGCCGCGACGCCGTCGATAGACGTCTTGGATGACCACCTCACTTCCGACCACCAACCTGTCCTCTTGACGCTGAAGAGCGTGCCGATGATGACGATGCCTCCTTCTCCAAAACATCGCCAGGACTGGCAAGCCTTCGCCGATTACATGGCGGAGCACACGCCGTCCTTCCGAGTGGAGACCCCCGCAGACGTCGACCGCCTCGCGACGGACCTCAGCGCGACTCTGTCCACCGCGCTTCGAGAGTCCAAGCTCGACGCTGCTACCACTCGCAGGCCTCCACACCTCCCGGCCTTCATCCAGGCGATGATTGAGGAGAAGAGGAAACTGCGACGGCAATGGCAAGTCCGGCGGTGCCCGACCATGAAGACGCGGCTCAACGCTCTGGCCGCCAAGATCTCAGAAGCGCTGGAAACAGTAGCTGTAGAGTCTTGGCATCGCACCATCGAGCGAGCCGGCGACGACTGGTCCGGCCTACACCGCCTCTGCCGCCACCTCTCCGGGAAGCCTACTCCGATTAGGCCTCTCCTGGCCAGTGACGGAACCCCACGTTACCGTGCCGAAGACCGAGCGGAGATTTTCGCCGACTTCCTGGAGACGCAGTTTACACCGAATCCGACCACTGATGTGCAGCACGTTGACACCATCGAGCGACACTTGGAGGCTTACTTCGAGACGCCGATAGCGCCGACGGAAGATCCCGTCGTGTTCTCCCCTGGGCAGGTCCACCGGATGATTCGGCGGACTAAACTACGAAAAGCGCCCGGTCCCGACCGCATCACTAATGAAGCTCTGCGCCATCTACCACAGCGATCCATCGCGGCGATGGCGCGGCTGTTCAACGGCATCCTCCGGACCGGGCACTTCCCGTGTTCGTGGAAGCTCGGCCGAGTCATCATGATACCGAAACAGGGGAAGAACATCCTGCTACCCGGGAGCTGCCGTCCCATCACGCTGCTGTCGACGATATCGAAAGTCTTCGAGAAGTTGCTGCTGCTGCACATCACGCCCCACCTTCAGCCACGCGACGAGCAGTTCGGCTTCCGTGCCGAACACTCCACCACGCTCCAAGTCACGCGAGTACTGCACCACCTCGCTGCCGCTTATAATAAGCGGGAGCACTCTGTTGCAGTATTCCTGGACATGGAGAAGGCGTTTGATCGCGTCTGGCATGCCGGCCTCGTTTACAAGCTGTCCACGTCTACTACTCCCCGTCGAGTAGTCAAGACTGTGGCCACCTTCCTGCAAGATAGACGTTTTCAAGTGGCGGTTGAAAACGTGCTGTCCGCAGAACGACCCATCCGTGCTGGCGTGCCCCAGGGAAGCTGCCTGTCGCCCGTCTGCTACAGCAGATACACGGACGACATCCCAGTGGTCGGCGGCGCCATGCTGGCGCTCTACGCCGACGACGCTGCACTTGTTACCACCTCGCTGAACGCCCCACACGCAGCCACCAAGATGCAGCGTGCACTGGACGCACTTCCCACATGGCTGAAGGACTGGAGACTGAAGGTCAACGTGGCGAAGACTCAGGCGATTTCCATCGGGCGGGCTGTCACCCTGCCGCCCCGGGTGTCGCTTCTGGGAGAACCTGTCGAATGGACCCCGACGGCTAAATACCTCGGCGTGACCATCGACAGGAAGCTCTCGATGCGGCCCCACGTGAAGAACGTGGTCGCGCAGTCGCGCGCCGTGCGAGGCCTCCTGCGCCCCGTGCTGGCGTCCCACCTGCCTCTCCGTGCGAAGCTGTGCCTGTACAAGGCATACGTCCGCACGCGACTCACCTACGCGGCCCCAGCCTGGTTCGCGCTGGTCAGCGAGCCGGGCCGCAAGTCGCTGCGGGCGCAGCAGTCGCTCGCGCTCCGCACCATCGCCGGAGCGCCACGCTTCGTGCGGAACCAGGTCATCTCCAGGGACCTGCACATGGAGAGCCTCGACGACCACGTTCGCCGCCTGAGCACCTCAATGTTCGCGCGCGCCGACGGAGCGCGGTCCCAGCATCTGCGGGGCATCGCGCCATACCATCGGCGGCCGCCGGACATCAGGGGTCTGCCACGTGACCTGACGTCGGATTGACACCACAACGCTTCCTCGCCGCTGGCTGACGGGCGCCCACCGGGATACACTGGCGGGCACGACCTCGCTGAGCGGCGGGTTGCAAGCTACCACCAGGATTTACCTCCACTCCGCTGCGCTCGCAGATCGCCCGCGACATCACGCGGGCTTGTATCGCAGCGCGGCGGAGTCACCGGATACGACACCACGGACCAGCAATGGTCCCACCCAGTGCCCCGCCTGTAGTTGCAGGCGGCGCCGACACCATCGAGAGGGGCCATCGCCCCGAACGATTACCCCGGGACCCCTTACAGGGGTCCGCGTGGATGACCTGGATGGGGGGCTAACAATGTTATTGATGAAATCACGTGGGGTTCCGCATTTCACAATCGTGCCAACCGCATTTACAATAATTAAATCTTTATTGTTTTATTTCGAGCATATTTACATCTTGCAATTGCATTGAGCGACTTGTGTAGTTTATGTAATACGTTTAGTTTTATGGTCAATATTTAATACTTAAGTATGTAAGGCCGGCAACATCAGGTATTTTCATTCATAAAGGTACGTTGAAACTTGAAGAATCCTTAGCTAATTAAGATGTATATCGATGACTATTGAGCAAACTTGTAGGAAATGTCATTAGCGTGCGCTCGGGTTCGAGTGGGAGGTTGCGGGTTCGATCCCCGCCGCGGGCCACTTTGGAATTTTTTTTATAATTTCTAAACTGGCTCAGGTCTGGTGTGGTGGGCGGCTTAGGCCGTCGATAGTTACCACCCTACCAGCAAAGTCGCACCATCAAGCGATTTAGCGTTCCGGTGCGCCGTGCGATGCTGTGCAGAAACCGTAAGGGTGAGTTTGAATTGCAAAAGGACTATGGTCTGCAATATTTAAAAAGTTAAAAATAAGTACTGGGCCGCGAGAAACTCTGTCTGTCATCAACTCCTCGTAAAGATGAACCATGGTTTATTCGGCACAATTTTTGTTCTGGTAGTACAAAACATTCAGTAATTAGGAGCTAATAAATAAAAATAAAAAATAGATAAAATCAATAATGCATTTATCATTAAATTAATCATTAATGCACAATAAATAATAATCGAAAAAAGTGCTCTTTGCTTTTGATATAGTATCTATCTATTATAGCTATAGGCTCTCATTTTCTGCTTATTCAGTCCTCTTGGGTCTGAACAGAGCATTTCAAAAATGACTATTCATAATTCATAAGAGCGTAGGGATCGCGAATAATGCGTCTACTCTGATGTAGTATGCCTCAGCACTATTGCTTTTGTAAGCGCGATTGAATTTCCTAAAGCGCCATCTATATATCCAGTTGGAAACGAAAATTAAAAAAAAATGTTAACAATGTTATTGATGAAATCACGTGGGGTTCCGCATTTCACAATCTTGCAAACCGCATTTACAATCTACTATATAAAAATAAGTCAGGTTTTCCTTCCTGACGCAACTCCAGAACGCACGAACAGATTTCCACGGTTTTGCATTCGTTGGAAAGGTCTCGGGCTCCGTGAGGTTTATAGCAAAGAAAATTCAGGAAAAATTAAAAAAAAAAATGTTACATGGAAGGTGGCGAAACGGAGTTCGCCGGGTTTGCTAGTAAATTTATTAAATGTTTATTGTTTTATTTCGAGCATACATCCTGCGACACATACGATACGATTTACATTGAGCGACTTGTGTAGTTTATGTAATAAGTTTAGTTTTATGATCAAAATATAAAAATAAGTCAGGTTTTCCTTCCTGACGCTATAACTCCAGAACGCACGAACCGATTTCCACGGTTTTGCATTCGTTGGAAAGGTCTCGGGCTCCGTGAGGTTTATAGCAAAGAAAATTCAGGAAAAATTAAAAAAAAATTAATGTTACATAGAAGGTGGCGAAACGGAGTTCGCCGTTTATTAAATGTTTATTGTTTTATTTCAAGCATACATCCTGCGACACATACGATACGATTTACATTGAGCGATTTGTGTAGTTTATGTAATAAGTTTAGTTTTATGATCAATATTTAATACTAAGGTATGTAAGGCCGGCAACATCAGGTATTCATTCATAAAGGTACGTTGAAACTGAAGCCTATTATCCTTAGCTGTTTAAGCTGTCATTGTCGATGACATTTGAGCAAACTTGTAGGTATTGTCAGTATCATATTCCGTTAGATCCATTGATTAAACATAATATTATAAAGGATCAGCACATAGTGACGTCACGCATGTATTTTTAGGCTCCACCATGAAGCTGGATTTTTTATTTGTCAAAACTGTAAAATAGCGCTAATGTAAGCGACAACATTATGTACTGCCAGCGGTACCGTACTGTTGTGGGTGGTAACGGCGCCATATTTGAGAAATTTTGACTTCAACATACGTTACATATTTCTCGTCCTCTTAGCGTAGATTATTCGTCATAGATCGCATAATTCAATCAATTCATGTTCTATATAGACATGGTTTACGTCCTTGTTATTTATCCCAGCTACAGTAATAATATTTATATTACCCCAGCAGCAGTAATAACATAATATTGTAGTGTAGGTTTATACACAATAATTATTATGACGGTGTGATTTTTCCCATCAGCGCTGCTTCGTGTCGGTTAATTGAATGTGCAGCGAAAGGGTTCCGCCCTTGCGAGATACATATCGCGGCCTTATTCTGGTCTCGGAACACTATTTTTTACCAGCGATATAATTTCTATGCTCTATTCTAAGTTTGCATCGATCTATCATCTAACAGTCTTTGTCGTAGGCTTTGTGGGATGTGATGCCTGAGTTCGTATGGCTACCTGCAATGTTGCGATGTTTCGTAGATGTAAATGTTTTGTTTCAGAGAATCAGAAGGGCATTGATCTATAATATGGCGATCTCCGCTGATAGTAACTGACGGTGCAACCCCAAATGCACGCAGTCGTACTAACTTGCAAGTGCAGCTTTGACTTGTAACAACTACTATCAGTTGTTACACAAAACTTAAGCTGCCCTTATCGTAACTATGTAATGTTGGAGTCATGGTAAGTCACAGAATAAGACCTTACACCTACGCGATTCATAAGTACGAGCGTCCCTGAGGAGGCGGTTCAATCAGTTGCACGGACAAAGCCGTCGGTTAATATTATATCCCATTTCCGAGCTTGTGATTTTGTGCCTATTATAGTATAGTCTAGTTTCTCTAGACATAATGAGTGATTACAATCGATGTCCTGGACAATGTCGCCAGTTTCCGGTGGCAAAAATGTTTGTTTTGTCACCAAAAGTAATTCTCAGCAGCCAACTTTCGAATTTTGACAGATGGCGCTACTGTTTGTACCAAAATGTTAACGTAAATTGTTGTTATTAACGTAAATGAGAATTGTTATCGGTGGTGATTACTGATTACTGAATAAATTATTTCGTGTACACAAAACGTAAAAGTGCAACACCTAAGAATATTCACTTTTACGTTAGTGAAGAATATTGCACTTTTACGTTTTGTGTACCAAAACTGACTTGTAGTAATTAAATATGTGATGAAACACGAAATTCAGTATTCTACCACCAATTAGTATAATAATAGTTTCGAGTAATCAAGAAATTCCTTGATACTTGATACTATTACGAGGTACTTAGGTACCTTTAATGACGAGCCCGATGGTTTTCATGGAAGGTCAAAATCGATGGATTAATTAGAAACCCCGTAAAGTGCCAACAAGCTAGAGGGATTGCCACAGAGTAAGTTTTAGAAGAAAAAAGTATTTTTTTAAATAGCTTATCTTCATCTTGAGATGATGTTCTACTATTGACGATCTCGCTGGCGCAGGGGACGCGCGCTCGGATTCGAGTTCGAGGTCGCGGGTTCGATTCCCGCCACGGGCCAAGCCAATTTAGAAATTATAAAATTCCAAAGTGGCCCACTTTTCAATTGTATAATTTCTAAATTGGCTCGGGTCTGGTCTGGTGGGAGGCTTAAGCCGCGTCCGTGGTCGAGTTACCACCCTACCAGCAAAGACGTGCCGCCAAGTAGTACTTAGTAGAAACCGTTGGGGTGATTTTACTTACCCCTTCCAAGTTAGTACGTTAACATCTTCGGCTGCACCAATACTTACCATCAGGTGAGATCGCAGTCAAGTACTAACTTGTATACCTAGTGTAAAAAAAAAACTTGGTATAGGGAATCAACCTAGGAGTGTAGAAGGGCCATTTTCCACGGTTACATAGGCATTGTTCTACTGCAGGCAGGCACCATACGTTCGACGCCGCTCGCACCTGCCTACGGCTCGTGCTCAAATATTAATCCGTGCTCCGGCGTAACGAACGGCGCGAACGTGCTCGCTCTTGCATATTCTATCATCCGACGTACGTGTGGAGACGCCACCGGTTTCCATAGTTTCATACGTAATTCTTTTGTAGATACGGTGACTGAAAGATTTATCAACCCACAACTTTCTGCTGAAAAGATTGGGTGCCTACAGATTGTAAAATGACGACTTTATCCCGAGCACATTCAGTAGCGCTCTCGTATTCGAATGGGAGGTCCCAGGTTTGATTATCGACTGGGACAGATTGAATCAATGAGCTTAATACATATTATATCAATGGATTGAATAGAATAAAATAGAAAATTCTTTATTTCATATAGGACTAGCATACACAGGTTTTTATGACAAGTCATTTCATTTTAAATAGTGATAACCATTTCACGACTTAAAACTTAGTTTACGAGGGTACACAAACACGTTCACAAAATGGTTCAAGGTAAAGGAGAATGACCAAAGTGGTACAAGTTTTCTCATGATCCAAAACTAAAATAGTCTAGGAAAATAAAATAATGTTTTTAAGAACCATTGGCACTAAGATTTGTTTTTCATATCCGGAATTAAATTTTGCATACAAAAACACAAACACATTTCGTGATATACTGATTTTACTTAGAAGTACAACTTGTTTGTTGGCCTAAAACTTTAGAATCCGGATATTAATTAGAAAAGTGAAGGAATTAATGTGGAGACCTTGGTCTATAAAAAATAAAGCTTGAGTTTGATTCAGCTTGATTAGGGAATCCATACATCCATGGTCACTGTCTTTTATTAACATACATACGTAATTATCAAATATATAATATGTATATATATGTTGTGTGGCATCATTGATATAGTAAAGGCACGCGCCAATAGTAAGTATTCGTAATGGTCTAAGATCCCGCCATACAACGACCTTCACCGAGCTGCTTATCGGATGAAAACAATTTTATATCCAATTAAATATGTCAATAAATATATCTTTTTTTTTTATTCTTAATTAATCATACCCTGGACTGAAATTTTTTAGGCAACCCACTTGCGATATATTTATTGACATATTTAATTGGATATAAAATAGTTTTCATCCAATAAGCAGCTCGGTGAAGGTCGACCTTACTTGGGATCCCCTACTATAATAATCTCAAATATGTTCGACATAAGCTAACATGGCGACTGAGAGCCAGCGCCGCTCCCCCGCCCCGACTCACGCATAATGTTACTGTTATTGCGCGTATTATACGTGAACACGCACCGGCCGTGCCACGGTACAAGCTGGGGCGGAGGAGGAAGCGGGAAAGATGATATAAGTCCTAAAAGATTCAACTGGAAGTTCTAGTGTGGCATTTAGATGCACATACTGCTATAAATCATTGATCAGCAGTTTGTAAAGACGCTTCTGTAAACTGCTAATAGGATAATCAGAGCTAAGGTAGAAGTTTTTATAATAGTAATTATTTTTATACAACACTCCCAGAACTGGATACTGTAATACTTAATTCAATGTTACGGTAAAACCTTTTTAGTTACTAAAAAAAGACTTTTAAACTTTGCGGAATGTCACTATATATCACATTTATCGTTACAAGAATACGGCGAAGAAAGATATAACACATAGTAAAGATCAGAGTTACATTTTATTGGATTCACTGATCTGAAGAACCTTTAACTACAAGAGTAGGTACTAGCTACTCGGCAAAGCTGTTTACGCTACCATAATAAATTATTTCTCACTCAAGAGGTATAAAAAAATAAGCCTTTTCTCAGACCTATGGAATATACACAAAAAAACATCAAGTTGGTCAACCTATTTCCGATGAGTTTTATAACAAATACGAAAATTTTATGTAATTGTATATTTTCTTTACTCTGACATTACTATACTAGATTTCATTATTTATAGTAGGTACCCGCTTCCGCTTATGACTGTTACCTGAATCGTATGAGCTTATCAAAGGTAGGCAGTAGGCACTACACTACACTCGTATTAGCTTCTACGAATATCTATTGTGTACAGCGGGAACGACTGTTTGTCACAACCTAACGACTGAGAAGGAGAATACGGATGAAGGAAAACATACTCGTACTTACGTTGATCTCTGGTTTTATTTGAAATCGACTTTAAAAACGGAGAAGGTCATCATCTCGGCAAATCAGCTGTGATCGTCAAGTGAAGATATCCTTCTTCTGCTCGTCTTCATATTTTGAAAATGATCAAATTATAATATTTATTTTGGTATTGTTGTCATAAAGTTAGCCATCCATGTTTCGAACCACAGAAAAAAAGCAACATGAACCTAATTCTCAAATCCCTGTTTAAGAACACTAATTATTTATTATAGAGTAAAGTGCTTTTAAAATACTAATTACAAAGTACTCAGTTGAAGTAGCGGGTTAAAGAAATGAGATAATTATCAGTAGAGGTAGAGCTTTTTAGAACATTGATAACAAAGTAGTAGAATATAGGTAGCGGTATTGAGACCAGTAATTACAGAGTAGTCAGTAAAGGTAAGTCCACTTCAGAATATACTAATTGAATAGTAGTCAGTACAGGTAGCAATTTAAAAAGCACTTATTACAGAATAGTAGTGATTAGTTACTATAGTCAGTAAAACTAACACAAACCTAAGTACTCGAACTCTCTCTATGAGGTGCTCGATCTAACATCCGTTTAAACATACGGAAGTGTGTGTAAAGTGTACCAATAACAAGTATCGTATTCATAATCCACCTGAGGGCGAGAATGTATTGAGTGTTTACCTCCAGACAATGGATTCAAACTGTTATGAGCCCCGCTTTAATGTGTATTAAAACCAGACTGCTTGGTTCACAACTGCACGCGACTTGAAACTTTAACTGAAACAGGTAGAGGTCATTCTCACGTGTTGAAGTGGTTGTTACAATTTAAGTTTGCATATTGACACACGTAAATGTATCTACCTACTATTAATACGAGCATCTCGATATTAATTTCTTGATAGTTTAGTTTATGAGGTCGCCGTTCTTTGTTTAATGGGTTTAATAGTACCATAGTAGTTAAATTTGCAGAATACTTAACTGCGAAATTAGTAATACTTAGTTCTTAAGAAGATTTGATACCTTTGAAATAGTAGATAGACATCGAATCATCGGTATCCGGCATACAGCATCTAGGCTGAAAACCGCAGTTGAATTTACTGAATCTGACAAGCGTCACAAGAAGGTAGAAATTATCTAATTTAAAAATGAACACCACTCCACTACATTAGTTTTTCAACAAGGTATGGTAATGCTTAAAATGGCTAACTTTAACTTTTCATCTTTCTACAAAGTGAAAAACATTTTCACGGGTAACCATTTGATGAAAATGTCGGCTACATCATGAAATAAACATAACACAAAACTATGGCTATAAACAATTAAAGTAATCTTTATACTTCACTGTAATTAATAAAGCATCGCATTTCAATAACGCAAATTAGCCACCTCCTCATAAACAAAAGCATTAAACACTTCTTTAAATCCACGCGCTCCGACAACATAAAACCCCGTTTAACCCGTAAACGCTCACGTACGCCGTAATCACCTATACAACGACGTGTGCAAACAGTTCCCGAGGATGGCAACTTATTAAAACATCCGTTCGACATGACTTTAATTACTTAAACCCAAGCCGCCGCTGTTTGCGGGTGGAAGAGACCCGGCGATTAATAAATTTGCCCCGTGTTTGAGTTTCGGTTAGGTAAATGAAAACGGGTCATCGCTTATTGCTATGGAGTATGGATTATGGTTTTTGATCGCCCGTTACGCTGGTTTTAAATTTGGGTACATTGTTTTTGTTATACTCGGATTGAATTTGTTGATAGTCAGAGTTTATTGCTCGCAGACTTTAACCGCAATTATATTTAATGTGAACAAAATAACTAAAAATATATGTAAACGTATGTAAATTATATTACCACATTTCACATTACAAAATAAATTCTACAAAATATATGGTGTTGAGTAGATGATACAATTTTCTTTTTTCTTTTATTTCCGAAAAACCGTTAACCCATATCCAATTTAATTGTAATTTATTTTTGAGAATCTGCACTAACGCCAACCCTAAGGTACATTTACGGTACAAATCAGGTTAACAATGCACCTGGGGTACTTTTTGTAGGCACGGGGATAAAGTTACCGGTATATGGGTATTATCGACCGCCTGCATCATACGGGTTGACTGTACCAGCTGCTTGGCTTTCATTGTCGTGTAATTGTCCTTCGATTTAATTGATAAAAGCCATGATAAATATTACCTATGGTATATTACTGTTATTATATTATGAAGAAAATATTTGTGGATAGACGAAAGTATCTACGTTTATCCATTCTTAAGAGGCCTGTGAACTACGATGTCTCCATTAATGCAAAATACTAAATCATTAGTAATTCGTGTATATTTCGAGCATGTTGTGATGTTATACGGATTCATATAGTAATAATCTATGCTCCTGGCCATATTTGGTTCGGAAATACTTCTTTCAAACGAAATAATAATCAATTTTGATCAAAATTTTTATAACGTTGGTCGAGTTCCGTAATACCAAAAATTATGAATGAAAACTTGTAACTTTCTTTATTAACTGGTGTTTTTCTTTAGCTGGACAATAAAAACTGTGCTCCTGAACTAATGCGACGTGAGATAGTGTTGTTTTTATTACAAAGCAAATAAGCAGAAAACATATCCTCTTTGACATAAAAATAAGCAAAAATAAATTCGTTTATAATTTCGTTTAACAACAGTATTTCGGAGCCAGATATGGCCAGGAGCATAGATTATTACTATACGAACCCGAATAACACCACAACATGATCGAAATATACACGAATTACAAATGATTTTGGCATTACGTTTGTATGGGAGACATGGTAGTTCACAGGACTCTTAACTAATGTTTTTTTTTTAATTTAGTAGCGTTTTGGAATTAAATAATCCGGATTTTATTTACACTACTTAGGTCCTAATTTTTATTGTGTAGTTTTGGTTTTGATTGCCTTATACTCATATTATGTTTTTAGTCCTCAGTATGCGTTAGCCAGTAAAGTATTCTTGCTGGGAGATGTTGATGATAATGTTTAAATAAGCACCGACCGTAAATAGCGTAAAAAATGCGAATAGTAAACTCGTTACGAATGGATATAAATCTGTGCAGCGCACACGCCGAATGATGCTAGCGGGGTGAAGTCTGAACAATGCACTGTGACCGATATACGACCGTTACACAATATTGCAATCACTGACAAGAGCGATGTAAGCATATTTGTTGAGAGTTCCGTTTAATATTAACTCTGCAAAAAAACTGAGGCTATTATCCTTGTTACCTTCAACTTTTTTGAACTTAGATATTTAAGTATTTACTCGCAATTAACGCTTCGACTGATGTTTCGTGCTCGACCACGAATCTAAACCACCATTACGGTATTCTGTGCATCATTGAACCTTTTAAAACTAAAAGGATCATCAAAATCAGTCGAGCTCATTTGGAGTGCAAGACAACTGATTTTAATTAATATGGGAGTAGTAAATTTGACGAGTTTGTGCATGGTAAAAACATCGAAAGGAGACATTTTCTGAAAGTTTTGCATACCTAGGAGGAGTAGTCCAAGATGTGTGAAGCCTGACTACCCATACTTGGCCAGTGCAGCTTCAATCAAAAACTCACATAAAAACGCGCTTTGAATCAGAGTGAGAAAATTCTGATTAAAAACGCTTCATTACTCCGTTTGGCTGTGGAATGGAGAAAAAGTTACTTTTATCTCCGAAATATGCATATAAAATTTTTAATATTTTCAAAGATTTACGAAATTACTAGATATTATTACGATATAGATAATGTTATGTTGTCTTTATGTCTTAAATATATGTGTGTTTTGTTTCACGGAACCCTAAACAAAAACTCGCCCTCACCTTGCGACCCCTCGTCCACCTACGATAAATTACTCGAATGATTTTTAGTCCGTGCGACATATTCCCGTGATTTATCGCACGCGTAACAAAGCCGACCGGTTATGGTATGACACCCATGCACCCTGAAACCCATACACCCATACATGAGGGTGTTATGAAAAGCTTTTTGTTTCCGATTTGACGTACGCCTAGTAATTATTGCAGTTGCATATGGTTTGGCAACTTTATAGTTTTTGTAGTTTCAATAAAAAACTAAATTAAAATAACACGTGACAGTTGTTCGTTTTTAGGGTTCCCTGCCAAAATATGCTAACGAGAGCATAAAGACTCTCGGCGTTATTCGTGATCCTTGATCGTATGCGGAATATGCTACAGACATTTTTGAAGTTTTGCGATTTTCTTAATAAAAAATTACATACATATAAGTGCAACAGTAAAGCTGAAACAGGTCGAGATTTTTCTCAGTTCATGCAAAAATACGAGTTCATGAGTACTGAGTAGGTAATATTGGGGCGGGTAAATAAGTAGTTTCGGTTTATAACAACCATATTGTATCAACGCAGATAATAATAATTTGTGAACTGACACGAATAGTTATATCTAAATACATAACTCGTAAATAAAAATTGACTTGTGTGTTGAATTTGAATTGAATTGACTGTGTTTGTGACCATTATTCACGGTCCATACAGAATTAAAATTGAAAGTCTTCGCGTACCTATTACTTTTTTTTTTCAAATTTATTTAATGTTACGAAGCATTACATATACAAAAATATATATCATGCACTAACAAACCACTAAAATTTAAACTAATTGCACATAATCTGACATCTGTTATTTAAAGTTTGGTTGTAAAAAAGCTTTTCAGTTTGTTAGTAATGTTTTTTTGGAGTTTATCCATCCTAATTATGTAAACTATTTATTTAACGAGGAACCATGTAGGCAGTGGTGCGCATTCCATATTTATTTTTGGCAGGTATGGTCACTAGTAAACTTTGTGCTGCTCTCCGAGTAAATCTTTCATATTTAAGTGTCTTTTGAATATCTGAGTTATAAAATTGCGCTTTTAATAGTTGGTCATTAATCTTATTAACTTGGTAACTGTTGTAGCAATTGAATATTTTTTCATAGATAAGGGATAAGATACGAACACCAATGGAACAGGAGTGGGACCCCGTATTCATTCCCATCATTACTCTCGCGACATTACCTCATGACGACTCAGCAAGAGACGCCATAAAACACGCGGGACCTCCTGGCAGGGGGTTTATTTAGCAGATCAGACCCCGCAATCCGCACCCCGCATTTCTCATAAATATAGGGAAATCTATGGTTTCTACTAATAGTTTGTATTAATAATACTGGAATAAAACTTGAGATACAGATAGATATTTGACTATAAACAATTTCAGTGGACCTAATGTCTACTCTAACCAACATTGTTATTGAATTTAAACCAACACATAAAACCCTCCTGCCGGGAGTATATTTAGCACCGCTTTGTGACCTACACCCTTTCCCAAGGTATTGTAATTATGCTCATTTGTTATGTTAGCTCCAGTGGTGCGCAGGCGCGATAAGCCGAGCTCTGCTGTACAGCGGCGGTACAGTCGCCGTACAGCGGTCGCATAGGTGCGTCGTTAAAGCGGGTTTTTTGATGCGCACGCGGCTGAGCCCGCATTATCTTTTTATCGTTGCACCCCAAGCAGACGGATTAGTGTGCAGCGCAGGGGTCCGCAACATACGCAATCAAAAATTATTATTAGGTACCTTTACAAAATTTAAATAATAAGTTAAATAATAAGTTAAAGTCGGAATTGTCAGACTTACACATAAGATACACCGAGGCTATGGCAGACCGAGATAGGCTTCAACTTCTAGTGGACCGTTTTGATGAGTGCCGTGCCGAGTACGACTCTTCCCTGAGGCAGCTGTCTACCCTGCAGCAAGAACTACGTGATGCTTACCAAAGGATCACTGACCTGGAGGATGCTGCATTCAACGCAACAACTCTGCACACCCAGAGCCTATATGAGGAGTTAGTCGACAGTGCTCCATCGTTGGTTCCTGCTGCTACAATGAACCCCAGCACCTCAAACGATATCCAGACTAGTTTAGGGTACCCGGTCAGTTGTAAAAAACTTAAAAAATATATCAAACTTAACAGATTTATTCGTAGAACTCAAAAATTATTAAAAATTCATTATAATCATGTACATAGAAATTTAAAAGTAAAAAAAAACAGGTTAGAACTACTAAATGAGATTAAAAAATATAATATACAACTTAAAAATAACAAAAAGAGGTACGAATCTGACACACACATACTTGAAGAACAAATTGCAAGGCTACATTCTTCCTTAAGAACACTGACTGAAAAGTATGCCTCTTACCAAAACAAAATGGTATCTGTGTGTACACAGACTACGGGTGAAGATAAATTACAAACGGGACATTACCCAGTCAAGAATATCTTGCCTAAAACACAGTGCATTTCTGATGATGCGGGCAGTCATCCGAGGTTTGTGTCACCTATATCATCTCCCTCACATCAGGGGAAGGTGTGTGGCAGGTACATTACCCCTGAATTGAATACAAATGGTTCCTCAACTAACCATCATATACAACAAACTTATAAAACTTATATGTATAGCGATGAAGTTGGAATTAACATGGGCGTTTTACTAAATTCTTATTTAAACCATCACATTATAATGAACAGCTGTAAGCCTAGCTCAGACTTGAATAAGATTGTTACTGATATCCTGAGCAACAGGTCACTATATGATCACAATACTAATATAATAATATTATTAGGAAATAGAGGGAATGTAAATAGACAAGATTTAATTAAATCCTTTGAATGTTTAGATTCTTTAAACTTAAAAAATATATATGTGTATACACTTCCATACTGTAAGAAGTTGCCACATCAAGAAAATTTGATTAGGTATAATTATAATATGACACTGTACAATTTATGTACGTACAATAAAAAATTCAATATAATTGACATAAATAAATGTATTGATATTAAATATAATGTTTACCAAGATAGGTATTATCTATCAAATTATTCTAGGCGACAGATAGTTATTTCACTATCATATTTATTTTACATTTCTAGAAAAAATTTGGTTGAACAAACTGCTTCTATTGAGCAGAGTAGTAATTTTGACGAGATGACCTTGGAAGTAATTCCAAGTACTTTTAATTTAAACTAGTTAAGGAGACAAAAGAGTTTTTCTCTTGCTTAGACCAAGAGTCAACAGAAGTTTTCTCTTGTTTGAAGAAAATTACAATATGTGACAAAAAAAAATCATGTAAAAACACATGCTGTGTATTTAATGATAAACAAAATAATAAGTATATCAATTTGGTGCACCAAAATATTCAATGTATTAAGAATAAGGAATTAGAAATAGAATTATTCTTAAATAGCTGTAATATTAATATTCTTTGCATTACTGAGCATTGGCTTAAATCGCATGAATATATGTTTAATTTTGGTAATCACCAAGTTGGTAGTTCGTTCAACAGGACTAATTCCATTCATGGTGGCTCGTTAATTTTGATAAATAAGAATTTAAAATTTAAAAATCGTAATGACATAGTGAGCCTTTCTGTAGAACGGACAATCGAGCTAGCCTGTGTTGAATTAAAGCAGTTCATTATCGTCTGTGTATATAGACCTCCCTTATCTAACTTTGAACTTTTTGAAAAACGGATTGATGAAGTTTTATTCAAAATATCAAAAGGTAATAAAAATCTAATTGTTTGCGGCGATTTCAATATTAATATTTTGGAAAGCTGCCCTGCAACCGTCAGGTTATTAAATTTATTTAAAACTTACAATTTAATTAATGTCTTTATGGAGCCAACTCGGATAACTTCCCACAGTGCCACATGTTTAGATAATATTTTTACAAATGTAAAACCAGTTAGCAGTGAAATAATAAACAAATTAGACTCTGATCATTGTGGCCAATTTATTAAATTAGAAGCAATTAAGAGAAATGTAGAAAAGCGAAAAATTACTTTTGTGCCAGTATCATCTGACCGTATAGAAAAAACAAGAGCAAGGCTAGTGCAGGGACTACCGTTCCTACCGGACACTATGAATGCAAATGAGATGTATAATGCATTTTTTGATAAATTTAGTTCCATTTTTAGTTCAGTATTTACAAGCAAAACGGTCTTGACTACTGACGCATTAGTTTTCAGTGAGTGGGCAACAAGCGAACTGCATTTAGATAGGCAAAAGCTATATGAACTATATGCCGAACGTACATACAATACTAGTGATGAGTTCAGAGAGCGCGTTAAATTGATGTCAAAAAAGTTTAAAAATGATTGTATTTCATCAAAGTCAAAGTATATACAAAATAAAATTAAAAATAGCGCCAATGTCACAAAAACGACCTGGAATATAATAAACCAGGAAACTGGAAGAGCTAAACAGCGTACTAGTACCATTAAACTTGACATTGGCAATAAATCTATCACGTCTGACCTTGAGGTTGCTACTGCTTTTGAAGGGTTCTTTACGGACATTCCAGTTTCCACAACAAAATCACTGAACTCTTCACCAGCTATCGCCCTCTCACTTTTAGAAGATAATGTGCCTGAATGTAATAGCATCTTTACCTTCAGCCATGTTACTAGCTCTGATGTTATTAAAGCATTTAAATTAATAAATATAAAAAAAACCAATGACTTATGGGGCATTTCTGTCAATGTTGTGAAATCTTTGCTTGATATTGTTGCACCAGATTTGGCAGTAATATTTAATAATTGTGTAAATTGTGGTGTTTTTCCTGACTTAATGAAACATAGTAAAATAATTCCACTGTTTAAATCAGGTAGTACCAATGACCCCACTAACTTTAGACCAATATCTGTACTGCCTACTTTCAGTAAAATTTTTGAAAAACTTATACTGATTCAATTGCTTACTTACTTTCAAAAAAATGAATTATTACATAATAAACAATTCGGATTTACGCGGGGTCGCTCGACTACCGATGCTGGTGTCGAGCTAATACAACATATATTTGAAGCCTGGGAGGAATCACGTGATGCGCTGGGCATTTTCTGTGACTTATCCAAGGCGTTTGATTGTGTTGAGCATGAAACATTGGTCAGGAAGTTACACCACTACGGAATTAAAGGTGCAGCTCTTGATTTGATGAGCTCCTATCTGAGCAGTCGCATTCAAAAAGTAGATGTCAATGGGAAACGATCTTCTGGGTCGACTGTGAAGATGGGAGTTCCTCAAGGGTCTATTTTGGGTCCATTCCTGTTCCTTATTTACATCAATGACCTTCCTTACCTTACTAAGGACAAGCATGAGATAGTACTGTTTGCTGATGATACATCACTTTTGTTTAAAATTAATCGACAGAAAAAAAATTTTGACGATGTAAACAGTTGTCTCAAAGAAGTAGTACATTGGTTTGAAGCTAATAATTTGCTTCTCAATAGCAAAAAAACAAAATGTATTAAATTCACCTTACCTAATGTTAGGCAAATTCAAACGAATGTAAAACTAGGTGTAGAGGAATTGGATCTTGTAGACACAACTGTATTTCTAGGAATAACGTTAGATGCTAAACTGCAGTGGGACCCTCATATAAATAATTTATCGAACAGGCTTAGTTCTGCTGCGTACGCGGTAAAAAAAATTAGGCAGCTGACAGACGTCCAGACTGCTCGACTGGTATATTTTAGTTATTTTCACAGCATTATGTCCTATGGTCTTTTGCTATGGGGTAATGCTGCTAACATTGATACTATTTTCGTGCTGCAGAAGAAGGCTGTTCGTGCCATTTATAAAATGGGCCCAAGAGAGTCTTTAAGAGAAAAATTCAAAGAATTTAATATAATGACGGTACATGCACAGTATATATTCGATAACTTGATATATGTGCATAAAAATATTAATAACTTTGTTAAGAAAAGCGATCTCCATGCTATCAACCTTAGAAGTAAAAATAAACTTATAGTTCATAAAACAAGACTAGAGAAAATAAATAAATCATTTAAAGGCAATGGGATACGCTTTTATAACAAACTCCCTAATGAAATATTAAACTTATCCCTCAATAAGTTCAAAGTCGCTGTAAAACGAAAGCTCATTAATAAAGCTTACTATAGTATTAAGGATTACTTACATGAATCAAATCCTTGGGGATGAATGAACTGCTGTAATTATACTAGCTCAATTAGTTTTAAAAGCTTTTGTGAAGTGGTGATAACAGAAAACAAAACCCGGCTGAGTTTGTTGTGGGCTTCTTCTCAGTGCAGGGCGCGTTGGAACCCTCGTAAACTTAGTTTTAAGTCGACTTGGAGTTATCGCCATACAAATGTGACAAATATCATAAGGACCATTTACAAGCGCCTATATAATAGGCCTATGTGAAATAAAGATATTTCATTTCATATAAATCTTGCTTTTTGACTATAAAATGTAGGAGCAAAAAACTGCCACAATAAAAATCTTTTTGACAGGAAGAAGTCTGTCGGGACCGCTAGTATATAATATTACCAGTATGCGCAGCGTGGGATGACCTGAAAAAGGAAGCTGGCAACGGTTGAGTGTAGAAGAAAATAAAATCGTTTACTAATTCTGCCCGCTGGTTGGGTTCCTGATTTGCATTAAACAAACGTGGGGCAGAATTCGCTAACGATTACGATAACGATGAATACTTTTTCTTACGCAATCAGAAGACCCCTTGTTAGTTCACAACAGGCCAGTAATTTCTTGTTTTCTCATAACAAAAATCATCAAAAACAATTGAACCAACGGTGCGCGACTCCTGCATAGGTGCACACAATGGCGCGCGCGCGTGTCACCCGTGTGTCGCAGAACAAATATTGCATTACCCCTGCCTCCCCCCGCCGCGCCGCCCCGCCCCGCGCCACGCGGCCATTGTCCGCGCAGAGTACACGGTCACCCTATACTGTATAGTGATCCTAGGGAAATGAGTGACATTGATTTTTATAAATGCTGCTATTAATAATAATAAGCAGTGATTTTATTATTATTATTACTAAACTTGGGCAGTAATGACACGACACGAAAAACTGACGGGGACAGCCACGGGACAGCGATGAATATTTGAAACGCAATGTCGTGCTACAGTATTGTTTTTCAATCCATTAAAATTAGATTAGATTGAGAATTACTCGTATAAAAATGTCTTGATCTCTAGAATCTAGAAAGAAACCAAAGGAGAAAAAGTTACAGTTTGTATTTTCAAACAAACAAAAGTCAAAATTCCTTTATTTCACATAGGCCTCTTGTAAAACAGTAACAATAAACATCACATAACATTTTTGGTAATTACAACAAAGCACATGGTTACTTTGGACATCTTTATTGTAAATAATATGTATCTTGTGGTAGTATCAGTCGAATCTCAAGTAGCATGAATTTAAAGGATGGTGATACCTTGCTATTGCCCAAACAGTAGATAGCCTTCACACTTCATTTGGATTGGACAGTCAGCATATAAAGAAGATTCTGCGTATCTACACATACTTTAATGGGTTACTAAAGCTAATAAAGTATCCGAACAAAAGACTTAACCCTGTCTGCAAGCACAATCCATCTCCTACTTAATGCCCATATCTTTTCCACACCCATATCTCAGGGCGTCAAAAGCAAGCCTACCATACACTCATTTATCGTTAAAAAGGTATTCCGAGGTAGCCCCTTGTCTCCCCCCGAATCCCTGCTGGCCCCTCGGAACCCATCGTGGGGGACCTTTTTGCCCGTCCGTCTCAATTGCTAAAGGTAATTTTAATAGTCCAAATTAATAATTTCCTTATGCCCGCATGCCAGCCCATTCGCCGATTGTTACGTCCCTTAGCCCCTTTTGTGTTTAATTTGGGACTTATTTTACACTTATCCTGGTGGAATTTTTAATGGCACTAATTGAAAAGATGACGCGATAATTTTTTACTCATTCACGCTACTGCACATGTGTCGTTGCATATGATAGGAACTTATTGTTATAGCGCATCATATTATTTAACCTCTGACATTATCATAGCATTTAAATATATTAAACTCCCATCAAAACTATGTACTTTCTTACCTAACTATTCAATCTCGCACTACTATTCAACATCTCCTAAGGAATGAGGATATCCCAGTGTCGGGACGAAACGTGCGTAGAGTTTGTAAGAGTTGTGTGTGATGTTGTATATGGGTGGTTGCATTGCTTGCTTAGGAATTTATCTTCGTGCTTGAGTGAGAGGGCAGACGCTCCTTGGTTAGATACACATGTTAGACTATTCAAATTATTCAATAGCGGGTTATAGGCTAAAATTTACCGATTTGGGTTTAGTTTTTTAGAGATCACCTTTTATTGACGAGATAATAACTGACAATAACGGTAACAAATTGTACCAAGGTATGAGAGAACTGACATCTCAGGGTGGCGAGCGCAATGCAGTGCATCGTATTGCAATGTAAAGTCCTGAGTCGAATTGCTTGTGAGATGGGAAGATGTATCACTTAATGTGGTCAACATCTTACTCGAATCATGGTTTTTAATTAAACAAATGGGAAATGCTTTCCAAAAAACCAACTTCAAATGCCACTACAAAGAGTGAAATAATTTTTATTTAAATTTTAGGTACCTACACCAATACGAAGTCGGGCAATGTTTCATACAATCCCTAATAGTCCTTCTTACTTACTTGATGTGCGAAGAAATGACGAAGTCATAGACAATCGCCCGACTTCGAATTGGTGTAGGTACCTAAAATTTAAATAAAAATTATTTCACTCTTTGTAGTGGCATTTGAAGTTGGTTTTTTGGAAAGCATTTCCCATTTTTATTTTATACTTTTTTGTGGAAAACAATAAAATGCACAAGGCGTTGTAAAAATATCCAAATTGCTTGAGGTGTGTTCATAAAATCTAAAGAGATACCTCAAACTCACCAAGATCCCATCATCAGACCCTGACTTGATGACTTTAGTCATCAAATCAGTATCTGCTAGCAAATGCACCAGTAACTATAAAAAATACCCAACTCGCTTTAAGTATACTAGCAAAATTTGAAGAGTTCCCTCGATTTCACCAAGATCCCATGATCAAATCCTGACCTGATGACCATAGAACAACTTGAAAAATATTACTCTTTCTAATAATACTCAAATAGTTTCATGTGTCCATATAAAATTTGAAGAGTTTCCTCGATTTCTCCAGGATCTCATCATCAGATCCTGACCTGATTAAAATGGGACCATCTGGAAACAAAACCCTCTTAAACAAAAAAATAATTTTTCAAATCGGTCGACGCGTCTTCGAGTAATCGGTGAACATACATAGAAAAAAAAAAAAAAAAAAGATTCCGACGAATTGAGAACCTCCTCCTTTTTTTGAAGTCGGTTAAAAAAAAAGTGTTCAAACGAAGTAGAAACGTGGTAATGTTACCAAAATAGAAAGTAGATTAGTAAAGGTTTGCAACGGTTTAAACCACATACAAGTCGGGACCAGGGCTAGAAAATCAAATTACCCAATCTACAACACTACACAAAACGGTAGATAAAGGGGCATTATGCACAAAGGACAAAGTGAAACAGCACGTAACTTAAAACGTGTAAAATTAAATACAGGCCTCTTTGTGGAGGGCACTCTAATAGTTTAGACCCGCATCTCACTTCGCCCTTAGGTTTTGTGGTTAGGTGAGGCGAGCTTTGTTTTACATCTATAGTTTTTTCGACGTGGGTACGCCTTTTACTTTCATGGTGGGAGGCAACTGGTGACAAGGAAACTGAGGGTTAAAGTGCAAAAGGCAGGATCGCTACCGCTATGCAATGGTGAACTGACTTACTGGTAAATATCGACCGAATGCGGACGGTATTTACCAGTAAGTCCCAGACTTTAACTTTTTGAAGTAGACTTTTCCGCGATTGGCCGAAATCTCTTCGTCCGTTGCGCGTGAAGTCGCCGCAGCAAGAAAGTTACCAGAGAATTTACATACAGAGAATTACACAAAACTTGTAATAAAATTACAACTGCGTTAGAAATCAAACCTCAGACCTCAAATATCACAGCACTCACCATTTCATTGAAGCTCAAAATAGAATATTCCAATTTGCATAAGATGAAAGGATGTCCTGTTATTCGCAGACCTCCTAAATGAGATGTATACCTGTCTGCTTCTACCTCCTAAAGTTGAACTGACTATTGACTCAAACAGCCGTCATGTACTACTCTCGGCACAGTTAAACTATAGAGGGGATATATTATTGTTCATTTATGTTTCTTTTTCTGGCAAGGAAAAGTTAAAGGCATACATTAATCCAGTTTATTTGGTCAATTGATTTGTCTAGTGGCAGGCTTCAGCCGCAGTAAAGACGCACCGCCAAGTGACCTAGCTTTTCGGTGGTATGCTGCGTACAAACAGCTGTTAGACCTTACCCCTTCAAAGTTGTTTACTTCGTCCAAGCCTATCCTAATTTGCCTATATATGGTTGTCTAGCCTGATTTTCTTAAAGATTGTGGTGCTTCACTTTTCACAAGCTTTCCAATTTGTATTTGGCCAGATTTTTGTTTATAGCCCAGTTTATATTTTGAGAGGAAATCTGAGCAGGAGAGAGGAATATGGCACACATGGCTTCATATTTGAGATTCTTTCAAATGCATGTTTTGCTCTGCTTCGCACCTCCGAGGGCTTGCCCGATTATGTGTAATGAACACTAATCATCCTAACTGCAGATAAACTTTACGGCATTTTTGAGGTTCATATATATTCTGTGAGTAGCCTCCACGTGTTTTACTGTTCTCCTCGTGATGTCCATTAACTAAATTGTCTGAGTCACCGCCACCTGCAGGCCTCACCTTAACTGCTGCTCAATTGAAGTCTATTACACCTACTAGCGACGATAGTCGGCGATGTCCATACGGGCATTTTGTATTTGGGTTCCGTAGTTATATTATCCAATACCTCTAGTTATAATCTACTCAACTTGACTGTGTTGAGCTGTGTTGATCAGGAAGTTCCACATCTACGGATCTACGGAATAAAAGGTGCAGCTCTTAATTTGATGAGCTCTTATCTGCACAGTAGCCTTCAATAAATAGATGTCAATGCGAAACGATCTTCTGGGTCAACTATAAGAGAGGAGTTCCTCAAGGGTCTATATTGGGACCATTTCCATTTCTTATTTACCTTGATGACCTTTCTTATCTTACTAAGGACACTCGTGAGATATTACTGTATGCTGATGATACAGCACTTGAATTTATTGAATATTTTACTAGTTAGAGATTATAACTTCCAAGTTCCAACTGGATGTCGTTATAAGAAGTTCACCAGTGGTGTAAAGATCATCATTTCATTCATTTCCAGAGGTGTTATCGAAAGTTTTTAATACAATGACAAGAAAAATAACGGAATTTCTCCTTCCTAAGCCGAACCCTGCCCCGCCACAGGTTAATTGTTCCGAGCGTGCGTTCCACGAAGCCCGCATCGTCTGACAATTGACGGCAATGATCGCGCACGCAATATGATACACTCGTCTTCCATCTGTGTACCTACCAGGAGCTCATAACATTGTGGACATATGCATTGTGTTATTTTCTCAATAAACTATTTCATAACACTACCAGATCGCAGGACAGAGGACTATTCTTGCAGAGTTCGACCAGTTGGGTACCATCGCAGTCAGAACAAATTTTCTGCCATAAAGTAGTTGCGAAGTCTTTTGGTATGTCGTGCGCATACAAATCAAGACTGAGGCCGTTTGTCCACTGCAGCCTTCACTGAGAAGTTATTGAGAAATAGAAGATACTAAGCGCCGAAATAGCGATCCATTAACTAAAGCCGTGTAACAGCGCCACACACGTCACGTCGTCTTTATCTCAGGTAGAAATCTCGTTGTCGGTGACGTCCTTGTGAAAGCTGCGGTGGACAATAGACAGCCTAACGTTTTCAGCTTTAGGTTTTTGTTAGGATATGAACCACTATAGATTTGAGGATTTTGGACTCTCTTGAGTCTAGTATACGTCAGAAGCGGGATTGGATTAAGTTCAAGAACAACACCTCCGTCAATGTTTACTACTGATCTTATAGTCATTTTGAAAAAATAGTACATTTATGAGTATGCACAAGCTATAGACATTTGAACATGTGCATATAAATCTAATTCCACTTGATAAAACGTGATGACAGCGCACTCACAGAAATAATGCCTCTAGACTCTAGCTAGAGTATAAAATCTTGAAAGAAGTCAAACATAATATGTTACCAGATGATACTAGAACCAGAAGCTATTTAAACCACCTAAGTACTAGGTATACAACTCTAGTTTGAAACGTAGAAGAGAAAAGTAATTTTGGCTCAACCGCAGCATTTCCCGTGAGAATTGGTATTTTATTGAATTCCTAGATAATTAAAAAGGGTAACAAGTAACAGAATCGCCATTTAATTCCATTACGTTTCAATTCTCGTAGGTAGCCATGTATCGCCGGCTCCTCGTATTAATCAGTGTAGGGCAGTGGTTCCCAAACTTATTTTGTCTACTGCCCACTTTGAGAATAAATATTTTTTTAGCGCCCCCATTTTTTCACCTATTTAAAAACCACTATAACTTCAAATTGAATTAATTAATTATTGTGACCTATATATGTATATTAACGGAGAATTCTAAACGAAACTTTTACTATAACCCGCAACTTGAAACCTGAGCGCAGTAGGTAACATACAACGGCGCTTAAGGTCTCAAGTTAACTCTTACGGGCTCCACCTGCCAATAAGAATGATTATTGAAACGCAACTTTATAGTATTAAAACAGAGTATCTTTTATTAAAAATATAACTAAAATAATCAATCCTTATATAAAAACTAATGTGAAGGATGAATCTGATGCTGTTTAATAAGTTTGTTGATATCAGGTTCCAATTTACTCAAGAACAGTCGCAAGTCGCCACGTTCGGTAACAAGCAAACGATTTCGCTTTTTAGTAAGCAATGTTGTCACAGCACTAAATCCACGTTCACACAAATATGACGATGGGAATGCTATCAAGAATCGTTGAACGATTGACCACAATCCAGGGTACAATTGCGGGATCGGTTTTTGTAGCCAAAATTCTTGGTAACCATTTTTGAACTTGATTTTTATTTCCTCGTTTGTTGTCAGTTCTATAAGTTCTTCTTCCAGCTGAGGTGACATTGCTGTGTTGACATTTGAAAACGGATCCAACACCCAGTCTGGTATTTCCAAGTTCAAAATGTCCTGGTATCGTTCGGTGAAGTCAATGTGGAGGTTTTCCAAATGTTGGCAGTAGGCAAACAATTCGTCGTTACTGCATGATACTGATAAATTTGGAAAATTGTGAAACTCACGTCTGCCCAGATTCTTTTTGTGTAGAAGCAGTTTGGCTGCGAAAGCAGCAACGACGTTTTTTGTTTTAATTAAATTTAGTTTATCGCCTTGCATTTGGAGATTCATGTCGTTGAATAATTTATACAGGTCTGTCATGTAAGCTATATCATTTTTTGATGTTATGAGCTTGTCGTGCAATTCTGTATCTTTAGTTTCCAAGAACTCTATAACAGAGTCAAACAGGTTGTAAAATCGAGTCAGACAATTGCCTCTTGATAGCCAACGAACTTCAGTATGATACAACAAACGGTTGAAATCCTCGTCATTAGTAACACAAAGCTGATGAAATAATCTATCATTCAAAGAGCTGTTGCGGATTTTATTGACTGCTTTGATGACATATTGCAGTGATTGAAATAGTTTTTCACTTAAGTTTCTAGCAACTAAATGTTGTCTATGAATAACGCAATGTACACCAAGGACATCTGGAATTTTATTTTTTAAGTACGCTATGAAGCCTTTATGGCACCCTGTCATAGCCGGAGCGCCATCCGTAGCAACTGAAATAATATTTTTCAAAGGAATCTCTTTCTCATCGCAAAACTTTTCCAATGTATTGAATATGGTTTCACCTTTTGTATCGGTCTCTAAATTTCTAGCAAATAATAGTTCTTCACATATTTTCTCATCTTTAATAAACCTCACGTAAGACAACAACAATGCTTCATTAGTTGGTAAAGTGGACTCATCGAGCTGAATTGAGAATTGACTTGTCCTCAGGTGATCGCACAATGATTCTTCAATGTTTTCAGCCATTTCATCAATTCGTCTTTGCACAGAATTATTACTCAAAGGAATTTTTCGGATAATATCTGCGGCCGGTTTATGAAGCACAGTAGTTATTACTTCATTTATTGCTGGCAATATTAACTCTTCTCCCATGTTATGTGGTTTGCCTTTTTGAGCAATTAACAAAGAGATATTGTACGAAGCTCGAAGTCCGTCGTCATCTTGCTTAGCAGCCGCCGAAAATAGTTTTGCTACACTTGGCTGTGTATTATGCTTCTTCTCTAGGTCTTGAAAATATGCTACATTCTTGTCTTTCTTATCTGGATGCATTTTATTCAAATGATCTTGCAGCCTTGAAGGCTTCATTGCTTCATTCGAAAATGTTTTTAGACATAGAAGACACAAAGGCGACGATGGGTTTGTGGGATTTTCAATAAATCCGAATTTAATATATTCCGCACAGTATTGCCGTCTCTTCTTTTTTACTTCCGACATTGTTTTGCAATGAGAAATACGTTCAACTTCGCGAGTAGTGTAGAGGAGGTGTAAGTAGTGCTCATCTATTACGCGCGAGACCACAAATGAAAATAAAATAAATATTACATTGTTTATATAGAAATGCTTAAGCAGCACGCACCGACAGGAATAAAACAAACATGCATAAACTCGTTAATCTCATTCGACGCTCAATCGTACTCAACAAGTCCGAACAAGTATTCAATGAATCATCCGACTGCTACAGGAATGCACAATTCGGGTTATTTAACAAAAACTTGTTAAAACATGATAGATATCTACGAGTACTAATAACTATTAAAATGCGAAAGTGTGTCTGTTGCCTTTTTATTTGTGTCTACTTTCATTACGAAACGGAGCGACCGATTGACATGATGATTCATTTTTTCTATATTCAATAAAATATGACAGATATATGAACTACGCGGAGAGAAATATAGAATCGAGTTTGAGCAATCTTTTAATTCATATTAGTTGATGTTCACAAGTTGTTGTTGAGAGTCGAGAGCTCTTGCAGTTAAGAGGTTGTTTAAGAGGCCTACTAGCTAAATAAAATTACAAATCACCCCCCCGCCTCGACACAACGCCCCCATTTTCTTTCTGGGTCTCTTACCGCCCCCCTTGAGACCTGCAGCGCCCACAAGGGGGCGTTATCGCCCACTTTGGGAAAGACTGGTGTAGGGTAACACGATTGGCGACACATAATCGGATGGTCTCAGCGGGGCGCGGACAGTTTATTAGATTGTCGCCCTAACCTGCCAGTGAGGATGTGAAAAATATATACAGGATAGATATAATATACACAGGTTCGTAAATAACACTTAATTTATTTACGGTATCAGTATCAACTATAAACCGGAATATAGTTAAAGTTATGGTATGGAACGAGGACCATCTATAGTTTATACAGGGTTAGTACGGAGCATATACTATGCCTTTGTGTCTCTAGAAGAACTCACAATTTATATAGTGATTAATTTTGATCGTTACAGGTAGAGACAAAGAAGGTATCCAATAGGTAGGGGTGGGAAGTAGAAAACCAAATCATATTTTAATTGAATGCTCGATGACGATTCAAACTCACAGGCCAATAATATGATCTAAACCATTTTAAAGAAAACCTTTTATAGCAGTAAATAGAACCAACTATAATAAGCGTAGCTATAATTTTGATTTTGACGATAATTGTTTTTGTAGACTGGGTTCGTCAAATAAACTAGTAGGGTACATGTCAATCGTAAAGGAAATTCGCAACTCTTAATTACGTATACGTGAAAAATGTGATCTTGAACGCAAAAATAACCTTTCTCAATGAAAACATGATTTTGCACAAAGGTAAAACAGTTTCTCCAACATAAGTACACAATGCTCAATATCTACAAGACGCAAGACGAAAATTAAATTAATTCCCTCGAATATACCTCTCCATTCACCTTTGAGCCTCGGATAAAGGATGTAATACATTTAGCTGAATACTGAGATCCAGTAGGGATGGTTAAGTCAATTTGGAATTTAATTTTATCGATACGACTTTTCTACCTATACTTAAGAATTTTTCTAAGAAATTCGAGAAAATCTACGTGTAAAGACTGTCCTTATCTACTTAGTTCGATGAAGGGATGTTTATGAAAATCAATCATTTTTTATTGTATCTACTCAGTTTTTCTTATTTTGTTATAACTTTGGCTCTTGTGAAAGTATGATAACCTTACTTCACGAGGAATCTGCAGGATACTCAATTCCGTCCTAAAATCACAGATTTTGGATAAACAATTAGATACCTGATATATACGGTTTCGTCATACAATCTGTTAATTATTAAGTATTTTCTAAAAACATAAAATTCTCGTGGCACAGTATTTGTAACCGAACTCCTACATAGTGAGTAACGTCAAAATAATCAAAGCACAGAATCAAAGGTATGTAAAGGATATAAAACTTCAAGTTACAATTGTTATTCAAAACAAAATGAGTAAAGGTTTGGGATTATCCCCATCCTTATCCCCGTGCGAAAGGGAAGGAATTAACGATTTGCAAGCGATAGATTCGTCTTGATTTGACTCGCGTTTATGGTAATTTAATATTTTGGCCCCTCGCGTGGGGTGCCGACTGCCGAGTGGGTGCTCAGTGCTCAATGCTCATTGCACCCCTATGCTGTACACCTTTGAATTTGGAGTCTCTGGACAGTAAACTTATTATACATGAACTGGCGTATCATGCAAAAAATATTGCAACTGGTGTCAAAAAATTTTGTTTTGACACCAACGGCATCAGTACTAAGCAGAGCGCAGTATTATTTATGGACCGCGGTCCATGCCACAGCTGATCACTGTAGGTACTTATTGTTATAGGTAAGTTTGCGTGCGCGTTCCCCACGGTTCCGTCTTATTGTGGCGTATTAGCGGGAAATTTGACAGATGGATGGGAGTTCACGTAAAATGTTCAGATCCTTAGGTTTATATCGGTGATCTGGTTCTACCTATAGTTCTATAACTTGTGAGTGTTCTAGTAGTTGTGAACTATTTTGGCATAGAATGTTTTTTCACCCGTTTTCACTCACAATCGCTAAATTTTAAGAAACACCTAAGTCCTTAGGTGACAGTTGTTGTAAGTGAAAACTGTCGCCTGAGGGCTTAGGTGTCCCTTTAAACTATATTGGTTGTCGGGGAAAAGCATAAGTGTCCTATCCTAGGGGATTCGTAGGGCGCAGACGAACCAAAGTCACCGATGTGTTGCAAACCTTAAGTGGCGATGAGTGAATACACATAGCATGCAGGAGAGATCGTTTTTTTTGGATTTTAGGTACTGGTGACCCCACAACAGAAGGTATAGGGTCAGACCGCCAACCATAGGTGGACTGACGAAACCACTGGTTCCAAACGGCGCAAAATCCGCAGGCTGAGGCTTCCTTCAGGAGGCTATAGTGAACGTCCATCGGCTTCGTGAACGAACGACCTTAGTGCCTAAAAAACATGAATAATAATAATATTCCAAAATAATTAAATTACACTAACAACACTTTATGAGCCGTTCACATCGTATCGAATGAAAATAGAAATTTATGTTTTGAATTTAATAATCGCAATTAAAGTCGCGTAACGTAGTTATAGCGTGTACCTCTTGGGGTGCAGGTTTGAAGGGTTACGATGAAGGACTTTTTATAAATAAGTATATTTCTTTCTACAAAGTATCGCTCTATGAAATTATTACCTAGCGTTATATTTAGCGCACCAGTCTACCTTGCATTGCAGAGGACTCCAGGCCAAAGAAAATGGATTTTTTCATCACGATAATTTGGACATAATGAAAATATCACAGTGTCTTTCATACTCTCTTCAATATTTCATAAAAGATTCACACTCTTAAGTTAAAACTCTTGTTTATTGTGATTACATAAAAAAAGTATCCACCAATGCACAATGGAAGCATACAATCAGCTAAATGATGTGGTATGAGAAACTCATTAGTGCGTGCTAACTCGGCACAGTGCCATCTATCGAGCGGCGGGTAAACTTCGTTTCAACCGAGTATTCAACAACGTTCACGCATTCTTTTAAATCTTTGCAATTGGATACAAAATTACTAAATTTACAGTATTATATTACAGTATTCGAGCATTTAAACTTTTGTTTATATTCTACATCAAGCATCAACCCTTGTGCCCTTCAAATCAAAACAGTACCTAATACATTACTGCTTCACGGTAGAGTAACGAATACCGCAGTGACTATCCGGTCGAATAAGAATAATCATAACTCCTACCACCGGGTAGACTGTACGTATCATGGAATCATTGCCTTTGGCCTAAATGACATTAATGCGCAACGTCATAGCAAACATTTTCGCTTGTCAACATTTCACAGAACAGCATAATATTGTAGTGTTATTCCTAAAATTAAATCCACGTCAATAGTTTTGTGAAATCATAATCATTTACAACAACATCCATGCTATACCTAGGGGACTCGACAAAGGCAGGTGCACACCGACGCATCGCCCGCGCGGCGTACGCGAAGCACGCGGCGCTGCGCCGCCATTGTGCTCGCCCCAGCACGACGCGTGAAACATTATTATCGCTAGATTTATTGCACGGAAAATTGCACTTATTGTCGTTACGCGACGTTATATCGCCGTGTCGTAAATAATTTTTATGTTAATTACCTAAGTTCGTTAAGATGGGGGCTTTGTAACGGTTTTTCCCAATTTTTTTTTCTTAATCACAATAACAATGCGACCTCAAAAGTATAGCTCAAAAACCATTTAATTTAAAAGTATAAATGGCTAGGCTTTTAAGCAATTAATTTTGGATGCATACGTTTGTGATATTTTCTTTTTATAATTTCTATTTCTTGAAAATTAAATACGCAGCAGAATTTCTGACGACTAAATAAATAAACCTATATCTATAAGCTCCATACTACACAAGAATACTAAAAAAAAATATCTAAATATTGTTACTGATACTGGTACTGTAGCTACCTGATGCAAGTTACTTGCAATATAATGTCCTATTGAAGTATGTCAAAAGTCACATGGTACGTCTATCTACTTGGCTGATAATTCTGTCCATTATCTCGCAAACAAAACGAATCGATCCAACGTTTTGTCCCTACAAACTAAATTCATTTACCTACAATCAAACCAATGGAGATTTAAATAAGAATGAATACACGGTCGGACAAAGCAACGCGAGGGTTGACGACGACTAGGTATGCTGAGGGTTGCTGGGGTTTGCTGGGGGTTGGTGAGGGTTGACGTGCAGATCCAGCGCCGAGCGGCGAGCGGCCAGCGTGGGGACGTAATCGCCTTTTCATCTGCGCACAATCGCCGAATTATGCACGCTTTTATTAATAATGCGATGTTGCTTTCTCACATGGCCGCCGATTGTTCCGAGTCAGTAGCTTTTACCTTGCCTGGATTGGATGCATTAAATACATTCACTGTAGGTCTTTTGAAATCACCAAAAATTGGACAGTGTGGATGTTACTTTGCAGAACGTCATGATGATTAATTTAAATCCAAATCACTTTGCATCATCTACTCGTATTAGTATCACGCAGTTGCAAACAAAAGTTCTTATATACGAGTAATAAAACGCATATTTTGCGTAGCAACTTCTTACATACCAAAGCTTCTTGGCAATTTTATTTTGGAAAGGTGATAAAATATGACGCAGTATAATTACACATTTTGACGACCTCCGTGGTTGAGTGGTTAACGTGCCGGTTTTCAAGGCGCCACCATCTCTGAGGTTCCAGGTTCAATCCCCGGTCGGGGCAATGTAGAAAATTAAGTTTTGTACATTGTCACGGGTCTGGGTGTTGTGTTACCTTCGTTGTTTCTGATTTCCATAACACAAGTGCATAAACTACTCACTATGGGATCGAAGCAGTGTATATAGATGTAGTCCACTATTTATTTATTCGAATTTGGCTTTATTAAAAAAAAACATCTCGTTATGTTCAAACTAAAAAATACGAAAATAATTAGACCGACCTCACTTCAAGGAGGTAGAATACCAAAAATTCAAAGTAACCCGTAATGTGCTCAACACATAGAACATCAACAATTAATCAAAAACATCTATTAAAACTTTTCTGTAAATACAATTCACTCGCACCGCTAATTCCATTCAAAGCCACCGTCTGTCAGTCCATCACAAAGAACAACAGTCGCATTTAATCCGCGAATCAAAAACAGAGTTAATTCCGTACGGTGTCCGTGCACGGCGCGCGCTGCGTTCCTACCCTCGACAACGGCGCGCGGTTCACACGCACGAACAATTCGCTACAGTGTAACCCCTGCTTTATAATCGATCGCAGAGGTATGGGGGATTAGGTGCATTGAATTAAAAAAGCTAAAATAAAATATTGCAGAAATGGCGAACTCCCTGGCGCAGTTTGTATGCGCGTGGACTTATACGAGATGTCCCGGAGTCAAGTTCTTGCTCGGGCTATTTAAAGATTTCATAGTGTTTAAATCAACCTTGATCTGGTTTGGTAAGAAGCTACGGTAAAGATGTACTGGCAAGGGATTTAGCGTTCCTGTTCGATGCCCTGTAACGACCGATAGAGGTGATTTCCTTCCGGTTGGTACACGACTTACATAGGTACCCTATTTAGGTGGTACGATATAACATCTTCGACTGCATATGAATTTACTTCGCTGATCTGTGGCCCTGGGCTGCATCGCATCCTTAAGAGAGAATAAAGAGATTAAAAAAAATTACAATCAATACCTACGAATGCCCCTGTCAAACAGCGCCAGCATCCGATGTTCAGCAGATGTGTTATCGCCGAGCGATCTTCGAATCAACCTTATCCGGTCCATCTACACGTGGACTGCGGAACACAATATATCGACGGTCGATATAATGTGAACCATTGGAATTGGAATTGTTGTAAATACTTGGATATACGTATCTAGATATTTTAATAAATCTTGAATGACATAATATGCCTATGATATATTGTAATAAATATTTTGTTCTAACCAAATGCTGTTTAAGTTCGATAAGTTCTTATTCATTTAATAGGTCCGGTAAGAATGATAATGATATTTTCCTCCGTGCAACCGCAAGACGAAGACTTACGTTTTTTCACACAATTGCCGAGCTGGTTGAATTCGTTTGAAGAGGTCCAATTTTACTTAGAAGATGGAATTCTAGCATATTTTTTTTTGGACAACATCACATACATTGCTCCTATCCCTTAGTAAGTAGCTTATGCACTTGTGTTAAGGAAATCAGAAACAGCGAAGTTACCACAACACCCAGACCCGAGACAATATAGAAAATTTATCTTTCTATATTGCCTCCAGGGATCGAACCCGGAAGGAACCTCAGAGATGGCGGCGCCCTGAAAAGCACGCTACGTCAAAGATTTTAGTTTATTTCAGTTCACCTAACATCTATAGGTGGCCTTAATGGTATTTTTAATTAAATATTAATTAAAATACTTGATAAGCATCGCAACAAGATAAGGTCCAACAATGAGCATTAATTGATTCTTTCTCACGTTTTGCGAGGGCAGTTACCGATATCGGCCTACTAATGGCCCCTGCACACGAGTGCAAAGGTTTTCATTTGCCACACACGTGTGTGCCGAATAGCCGCGCGTGCGACCGTGTGGGGCCCACTGAAGAGATTTGTAGTGGAGTATTCTGTAGTGTAGGTAAGTATACTTTCGGTAATGAGAAATATGTTAGAGTTGCATTCAAGGTTGCAACCCCTTTAGAGTAACGGTTTTTGGTATTTCCATAATTATTATTAAAATCGGTTATTATTTTACAATTCGGTAAGTCTGATGCGTCGTCAAAATATTTTCTTGCATTTTAATTAATCCACTCTTATTTAAATTATTATCATTATATTTTAATGATCCAGACCTTAGGATAAGAACAAAGATTTAGGTTTCATCTGTACATAATATATGCTATGTTTCTGAACATTTCAGTTAGGCCTCCATTCCGCAAACTATCAAATAAAAAAAAATTTGTTTACAAAAAAAGTCGTCCCAGAGAATTTTCAAAAAAATTTAGATGCAGTTTTAGAATGTACGAAAATTGTTTGAACACAAAAAAGAAAACGGCGAAAAAAATCCACGAGCACAGCGCCGATCGAAAAACTCAACCAGTGGCGAAATTTATAAAAAACGCGAACAAGGCAACTAAACTAAGCCACGTCAAAGCCGCGGCAAAAAAACTAATCGATTGTTAAAAAATTCGCCAACAAACTGGCCAGTTGACTCGGGGCTTTTTTACGCCAATAGAGCCGCTTCCGGTGGCCGGACGCCGGCCGGCCCGGACTGGCCGGCCCACAACAGGAGAGCTTACCTTAGTTTTTTATTTGTCCACTCTGATTTATGGTTGTTTTGAATTTGTTCGGACTGCCAGCCAGAACGCTTTCGGCGCTCGCAGGATATTAGCGATGCCTTTTTTCGGCCCCAGCCCGGGAAATGGGTGGAGCAGGACGTTTCCAGTTCGGGAATAGAAATACGCATCGATACAGACATTTCTACTTTATCTGCGAATAAAACTGTTTCAGGAACTCGTATCCAAATACGATTTAGGTATTCTCTTATTGCCTTTTCATCCAGAAGCGTCACGCAAAGAGTTTCTATTTTAGTAACGCTTTCTAGTCTTATGTCGGACTGGTTCCGTAGATAGAAATTTTGATGAGAATTTCAGGCCAGGAATTTTTCAGTATCAGTGTGAGAAGTCTGCAGACAGTAACTAGTTCTCTATTACTTTTAAGGAAGTTTGAAGACGAGAGATTTTGTTTTTAAAAACTTTAACATATATTATGTAAAGATGATGATACTTGTTGAGATATACCTCCGTATATTGTTTAATCTAAAACAAATCCATACAGTGAATCTAACGGTCGTAAAAATGGGATTTAGGAATGTGCGTTTGAATTGCAGTAAAATTTCACAGCTCGTGTCGCATTCCCTTGTATAACGTGCGCTGAAATTGTTTTATCCCCAAACTTGGCACGACTGCACGAATCTTTTGTTTACATACTATGAGGGTTTAATCTGAATTTTAGGTGCAAAGCGAACTTATCTGAGGTGTTTAGGACTTGATCTAAATGCTATTTTCTTTTAAAGGAGACATTTCATAATACAAAATTTAATCTCATATTTTACTTGATGCTGCCTTTGTACCATACTTACTATTCCAGTTAGCACCTATAGCAGACGGCAAAGAAAATAAAACCCGTCGCCATAAGACACCAGATACCGTCCTCTTTGATACAAAAAGCTGCAGTTTAAAAGAGAAAACAAAATATTTTTCATTAGAGACACCGAACAATGACAATTGGATCGCAGTACCTAACGGATTACTTGGACTTATTGCGGCCCGCAATCCCACTCAAAGAAACGCACGCGAGGACCACACTTGCGGCATGTCGCCCGACAAAACACATTTTTTTAAATTGTTTTTTCTTTATAGGGTATTCGGTTGAGATACACTTGGATTAATTTTACTTCCGGAACCCTAAAAGGGCTTTAAAATGGAGCTGCATTTCCGAGTTTTCTTGCTGTAAACTGGGGCCGCAAAAACCTGGTCCGAAACCTCCGGATGGTAGCAATTGGCACAAAATGCGAACTGTTTTAATATGAACAGTGAAAACTGTATGGGGTAAATGGGATCTTAGGGGACCCAGAATTTTTTATCATCAGTTATAACGGCTTATTATTTACCTAGTTTCCCAAATAGACAGGTTTGAAATAACGGTTATCTTATAGAGGTTACTGCTTAAAGAGTTTGAGAATGAGATAATCCAGTCAGTTTGAGAAATTATTTCCAGAATAGAAGCACCACAGTGCCACAAAGTAGTAACTGATAAGCATTACTGTGTTCGGGTATGAAAAGCATTTAAGCCATCGAAATCACTTGGCATACTGAGACTCAAGGACTGGTGTATCTGGATGACGAGTAAAGTGCATCGTATGACATTCAAGGTTCTAGGACGTCCTACATCTGAATTAGCGATAATATTACTTAACATCAGGTCTTGCTCATCTCGTCATTCATTAAAAAAATACGGTGTTATTTTTGAATTCAACGAGAAGAATTGATGTGTGCTTGAAAAGGAGGGATAAGGCAAACAGTTTTAAAATAAAAAGTCTTCCCGTGCGTTGATTCACTTATTGTGCCTCGGCAATCCTACTTCGGCTCAAAAGAATAATATGTCTTTATAACAGAATCCCGTGGCTTTCCCTGCCTTACTTTCTTACACATTTTTCAGTAAAATGCGAGAGCTTCTTCAGCTCTATTCAGGTCCACGCAAGCTATTTAAAACTCTAAATTCTTGTGCCTAAGGTTCAAAACTTTATGAGTCACGATTTCAGAATGGATTGCATTGTCTTTTCGCGTAAATCATGGTGAAATAAGGACACATATTGTCGCCACTTCAAAGTAGACTGTAATTGTTATAAATTAAGAATATTAGAGAATGGAACGTTTGTAGAGTTTATCAAACAAAATTTTTTTTGTTAACAACTTTTCTGTGGGTTTTTTATTTTTGTGTGGATCTGCTTTATCTTAAAACACGCTTAAGAATAAACCTATTAAGACGAATCGATGTGCAAACATTTTGAAACAACTAAAAATAAAAGCCTGGAAATAAAAAATCATACTTTTTATACAGGTATACGAGTGGAAAATAAAAACTGAAATACAAACAAAACAAGAAAAACAAAAGTAATATTAAAAGCTTACAATAAACAAGAATGCCCCAACGCCAATAAAGACGAAATTTTATTTGGGTGCAAAAGGAACACCTTAATTCGATAAACATAATCTTTCATTTGCCGAATTGTTTACGATCGCTGCCTTTCTTATAGCCGCCTCTCTTTCGAATGCTTAAGACTTTGATATACCCATCTCTGTCTAGCATAGGTGCGTCCAGAAGTCGGGTCGTTTGGTCCATTTTGATCGCGTCGTGACCCGCAGTAATGATGATTGGTTCGCATCAGTAAATTGGAGGTGGCGGCGACATACGAATTCACTTAGCGCACCGTACTGAATCTTCTGTTATGTTTATACTCTCCTGGTAACCTTGGCTTGAACATTGATATTGGTTACCTAATATGTTTTGGATATCTAAACTGTGGACTTCAGCAAAGAAAAATGAATAGTCATCTGATGCTTGTATTGTGGATATTATGACGTCAAAATTTGTTAAAATAAGAGCCTATTTTATGCCTTTTTTTGCCAATTTACTCCTAGTTACTGCATCACGGCACATATTAGGATAAATATTAACTCTATCTCAATTCTTTTTTTTTCACTATGTAATTTAACAAGCCTATAACAATAAATGGAGTTTCCCTAAAATTAGGCTTCAATGGCTATTGCTGCTGTATCCTTGTCACATTCTTATCACACGAGAGATGTTTTATAGGTAAAACTCTATCTTCCTTTTTTTTGTAATTTATTGCCATACGGAAAATCATCATTTGTTTAATAGCATTGCCTCTTATGACCGGACTAGTAAATACCGTTCTCATAGGCATAAACACAAGCTGATGAATATTTATGGGTGCTATACACGTTCCCTAATAGCGCGTTGCAGAGACTTATAATAATTTATACACATTTTGTATGGCGCTCGCGTCATTACCTTCGTATAGATTTGTTTGCGATGATATTTCACTTTGAATAGCTCCGAGAAAGAGGTTCGAAGGTTTATGTGTTTCTTTATTGTTCGTAATACATCATTTGCCTCCGATCGCGATGTTTTCACATTAGGTAACCTCAGAACTTATGTAACGGAAACCTAATACTCCATCGACTACAATGAAATATTATATGAGCCTCAAAATGGAATTAGGTTGATTCTCCTACAGTCTGTATACATGACATTTAAAGATGTGCTATGACTAAAGCTGGTACTACTTTCTCAGCCAATACTGCACTATTACCTACCTGATGTAGTTAGAGACACACTCACAAATTGAGTTTCATATGGGGTAGTTTTAAGTAAGTTCACCATCGCATAAATTAAATACTTTACGGAGATAACGACACTATGGCGGTGCTCCGAATTTGACTTTATTTCTTTCAATCATGGATTTAATTAATATCTTTAATAAGATAACAAAGGCTAACTTTAGCTCTGTTACAAAGTAAAGAATAGGAAATTAGGGCATTCGAGACTTGGATTTGCTTACATTTGAGGACCACTTACTAAGGTTACGTACCGTCATAAGATTTAAATTTTTGAGTGTTTTGTGCATTGCCATATAGCAAAATATCACGCAGAGCCTATCTTTAAAATTAATTATTATATCTGCAGAAATAACACATTGAAGATGTCGCATCCTCTCATGAACGCCACGAGTTTAAAAGGATGGCAAAATGTATGTTGATATTTTTATTTGGCTTAATTTGAGCAATAAAATAAAAAATAAATAAAAAATCTTGTGATTATAGAAAAGCTTCATAGAACAGTTTTCCAATATAATGAAGAATTAAAAGACGATAACGACTAACTTTCCTCACCTAAATCAGAGAACATAAATCAACGATTCGCCACCAAGTGTGCCAACGCTTGGCCAAACAGTGACCATCTGGCAAATAATGAGATCGGTGATGTTCATTGTTGGCCCGGTGGCCGATATTGGTGGTATCCAATGACGTAATGGCTTCTTCAATATTACAGTATTGATAGATGCGGTTGGCGGGAGTCCACACATATCTTATTGTGCTCTGAACGCTCCTATAGGCTGTGCCACAGAGAATAAATGGCTGACTTAGCTTTCGGCTTTATTATTGGTGAATATGCCAAATCGAAATGTAGCTCTGCTTTCATTATTAGGTCTTCTGAATCTGAATAACTTTAACTTATTCGTTCAGACGATTCCGATTTTTTGTATATAGCAAAAAAATACAGGATTTTTATCAAAGAGGAAATAAGAATAATGCTGATTTAGTATTGATAATCGCAAAACGATTTAGCATTCCGGTGCGATGCTGTGTGGCTTTAGGACTGGAAGTTACCTACCCCTTACAAAATAGTACGATAAACTCTTCGGCTGCATACTTAGTTAGTTCATTTACCAATACTTAAGTAAAGTTTGCAGTCTTAGTATACCTAGTAACTTGTGGTGTATTAAAAACATGAAATATTTCCTCATCCCAGGCTCATTAGTCATTAACTGATGGTGTAGTTCTAGTTAGGTATGGTATTCAAATGGGGGAGGTGGGTCCACCGTCCAAGTGACGTCACTCCGTCATAACAGTGTAGTGGCGGAGTGGCGCGGGGGAGGTCTGCCGCGGACGCATTAGTGTGTGACAAATGAGGATTTTATGCAAACGCCGCGCTGCGAGCGACACTCCTTTACAACTAGAGATGACCGACTACGAGTATATCGATATTTACTGCTGAAAGAGTTTAGTCATGGGGTTTGCAAGCCTTGTGGGTAGCTATAGATCTGATTTTACAATAGTATTTTAGCAGCCCCGCTGGTAGAATGCGAGCAGCCTCGGTGGTAAATGAATAAATTATATGCTGAATTACTCTGTTCATACTTAATTTAAGTATGTAAGGTTTTGAACCTTTAGAGGTGACCTATAAACCATTGACGACACCCCAATATAAATAAATAATTTATATGTATAAGATACCATATCTTATATACCCTCCTAATATCCTTGGAGATTATTATGGAATGCTTTTGGTTTCTCATCTTGGTTTCGTGTGTTATTTTTGTTCACGATGTGTTATTTTTGTATTCTTGTCTAACAAATTTAGGTAGATATGATCTGAATTTAACATTTATATAAATGAAAACGTTGTACTCAAGGCTATAACTAAGATAAATAAACACACTATCGAGAAGAGAAAAATAAAATAAAAAAACTTTAATCGTGAGGGTGCACAGCTGACGTCACGTCACTACTGATATTCAAATCAGTAGTTTAGGTGGAGGTAAATAGAGTTTGCGTGCGTCCGTGGCACACAATTTGTTCAGCCACTGTGTGCTCTCATAAAACCACTCTCTAGCGAATTATGTAATGTGAATCTGTAGTCCATATTAAATATTATTGTGTAGGTAATACTAATATTATTGACGTCTGTTTGTTTATTAAATACCTAATTACTCTCAAAGAAGCTTAACTTATCGCTTGAAACATATTCTGGAGATGGCAATATGTAATAAAAATTGGGCTCATAAATCATATGGATTTTTTTATTGTGAGATTTTAATAGTTGGTACTGGTTTTTCTGGAACGATTGACCTCGTCACTAATGATTACCAATATAAATCTATCCCTATTTGCTAGTCGCTACGTTCGAAAAGCAGTATTGCACCCAGAAGAAGAAGATTAAGCAACTGGGCACTTGCTGTTATTTTCCAAAATGAAGAAAATAGGAGATCACATAAGTAAAGTTCGATGGTATTTTATATTACGGATAGTGGTAAAGTGATGATGATGACGACGGATACTTTTAATGTCAAAGTAATTTAATTACACCTTCCCCCTTCTAATCTCAAGTGCCACGAGAGAGAGCTCTTCGCCGTTGCAGGCAGCAAGACAAATCGAACTTTATTGACCAAATAAAAGTGCATATAAATTTTATGAACTATAAAGTATGTATAAACGGGTCATTTCTTCATGTTTATGGTAAAACTCGCAGGGGACTATGTAACCTGCTAATAGTATACTTTATCGAACAAGGCGAAGTCCATTGCTGCTATATTTTGAATTTTATTTATTTATTTATTTTGCACAATGAATTAAAACATAAAACACACAGACATAGAGAGGACATGTACAAGGACATCTTATCGCTACAAATGAGGATCTCTTCCAGATGTCCTAGATGTGGGAGCAATATAAACATGATATAAAGAGTAGGCAATAAAAAACAAAACTGAAAGAAAAAGTGTGCATAAATTAAGTACAATAAAAATAAGAATGCAAGTATATATTATAATTACACACATATTATAAGTATAAATGGGTATACATAGTATAAATAGTAGAAAATAATATATATACATAAATATGTGACATAATAAACAGAAATGAAGAACTAAGAAATCTTATCAAGAGCAGAATGATAGTGCTGTTTCAGCCGCGACTTGAAGACTCCCAGAGATGGGTTGTCTTTAAGAATATTCTCCGGGAGAGAGTTCCAGAGCCGCGTAGCCTGGACAGCAAAGGATCTAGCAGCAAAGATCGTGTTATAGTGTGGTACGTCGAGAGCTCTCTGTGCCACACAGGAACGCATTGGTCTGCCTCTGGGAAGAGCGATCTGGAAGCGTTCCCGTATGTACAGAGGGGTAGAAGATTGAAAGATTTTATAAAGAAGAATGAGTATGTGAGTATTCCGGCGAAGGCGAATTGGGAGCCACTTCAATTGACGTCGGAAATCAGAAATGTGATCGAATTTGCGCAATCCGAATATAAAACGGATGCACAAATTCTGAAGTCGTTCAAGTTTGTCGAGTAGCTCCTCTGTGGCATCTAAGTAGCATACGTCAGCATAGTCGATGAGAGGAAGGAGAAGAGTTTGAGCGAGCATTATCTTAGTAGGGAGAGGCAAGAAGTTTTGCAGCCTTGTAAGTGAATGAAGTGAAAAATGTAACCGTCTACTAATTTCATTTATGTGAGCAGACCAGGAGAGGTTACAGTCAATTATCAATCCCAGATTCCTTGCCTTGTCAGTTAATGGAATGGGAACATTGTCATAAACTATCCAAGGCAAGATTCTGAAATTGACTTTGCTGCGCATCCTGCTACCAATTATCAGAGCCTGAGATTTTTTTGGGTTGACGAGCAGACCAAAAGACTCTGCCCAGGATTTAATTTGAGCTAGGTCAGTATTGATTGCCGCCACAGCGCAGTCAAGGTCATTTACTGCTGCGTGCCTGTACAGCTGCAAGTCGTCTGCATAAAGATGGTAGCGAGAAGTGATAACTTTGGAGATTTCATTTATGAAAATAGAAAATAACAACGGGGAGAGTAAGCCGCCTTGAGGTACACCAGCAGTAAGATCAGCCCAGTCCGAAGAAATATCTTCAGTGCAGATCCTCTGCCGGCGACCAAGAAGATAAGACTTGAACCAATCTATCACGGGAGGAGAGACATTAAGAGAGCGAAGGATAGCGAGTTTTACTTTGCTACATAGATTTTACTTTGATACATAGAGTTTAAGTTTTAAATAACTGTACTTATGGATTAATTTTATGGCATTAGGTAAATTATTTTTCTAAATGCCGTTACATCATAGTTTACTAATTACTAATGAAATTTTATTACCAATTAGTATTTGTTCCAATTAGTAAGTTGACAAAAAAAGGCAAGAAATTACCTCATTTTCTTTAAGCATACCAAAAGCAGCCTACGAAACATGAAAAACATTGCAAAGAAAAATCATTACTATATACTTACTTAGAAGTGACTATGTATATTGGTATATTGTTTTCATTAACTATAGACAGTAATGTATACTAAAATGGCTAAAAATCGATACTAAATATTCAAAGTACGTGTAGAGGTGTTATGGTGACTATAAATTTTAGTTAAATTGGAGACATATCTTTTAATGTCCATTTATTGAAGTGTTTATGAGGAGGTCCTCTAACTGCCTCAGCGCAATTTAATGGATCTCCGAGATGGATTTGTGGGTGAATTAATGGATTCATTCAAAGTACAACGCGTAAACTTTCAATCTTTTAGTGTTATAGGTGTAATACATTTTAATTTGATTGGATCAGCTTTGCGAATTTCTACCACAATTCTAATAGTTTTTTATAAAAAAAAGTGTAATGTAGATTTATATACTTTTAATAGAACTAGTTAAAAATAGGATCTGAAGTTACTTTTCTGTACCTAATACCAAATTTATCTAGACAATTATTTAAAATAGATCTATGCTCTTATGTTAATGCAAAATGATTGTCGAGAAAGTATAATAAAAATCGCCGAACCATCGAAAAACCATCAAAACCCGTTTCGAGTATTATGAAATTATTACCTCCTATCTACATTCTATCTTGCAGTCTTGTCTAGCAAAAGTATCTTGTAGTCTTCTGTCTAGTAAAAGCCAAGATTCAATCAACGGACAAGAATAATTAAAGTGTACAGGTTTTCCATCATTTATTACAACATGATATAATACAAGAATCCGAATAGAATAACGGCTATGATCCATTAATTCCAAAAATTAAACATCATCAAACTAATTGCAGTAAAATAACAATTATTCTAGACATCAATGACTCCCGCTGAGAATCTTCATAGCAAGCGTTTCGAGCGATTAACTCAATTCATTCGCAACGCGCTGAGTGCGTCGGATGCGAGCACACGCGCGCACGACCTTCCGCTACGGAGGACGAGCGATGAATGAAACTAATTGTGCCACGTGGCCAGGAGCGTGCGATGTGCTTTGCTGACACTACCCTCAATTTTTCAAACTAACTCCACTACGCACCCCAATTTATTTCAAACCTTTTCTCTAATAAGTTACAGTAGATTTTGCATTGAGCGTTAGATTCACATAGGGTGTTCTCAATTGGGGTGGAGCAGAGGAAACTGTGACAAATGAACGTGAGTTTGAACTTTGAAGTACGTTCGAATGATTTTGAATTGAATCCCCAATCGGTCGGGAACGAGATTAAAATTTAGCATCTCTCTGTGTCGGTTGATGTGAGCCGATTGGGAGCTATTATTTTAAATTAGGTGGAGTCAAAGCTTCACTGTCAAAAGACTTTGAGTAAGATTATATTTTGTTTTACTTACTTAACTATTATTCACTTGATTTATTTAAATTTACTTAAAAATTACTAAAATAGTCTGGTTAACTAAGTAAATTCAAGTTACACATTGAGAGTTATGTAACATCATCATGAATAATCAGCCCACGCTTGACCCACTGCTGGGGTGGTGAACGAAACGGTGGTGGTGGTGGTAAACGAGGGTAAAGAGCGAGCTGGCCACACTACTCTACTTTGGATTACGAGGCTAAGGTGTAACTATTATAATAAATCTTTTTGTATCTTTGAAGTTTCAGTCCAGTAAAAAAACCTACGATATCTTACCAGGGGTCTAATTGCGTAAGAAAAACGTATTCATCGCTATCGTAATCATTAGCGAATGCTGCCCCGCGAATTCCTGACGTAAATCAGGAACCCAATCAGCGGGCAGAATAAGTAAACGATTACGATAACGATGAATACGTTTTCTTAAAAAAAACTAGGGGCAGTCTAATTATACAATTTAGTATTATGTAAAAACAGGGCAAAATAAAAATAGGAATTGCAAAGAAAAGATGTTGAACAACCGCCGGCTGTATGAAGGCCGCATAAAAGCTGTATAAGCAGCGGCTATATGGAGCCAGCACAATACATAGATTACATAGCAAGAGTGAGATAATCCGCCGCAGCGCCGCGGGCGTGTGATTAGCGCCCTGAGAGCCTTTTAAAAGCCTTAAAAGGTGCTCGTGTACCTACTTTATGAAGGCAAAGATTATAAGTTTAGGAGAAGCGCCGCGATCAAGTTGCGCTAAAGACTTATCTTCTTTGAAATCTTCTCATGAGGATATTTTGTAAATGTGATAAAATTTACATTTCAAACGAGGAGGTATCTTATTTTGGTTGCATTACAAATACTAAATAACTTAAGGACTACTTTCGACAACAGTTATAAATTCAATTTTTTAAGCACTAATTATAGTACTTGCGAAATTCAAAACCCAGGTTAAGATTTTTGGGTAAATGGGTAATTATAATATATGTATTACAAACAACAAAATTTTATCTTATACCTTTAAACGAGCAATTCTTGTATATATATTTCTATATAATCAGGATCTTGGAAACGGCTCGAACGATTTTCATGAAATTTAGTATACAGGGGGTTTTGAAGGCGATAAATCGATCTAGCTAAGATTCATTTTTAGAAAATGTCGAATTTACCAAAAAAAAATAAAAATATGACTACTGCTGCCATCTATTGGCCACGGAGCGAAGCTCGGTCACCCAGATATTGTCCTTTATAAAGGACAGTCTATTTCAATATCCCCATTACTTTAAGCAGGTTTGAGCGAGTGCGACTCATTACAAGTCAGCACTATCGCGTACGATTCTAGTGTACGCTGCTCTGTACACCTGTAATTTGTTCCTTATAAAGGACAGTCTGTTACAATGTGTCTGTTACTCTATGCAGGTTTGAGAGGGCGCGGCTCATTACGCGCCAGTAATGAATGCCCGCGCACGATGCCGCTGTAGGCTACACTGTGCACTGTGCAGTATACAGAACAATTCACTATCATTTGACAAGAAACTTCGACATTTGACTAACTAGGTAAACATTTAACAGCTAAAGTTTGTCAAACTTAGATTACGTTAAGTATGAATAGCATTTCCATCTTTAAACCGGTTCTATACGAATGATTTTTAATTAAAACAATAATTCGTTTGATAAAATTACATTATATAATTTAGCAATCTATATTATTAGATTTATGCCATAATGCACTGCTCTGATGATAGCCAAAGAAGATGCACTTTCTTAATGTGCTGTAAATTACAGCTAGGCCCATTTTTAGTATGACTATAAAACAATGTGAAGTTTCATTTTAAATTTGATGTCAATTAACAATAATTAATAATTGTGGCAGAATATATATTCATAAAATAAATATTACTGTGCTTATTGATTTTAAATTATAATCAAAGTTCAGTTATAATATGTTGAATGAATTGTTTGTGTGTATACAAATAAATGTTATTCGTAATAAATATTCATAACACGTGAAAGAAATATTCGTTGTCGAATGCTTATTTCGTCAAACGTTGTTTGTCTTATGACAGGACATCCAACCTGTATGTAAACAGCCTAGATAACATGCTAAATATGTCCTGTAAAAGCCACGGATATATTGTGTGCATCAACTAACGCCATAGGCTCAACGCCCATAGGGTAAATGGAGACGTGTTTCCCCTGTAGTACGTTCGTATGGTATTGTACATACTAATGCGAAAGAATCCAATGTAAAAAAATGGGAGATTTAAGAAAGAAAAATCTTACCGTGTGAATATTTTGCATGCGAGGTTTTGAACCGTGAGCGTAACATTTTTAATTATCTTTCTCAACGTCGACTGTTCAGTCTGGCTACTAATAAGAGAAGTATGACAAACATAGATGTGTTTGTAGGTAGGCGTCAATGATATCAATAGCTATAGTTATTGATTAGTTTTGGCGCCTACCTATACCAACCAATATATAATATCTTATGCTTAGTAATCATACAGATCTTTGGTTGCAAATATCAGATACAAAATACATGGTAACAGAAAACATTATTATAATTAAAGCTGTGTTTGTTTTGTTGTTATTTTAGGTAAGTACAAGAAACTCTAATAAAAAACAATAATCTTAATTACAAATTGAACGTCATTGTATGGACAGAACGGACGGAAATTTCGTTATCCATGTAAATTAGACTATTGCGCCTCAAATATTAATACCTAGATTAAACTCTAAGCTCCCCGTTTTAATTTAACCCGAACACATCAAATATGGCGATAACCTTTCACTTTGCATATTCCATTCTTCGCAGATCCGAGGATCTAAGCTCTTTCATATCTACAAAAACCTGAAATCTTGCCCTCAATGTCCGAGGTCCGGACCTCCGTCAAACACTGAAAGGGCGTAGAAAAGGGCATAGAAATCCCCAAGCTCAATTAACGAACACCCTGTATGGTTAATAAAGAAGCGCGGCCTTTCATCCCACCCTGTATAATGGCCCGTACAAATATTTTTAATCCTCACGCTCATACATCTTCCGTAGTTCATTTTGTCGGCCGATGTTTTTAATATATCTCCCGTTTTTCGCTCTAAATTGAAACTTATTTGCTTTGTCTTTGAGTCTAGTTTTCGTTAAAGGTTGAATTACACCGGTAAAACTCATCACGTTCGTCCAAGGTAAAATATTTAGTGGTCTAGTCTAGTACCGACGTGAGTTATTTGATTTTTTTTTGTTATTAATTAACAGTTTAGTGTCCTTTGATACAACTTAAGTGCGTAGGTCAGTAGAACGATATTGACTAGTGAGGTATGTGTAGTAACGAATTTTTGAAAAACGGCATCGTACTAGAACGCTAATGCTCGTTTTCACCAACATTTTAAGACACACCTAAGCCCTTAGGTGACAGTTGTTGTAAGTGAAAACTGTCATCTATCGGCTTAGGCGTTTCTAAAAAAGTGTTGGTGAAAACGAGCATTAATCGCTTGGCGTTTCCTAACATTGCTCTGCTAACTTATTACTGAGAAACAATTGCAGCTAAAGTAGTTGCATCAATTTAAATCTTAGAATTTCTGCTGATAGTGAACCGGAATTCTTGAGGACACCTGGCTTCATCAAAACATCGTCAGATTACTTTACTATTGTTTTAAGATAATTAAAAAAGACTTTTTAGTTAAACCTTTTAGAGTTTAGACTATATCATAAAGTTATGAAATAGACCATAGTTTATTGGTTTAATCTCTGATTTCATTTAAATGATGGTGTCTTTAAGTCCCTCCTAAATAAGTACCTAAGTCTTGTAATAATCTAACATGTCTTATTTTGTTTGCTTGGTTAATGTTTTCAGAAAACACATGTCTAAACTCTATCTCTACTATTCTATAAATGAGAATTAAAATTGATTTTTTTTAATTTCTTTATTTAATTTAATTTCAATTTATATTTATTTACAATGGGATTACAGCATTATTTCTGTACACTGTATGCTGTATAGGTGCTTCCCACTCCAACAACGATATATCTCATTTGGAAGGTAGCGGTCGAGTAATGGCGGTAAAAAGCCGCCGGCTCCGAATTACCTAGGCTTTATTACATTCCGCTGCGACTCAATATGGCCGGCGTTTTTGCGGATACCCGTTGAATATCCCGTAATATTCAATTCTGGAGTGTAATATCTTTTTTGCGGCACGCGGGATTACCGACGTGCGATGAAAACTAGTGGTGGGTAATGGGATAGCGCACCAATCCACGATGGAGTAGCGTATAATGACATGACTTGGTCAGTCTGTTTTCCTCCTCTGATAGACTGCTTTTCTGAGATCCCGCTACCAGCTACCAGCTACCACATAAGGTAAAGAGCCTCCTTGATTTACTTTTATTTTAATGGTTGAGATTTTAATGGTTGTAGGTTGTAGTTGTTTTTTTACAGAATGTGCCTTGACGGATACCACAGCAGTACTTAACAGACAATCTGATGTCAAGCGATGTAGCATTCCACCAATAAAGGTCACGAAGTAAACGGTAACGGTAAAGGTAAACGGTAACGGTAAAGGTAAAGGTAAACGGTAACGGTAAAGGTAAACGGTAACGGTAAAGGTAAACGGCAACGCTAAAGGTAAACGGTAACGGTAAAGGTAAAGGTAAACGGTAACGGTAAAGGTAAACGGTAACGGTAAAGGTAAACGGTAACGGTAAAAGTAAAGGTAAACGGTAACGGTAAAGGTAAACGGTAACGGTAAAGGTAAACGGTAACGGTAAAGGTAAAGGTAAACGGTAACGGGAAAGGTAACGGTAAATATCTTTAGCTACATCGTCAATTATTACAAAATAATATCCACTATCAGGTGAAATTACACTAAACTATTAAGTAAGCCCTAATTAATGGAGAAATACTGTCCCGTAACAGCAACTTTTGTTTGTTTGAAAATCGAAATGCACCACGCTATAATACTTAATAGCTACTATACCTAGGGAATACTGGTAGACTACACCGGTAATTTGAAACAGCACTCTTTGTTAGGAAAATTAACTTTTAAATTATAAAAAAAAGTAAATTACAACAATTTTACCTAAAGCAATTATTTTCTCTCATGTGACAAGTAAAACAAATTAGCTATCGGTTTACCTCATAAATAATTTACAGACTCAAAAAAATGATATGTCCACATTAGTGCCTACACGATGTCCGATCAAAGCGCCGGAAGCTGTGTTTAATGCCTAATGACGTATCTGCGAATAAAAACCTGTCATAGAGAATTATATGACGGAAACTGCTGATTGTAAATTCTTTACGTGTTAACCTTGTTACCGTTATATTTGTGTTTTTATTTGTGTTTCCCTCTAAATTAACATCAAGCTAGATTTATTGTTGAAATTAAAGTCGGAAGTTTTGCAATTATTTTTAAGTATAATATTTTTTGAGTTGATTTACTTCAGCCAAATTTTTGGCAAATAATATAAGGAACATTTTTTAATTTTTTAAGTTAGCTTATCTATCATATTATCAATCAAATGTGGAGTATGTACTACGCTTGTCTACAAGATGCGGATTTACTTTTGATTTGTAAGTCATCATCTACAATTTAGGAAGGCAAGCCGAAGTTTAGAAAAATACCTAGTGTAGACTATTTAGGTGAATACTAGAAATTTTCTAAATGCTCTGTCTACATACCTTAGAGCTAAGTTGATAAAATTTGATAGAGTTGATTAGTGATAAGGGAAATTGATTTATTAGTTCATCAATTAAAAAGGGGAGACATTTTATGGCATTTCAAAATTTAGGATAACCTAACTATACCGAGTGTGGCAAAATAATTTGGATCAACAGAAGTTTATGTATTTATAGTGTACAGGAAAAATAAAACCAATGCTTTAATTAGCATAGTTTTGTAAAGCAAGAGTCAGGTTGTTTTACTTCTTCTGTAGTACGGAATCCTCGGTGCGTGAGTCTGGCTCGCACTTGGCTGGTTTTTTTATGTTGTTTGACACTTAAAACTTCATTTGCGGGAGTGTGGAGCGCTCACGTGTGCAAACATTTTAGTCGAGTAAACAGGGGTGACCCCGGTAACCGTACCTGTTCAGACTTCATTGAGTGGATTTAGTTTGATTTTGGCAACTTTTCCGTAATGTTACAGTCTACAGAGATTTATAATGATCGATGTTTATATAAAACCATGAAAGGACATAAAAAATTAGGAACAAATTTCTTGAATTCAGTCCATTACTTTTTCTGGTATACACATCATTGGTTGTACAAAGAAAAGATACAAGATTGCTTCCCTAATAACATCCGACTCAACAATTATCATAAAGGTGGGGCGTTATTAACAGCGGAATTGTATTTCACAAATAAGTAAATAAGTACGAGTAGCTGCTATCAAACCAATTTTTTCAGAAAGACTTAAATGTAGAAACCAGTATTAACTGAAATTTGCCACGTTTGGTGTCTTGTTTCTTTTTTACTTTTTTGTAAATTCAGGTGACTCAGCATTGCCTAATCTTTTCTTAACCTTTGAGCGAAATTTTCAACTTTCTACCTCCAAGAGTACCTGAGTGATGATGAGTTTTCTTATTTCATCTCTGTTTCGTAGCAGCTTTTAATAAATAATTTATAAGTATCGCTAATAGAAACGCTGATCGCTGTAAGTGACGCCACGCCACTCATGTTAATACCAGCCACATTAGCGGGCGGCTGCGGCGGAAAAATGGCGTCATCATCGCTTTATTATACACCGCGCCCGCCGCAATTAGCGCTGCACCCTACACAGACTGAGGACCCACCTCTTGAGATCAGATTAGTGGCGTCATCAGCATCATCACCCTGCGAACTGTTGGATAGGTTTTTCCAAGTTCCCAACGCACGCCATCACAGTCTGTCCTTAGCCCTACTTGTCTCGTTGCTTTCAACCACCATGCACCATGTCAGGCCAAGTTCACTTATCACGTGATCGAAAAACTCCAGGTAGCCGTCTCGACGTACTAATTTCAGACGGCCGCCGCGCACCTTTTTCTTTGCTCGCGTTAGTTCTTGTACGGTCTATTTCACACGCTGCGTGTGCCCGATTGCCAGGCAACCTTGTGTCGAATGAGATAAAGTTACGCGAGAAAAACTATGCGTTTGTTGCATGTTGTTTGCGGAGGCGGAGCCAGCTATTGCGATCTGAATTGCACTTCTTGTGTCAGCGGTATAGTTGTTTTTTTATCATCTTGCGGAGTGAGCCTTTTGTACTGTTAGGTACTATTAGGTATTCCGTGATCGTGTATTTGTTAGTAGGAAGATTAGAAGGTTTTTTAAAATGAAAGTTAATAAAAAAAACTTAATTCATTAATAAGATCTGTCAAAATAAGACTGGCAATAGCGGACCTCGTTATGGTAAGTAGGTAAGTATTTGAGATCATTGTGATGGAAACCTCATTAAAAGCAAGTTTCCGAGTTCATATTTCAATTGCAAATCGGAAAGTTTTACGCACATTTGAAAGCAAAAATGGACAACTATCTTGCATATATAGATTCTTCGCGAGGTAAACCTTTTCTGTCTATCCAACTTTGTGTCCGTGATCTTCACGTTATTAATATTATTTTTTGGGCGAAAATTATATTATCTCAAACTCACGTAATAATACTAATTTACTCGGAGTAACTCAGCGTATAATAATTTCAAAATGCGAGTATGATGCAAACTGGTAAATCGGTTTACAGATCAGAGCGGCGAGTGCGCGCAAACATTTTATGTCGGCAAACATCAGGGGTGACCGCCGGCCGGGGACGACGCGTCGCACACCTGCTTTGAGGATTTTAAAATTTCTCTAACGATTTTATGATAGCCTAGTCACTTAAATTGTGTTTTCCTATGCGTTAAATATCAGGCAATTCCCAGTATTATTCGTATGAAATAACCGATTTATAGTCACAATTTCACCAAGCCCATTTAAAAGAGAGATGTACAAAGTCTTGGTACCCACCTGTTTACGAACATAAGTGTTTGGTGAAATCTGAGCTAAACTTTCTAAATAATTCTGGGAAATTATTGATGAAATGTGATGATAGAACCTCTTATGTGTTTTCGCCTGTTTACTGTGAATTTAAAAATATAAAGTAGGTAAAAATATGAGGCAGTATGGTTCACCCAGAGCTTAAGTGTGTACTTAGATACGAGGTTGCAAAAGTACGTCGTTCTTGTGGGAATATCACATACAATAGGTATGTTGGGGTGAAGATCCTTGTAGTATAAAAAAAAAACAATTTTTCTAGTGAACTGTATTTAAAACGCAATCAGCAATTCCAGTATTTTGTTTCGGAACTGCACACAGGTACAGCATGTAACCGGACGCCTCGCTCCCCAGACATTTCTGTGTTTTGTTTACTCGCCGGTGGAGGGCGCAAGTGAAAAGCGCGATGCGATTTAATCAAAAAAAAATTGCACTCCGGGAATGCCGACCAAAGTGAGAACTTTAACAACTCATGTCATGTCCAAAAAAGTCTATAGTCACTAAAAATAATATAGTCCAATAATAATTATAGTCCACATAAAGTCACTACGAATATATTTTATATTTACTAAGCGGTAACGAGTTCAGTGGTTTTTACCCATCTCAAAAACGCACTTAAAGAAGTTTTTACTTCCAAATTCATCACTGATATTATACCAGTGTATAAAATACTAATTTACGTCGCTGAAAGATTGCTCTCTACGCTCGTATAACGAGTAGAACAGGATATCGATATGTATAACAATTTTTGTTACTCTGCGGTGCTCATGGTGCAATCCATATATACATCAAGCCACGATGGCTCAGGGGTACGGGTTCAAATCCCGCCAATACGGCAACTATTAAATGTATTCAAAAATTAAAAAAAAATGAATCCTATATACCACTAAAATGTAAAATATACTTCGTGCTTTTTAATGATAGTTGTCATTTATGTAACCATTATCTTGTAACTTGAACCACACGTCACTGTCCACCGCGCAACACTCCTGTAGCTTTGGAGAGGTTCGCCAAACACGGCAGACAAACATACAAACAGACAAACAGGGGTGCGTTCGTTAAACGCGCTCTACATCGAATCTGTCCCCTGAGTGTTTTGACTATGACGTGATGACAAACGCGGAAAATGTTTTCCGCTTTACACATTGGCGGATGAAAATCCGTCTTCAGTCATTTTTACCCGCGGCTTCGCCTGCGAGAAATTCGGTTTTTTACCCCGTAGGAACCTTACTCTTTTCCGGGATAAAATTCTGTCTATGTAGCATTGTATGTATTCAAGGTTTACACTACAAGTTAGTACGTTTTACTGCAATTTCACCCGATGGTAAGTGATGACGCTCGTACTCACTAGGAATTTATACATAAACTCATCCCTAATGTTTTCAACACAGCATCGAGCCAGAATGTCAAATTGCCTAGAGGCGCGTCTTTGCTCGTAGATTAGTAACTAGTCACGGCCGAAGCCTTCCACCAGACCATACCTGGGGCTGATCAGCACACATACTTTCAATTTTATAATATTAACAATATCCTTTTGAATCACCGTCTACCACTATAAGAGATTTTGGAGGTGATCTATTGACTGCCATACCTACTTGCAGTAATAAACGTAAATCTATCCTAAAAAACTAATAAAGCCACAAGTGACAATAAAGTTAAAACAAAATTACCAAATTATAGTTGCAAAATATAGCTTATAATACAAGCTTATTGAACGATCTACATCACGAGTGAGCACAAAGCCTTTGTCGTGAAGCCCACACACGGTTAGTTAAGCACAGAAGTGAATAGCGTAGAATAGAAGTGAAATTACAGACGAGCGCGTGTACTGAAGGTGGTTCAAATTGAGCGGTATTCACAGCTGCAAACTGAGTTACACTTGCCGCCACGCTTTTTGTACTCTTTAGGTAGCGCTTGGTATGAGCAGTAGCGGTAGCGCAAGCAGGGGCGATTGTCGATACTTCCGTCCCCACACATGGTCAGTGGTCAGTCAACTTTGCTTTTACCAACAGTTAGAACTCTTCTTGCAGAGTACATTCGGATGGATAGGTACAGCAGCGTTGAGTGGTCCAAAAATTGATACTTCCTTGTGTTCCATTTAGTCGTTCGAATTTGGTGTTACTTCATCGAAGGTTTGGTATGAAAAAAGATAGTATGTAAATGTTGTGTTTCCCATTTAAGTTAAAATTCGTGGAAAGGTTTTATTTACACTATACTTTTGCGGAGAAAAGAGAGAGAACTTTAATAAAATAAGAATAAATTGGTATAAATTTAAGCAGGATCCGGCACTGGCCACTGATAATAATGTAGAGATGTGCAATTGTTCAGGAAGAGAATCCCTCGGTTCGTTATTTTAAAGTTGCGCCCAAACGGCCAGCGAATTTTTTAACCCATACTAAATGCTTGCAACTTTTAATTTTATTTAAAATCGCTTCTCCTATGCCCATGTCCAGACCCTCGCAGTTTTACGAGTCTGCAGAAGTAAACGTCGCGTACAGTGCACGAGTATGAAGTAGGTGAAACTGGGATTGTTATTAAATTGCCACTTTTACGTCTCAGTCGCAACTCACGCTGCACGGGGCACCAGAAGCTTTTTATGACGTCTCCGTATTTTGTATTTACCTGTATTTATAATCATCTTAATAAGTGATCCGGCAAACGTTGTTTTACCATATGATTAAGTCCTTTTTAAAATAAAAATTTCATTGAAAATGTGACAAGCTGGTTAAGCGGAGTTTTGATACAAACTGTGTCACTAGAATTTTTTTTATATTTCTAGATATACCTCGGTAGGTACCTACTTTTAACCGATGGTAGGACTTCTTTGCGTAGTCCGCCCCGATATATTATAAATCAATGGCCCCGATGGGTACCACCGCAATATCACCCAGACGAATATCTGGCTGATACTGCAGTGGTACAATGTCCTATGCAGTGCAGCAGTACCTAATTGTACAACTGCACCTAATTGTACAATTGCACTGCATGCTTCAGCTTCATTTTTTAGGGTTCCATACCAATTTGGTAAAAATGGAACCCTTATGGTGAGACTTTCTCCGTCCGTCCGTCCGTCCGTCTGTCACACTCGTTTATTTCAGTAACTATCAAAGCTAATAATATAAATAAAAAAGGGGGAAAACCAGGACTTTAGATTTTCAAAATGAGATATCAATATTGAGTGGGGTATCATATAAAAGGACGTTACTTGTGTATTCTAAAACCGATTTTTATTTATTTTTATGCTTGACAGTTTTGGATTTATTGAGCAAACTGTCGAAAAAAATACCGTTCCCCCCCCCCCTTATCTCCGAAGTTTATCAATCGAAAAATCTGAAATAATTATGATTAATAGACATTAATGTATATTTTACAGGAAAAATAAAATCAACTCCCTAACTATTATACTTTTTTTGATGCTAACAATAAACCACCAAAAACAAAGTTACGTTTGCGGTTCACCAACAAAAGTACCTACATGTAAATTATATCTACTCGTAAATTCATAAAACAAAGTGATTCTTTCAATGTTTTACTTCTTTTATGGTATGGAACCCTCGGTGCGCGAGTCCGACTCGTACTTGGCCGGTTTTTTTTTGACTAAGAGTTGAATGTCTCTAAATGAAAAGCGCAGTGTCGCGGTCCTGACGTCGTGCATAAGGCATAAGCAGGAATATCACAATATTAATATCACTTAACAGCAGGTAAAAGTTTTACTCGTCTCATCAATAGTTGCATAAAAAAATATTATCTGCTATTAAAAATTTAGAGTTGGTTTTTAAAAAAATCGATGTTGGGATAAGTATATACTTGCCTGCTTCAAAATACTACAGAATACCTTTAATGTTATTTTGCAAACAAAATACATAATATGTAAATCTAATCGATTGCTTCCTTTATATTTGATTTAGGACAGAAAACAGTTATCAAAAGTTGCCTAACAATATTAATAATCAAGTCTTTATTCTATTTATATTTTAATCTACGATTAATGAATACAATCTCATCAACGGAAACAAAGGCGACGAAGAAACCATTCCAAATAGGTAATACCCTAGGTACCTAATTACGGGAGCACTAAAACCTAGACTACCTAAAGTCCTAGGTAATGAGGCGCGCTTAAAGGAGGGGAGAATGAGGGGGTGTTATAGCCGAATAGCTAATGGAGAATTCTGAGACGACAGTTGATAAAATCAACCGCCAAAGTGTCAAAATTTGAAATTTTAGCTAATTAGGTACAGCTACGTATATCCTTAAACCAACATGGTCTTTAACCATGTTGGTGTAGTGTTATGTTTAACTGTGGATAATGGTCACGGCTTTATGTACTTATGTTATGTGTATTATTTTAAAGATTGCCCATGACTTCTCAATGCTTCCTAAGAACAGGATTGGAGCAATGTGTGGTTCCCATATTTTCATTCATAATGAAGAAAATTTATGACTGTAGATCCCATTAAGTATTCGATCAATTTTTTAATAACTTTGCCAAAAGTGACTAATTGCGATTGGGATCTAAATGGAAGCAAAATTTTCAGGAGAAAGTGAGATTCACAAGAAAGAAACTGAGAAGAAGAGAGTGAGATTTTGAGTGAGATTCAGTGCCTTCTATTTTCAAATAGTACGTTGGGTTGAATAGTTAGATGCTTCCTATCTTTAAAAAATCCACAAGCTCTTGTGCTTATTCAGTGGGGGGTGGGTACTGGGGGGGCGTTTGAAGCCACTCTAATTATGAAAGAAGATCGAGTGGGAGCATAATGCTGAGAGGTGGATAAATTGGTGTTTTTCATTTTTTTGTTTACTTTCATATAATTGAGTTTGTTCGCTATTTGCTGTTGTTGGAGTAGATTTATTTTTTACTTTTACGAAATTGAGTTGAATTTTTCTAAAGATAGAGATACCTACTCGTTACATATTGAACAAAATCATTGATACGTGTTCATTTATTAGCTAAAACTAGCCTAATCCATCTATATATGAAAGTAGGTCAAGTTAGTATGTATAGGCACCTAGGTACTTACTAAAAAATATATAAAGAAACAAAAAAGTGGCAGATTCTTAAGAAGTTTTCTGTTTTTTTTTTATGATCAGGTACCCACAGATTACAATCCAACGGTTAATATGATGGAAATAGGTACATTAACTACTTACATGAGTACTACACTATTTTTAACATGGTTAAGTATCTGATAATTTAATTACATAGTAGGATTTCGTGTTAGGTAAGTATTTACTTGGATCCCTAAACCGATCAGGGGAGGGAGTAGTTGAATACCCTTGTTCACCACCCTTAAAGTTTATCCTATTACTAAATGAAAAAAATATTGATAAATATTTCTAAAGAACCGTTTAAAACATTTTCCATCCCTGGGTACAAAATAGGTATATGCACCTATAGGGGAGTAACTAGATAAGCATAAGTAATACCTATCTATGAAAAGTAGGTTACTTGTAGTAAAAAATGTATCTGCAATACTCGTAAAGGTTCAAGAAAACATCAATACAAGAACTCCAGCATCCATACCTCATCCCACTGACCTCTACGCAAGGGCGCGGCACCTTTCCTAAATTTAGAACACCTCAAGAAAACATCAATCGCACCCACACATGCGCACTCCCCTTCCCCCCACCGTGACCACCAACTGCACCAACAACAACCTGCGTGGTAAGGTAGCGCGAAGGGACTGAGAACTGAGATCAGAAGTGGGATAGTACCTACACCTGTGTACCTGGCACACCTTTCCGCCAATCCGCGCGCAGCCACCTGCGCAGCTCGATAACCGGGCGTGGTCTGTTCGGTGTGTCGGAGCGACGGTGGAAACACACCTGTGCGCACCTGGTTTAAGGTGCGGGACGCCGGTTGGTCGGCGGGTGACGCGGGTGTCCAATCGGTCGCCACCTGCCAGGTGAGCGTCTCAGGTATTGGTGGAAACTAGGTCAGGTGTACATTAGGTAGCGCGTGGGTGTTACGTCACACTTTATACATAGGTAATGTTTAATGTTGTTTTATGTGTTTTTTTTTCAACGTGATATGAATTAATAACACGAATCATTATTATTGTTTTTTACCTGACTACGTGAATAAGCCTCTAGTGGAAAGTTATTCTTGTTTCACTGTCTCTTAGATACTTTCATACTTAGCATTAAAGTATAGAAAGTAATCGTAGGAAATACATTCAATTTGTTGAAGTATTATAGAGTTTATCTAGAACATGAAACTAGTATTTTCAACCTATGTACCTTTATACTTTTTTAAATGAACAACCTCATCTTACCTTTTATATTAACAGAACTATCTTTAGTTTACTGCTAGATTATTCTTACCCTCCAAAATTGTTTGGTGTATGGATGTTATCTACAACTATTCTGTACCTAACTATAGGTAGAGAGGTAAGTATATAATACCCAGCTTCTACAATCGAGATGCACAATGCAGAATAGCAAAAAGACTTTCCTCTAAAATAAAAGTAAGTATAAATTCTCATTAGGAAAGGCTCCCATTCTATCTGAGACAAAGCCCTGTTCCCACATAAATTCCCAGCTTAAACCTCCGACCACGTCTGTGGCGCAGGTCCTAGTGATACCTACCTTGTAGCAGCGCACCTAAGGCCTTACGTAAGGGGTGAAGGGGGGAGGGAGTGGGTCGTGGGAGGAGGTGGGAAAAATGGCGTCCGTGGATTGTAAATGAACTCTTTACGTTTATAATATAACGGCGAGGTTGTGATGTAAGTACTTGGCCTGGTAAAATTTGTATATGACATGAGTACATGCAAATTATGTCCTAAGTAGTAAGTACTAAGTCCTAGCTTTTAGGTAGATACTAGATATGTATGAGTAGATAAGTTATTTGGATAGCTAAAGCCAAAGCTATGATCGATCAATCCAACCTAAGTATACTTCATTAGGGTATATGCCATACGATTTTTGATAAGGGCAATAAGTACCTAATGGAATTTTCACACCAAATAGTTATTGTGGTTGTCACAAAATTAGGCAGGTAACCGTAGGCCTATGTGGCAAAAACTTTTCCTATCTTTTTGACAGAATACCTAGATCCAGTAAGGAAAGTCTCACAAACTCAGACAGAAATTGATCAACAAAATAAGCTTTTACAAAAATTCATCAGCCAATTCAGTAAACAGTAACGTGTGTTTACCATAGCATCGGAATATTGTCGGTTTGTTTATGAGAACGTGTTAATAAACATTACCTCCTGAGAGCCGCGTTATCTAGTGCCGAGATTTCTTGTATTCCTGGCGTTGAGCCAACTCCGCACAGTTCGCGAACCGGAATACCTCAGCTTCTGGTACTGTTTACCTACGTACCTACCCAGTACCTACAACTATTACAGTAATAGTTCTATAACCAAATAAAAGATAAATAATGTAATGAATGCTTGCGGCTTCGCTCAACGCCTTAAAAGATTCAAATTTAAAAATCTTTTCTTTGGTTAAGCTTCAAGATGGTTTGAGCTGTGCATTCATATAGATCAGTTACATTACATTTTCTACAAAAATATTAAATAATTCGTTCTATAGGTTTCCCCAGAGAGCACTTACCTATAATTATTGTTTTCCACATGAAAGGTTCCGTAATTCCTTTTGGTGTTTCCACTTATTTTATAGTTTGAACATCAAGTAAGTATTTAGTGAAAAGATTCCTCTATGTACTCGGCTTGTCAAAGTAAATACAGTTTGCGGGAAAAATAGATCCAAGGTCCTAAATTGAAAATATTTGGAAAAAATAAGAATAAAAACAGAGGTTCCAAAATACATGGCCCAAAGGTAATGGTGTCTTAATTAATTCGTAGACTCTGACTCGCCTGTCCTGCACTGTCTTATGAAAATATTATAACTCTTAAGGATGCCCTAACCTACGATGTCTCCAATACATTCGTAATACCAAAATCATTTATAATTCGTGCAAATTTCGATCGTGTTGTGGTGTTATTCGGGTTCATATAGTAATAATCTATGCTCCTGCCCATATTTGGTTAGGAAATACTTCACTAAAACGAAATATAAATGAATTTGTAATGATTTACTGGAAAACAATGTGTATCGAAATTATCGTGTCAGCAGTAGTTGCTACAATTGCTCAATTGATAGAGCGGACACTCGCGAAAGGTGGTTGCGTCTCGCGAAAGGTTTGCGGGTTTCAAGTCACATTGGCAGCGATAATTTTGAAACACTTATAATTTAAAACTCTTTTTATTAAAGCGTATTCTCCGCACGGGCGAGATAGTTTAAAGGTAAACTGTAGAAAGGAAAGGAAAGGAAAGGCACAAGTTTTAACGAGCGAGCCACGCGCAAACTTTTGAACTTTGCGCAGCGCGGCCTGCGAGCCACCACGGTCTATCCGTGTTGAAACTTCTTCGTTTTATACAATAGGTATCTAATTTACTAGAGGACTTACTATCTTGCATGAAAATTTACAAATTTTGAAGTAAAAATATATCCAATACGTGTTATTACTGCAGCTTTTACCAATATGAGAGTATCCTATTCTGTCGTCAGTCTATTATAATTTAAAGTGTCTGACTTAAATCCTTTCTTCATATTCTTCTTTGTCATTTTCCCACACGTGGAATCGGCACAATACATATATCTTCTTTTATATCAAGTCTATTATGTTCCACATCTGATTCAGTCTTTAATTATCGGGTTCAAATGCAAGTTTCTCTATCGAATTTTTCCCTAACTTGTTTAAATAGTTTTTCCTGCGAGCGATCTGCTGTGTAACAACGTAGGTTCATTTGTTGGGTTAGGTCCAAAATTGTTAAATTTTTTTAAATCTTTATTACATAATATGTAGAAAGGTGCCCTACACATATTTCGAATCCAATTATTGACAATAAAATGTGATTTTTTTATAGTCAAGGTACCCGCATCTCATATTATCAAAACATCGTGATTATAGGAATCTTTTATACGAGAGTTTTTATGTTCTCAATTAAATGGGTAAGTCCTACCAACTTATACCTACTTAGTACTTAGCGTTTTTTACCTATAGACGAGCAAGACTTTTTCGACCTGGTGATAAGTGATACTTACCTACTTCCGCCCATGACATATGAAGGGCGTCGTGAATTAATAGCGTCATTGCAATATGAAACGACACTGCAGTCAGTTTGCCCAGTAACATGTCGGCTTAAAGTGCTTATTAGAAACACAGTAATACATTATTGTTTTACAGTGTAACTGACACTGTTGAAAAAGAGTCAGTTGTTAAAGTGTGAGGATATGGTAACCTCAAAAAAATTTGAAAAATGAATAGTGCTCAGTCTAAATTGGACTGTAAAAAGAGTTAAACCCTAGAGTTTTTGTTTAAAGTCAACCTGTTTTAAAACACCCTGGTTCAGCAACGGGATTTATTCTAATAGGAAAACTGCGAAGCCCATAAAAGGTACCTACGCCTACTGCCTTTCATTTTGGACGTGAACGCGTCGATGAGTCACGGTGAAGGCTATATTTTCCATTAGTGTTCACACGCACGTCGTGTGTCGGCATCGCGGCGCCTGCTGGGAGGTGCCACATTTGCATAGTACCACATTACCTACTGCGAAGTACTAGGCTTGTTTACGCTCGCTGCGAGGAAAACTAAATCAACAGCAACTGTAACACCCTGGAAAAGTTGCTCACTGGAAAGAAAATTGTGTACGTAATATTGTATTGGAATACCTATAGGTAACAGAGCCCTGCCGCCTATGAGAGGGGGTAGAAGTTCTGGTTTTTTCAGTTTTTCTTAAATACCTATTTCAAAAACTACGCAATTTAGCGCGAAAGTGTCAAAGACAAAATAAATCTACATTAAATTTTAAACAAAAATGATGGTAAGCATAATCTTGCTAAAGTGAACAGTTCCAGAGCATAAGTAGGTATTCCGGGCCTATAAAGCTTGAATATTTATACTAAAAATTAAATAATAATTACTGAGCTACATCGTTGCTACTTGCTACTTGTTATGCTATAAGATACGGTTTTTACAGACACTTTTATGTTTATATGGAATTCTACCTCAAACATTACCTCCATCCTTCACTCTGAAAACTTTATAAAGTATAAAATGTCGTCGTATTCCCCACGGCGCGGCGCAATCTGCGCGGGCGAAACCGGAAAATTACACATAGCAACCTTATTTAGCGCTGACAAACTGCCGAGCCAGGTTTTGTAGCCACGATATAATACCCTGGACAGGGCAGACTATACAAAAAAATGTCGTCAGTTTATCGGTGCCAAAAGTTTTGTCTGTAGTTCGCTCTACAGAAGAAGAAGCAGAAGTGGCAGAACCAGGTAGTCTAAATAGTAGTTACTAAGGTGTAGAACTTTCCTTTTGATTTGTAAGTTTTAACTTTTGATCCTGAAACCGTTTAAAGTGCCGCAAATCTTTTCCCAATCGTCTCGGGCGGTGAAGCGACCCCTTCGTCTGCGGCGCAGCGTCATAGGTGCGGGCCACGGCTGACGACATCGGTAACAAATCGCTAAAACTTCCCGGCTCATAAACGAGTAGAAGTTTTCCAATCTCGCGCCGTCCCACAACGTCATATAATTCTGTTGATAGAGTGCCCATTTTATTGGATAGTAGAGGATATTTTTATCAACAGGACATGTCGTAATAGTTGTAATTTAACAGAAATTAACCGACTTTAACTCTAACCAAAATACTCTTGAAGTACATTCTTTCTAATTTAAAAGATTACGAAATCGGTTGGCTTGATATTGAGTTATTCGCCCACTTGTCGCGCATATAGATGCGTATAGTTTTATCATGGACGCCACTGTCAGAATTGGACCAAATTGAAATAAGACCACACGTAGAGCACCAACTTTCAAATAAAAAAAGAATCATCAAAATCGGTTCACCCAGTCGAAAATTATCGACTGGGTCGATTGTATTAGAAAATACTTTTTGGAGTCGGTTGAAAAAGCAGTGAAACTTGGGGATAAGGTTCACTCTCTACTTTTTTATTTCCTTGACGAATGTTTTTAGTGCTATTAGATCCAGAGAAGTTATTGTCTAAATTTCGATTCGAATCTTAATTTGTCATTCTATTCTTTATGATACTACCTAGGTATACTACCTAGGCTACAATATTGTTAGCATTGTTATTGTATCTTGTACCGACGTAGTATCTACCTATGCTCTTTGCTTGGTAGGTACTGGATCGGCTTCTTCATTCATTTCTTCCTTACAAAGGTTCTTGTTTGTACATTTTTGTTGCAAGCACAGTCACCCTAATTCCACTATTTTATTGCAGACTGCAATCTTACACCGCAAATAAAATGACTCGAACAATGTCAGTTGGAAATTCGAAGCTGTAAAAACATCGTTCCGAATATTGAAAAGGTGATTTAGCCGCCGTAACTAACTTACTGACTGACTTACTATGGTGTTTTATACAGGCATTCTGAGCTTATTATTTTCTTATCATACCAAATATAGACGTACGGACGTAAAAGATTTTTCTTATCTTAATATATATAAATCTCGTGTCACAATGTTTGTCCTCAATGGACTCCTAAACCACTTAACCGATTATAATAAAATTCGCACACCATGTGCAGTTCGATCCAACTTGAGAGATAGGATAGTTTAAATCTCAATTTATCTATTTTTTATTACCCCTAAGGGCAAAACAACGTTTGCCAGGTCAGCTAGTAGGTATATAATATTATACCTAACTACTGTTCTTGACTTTCTTCAGCATTATACTAATCGCAATATGTAGCTGCACGTAGGACAATAAAATGGCTAAATAGAACGCTTGTTGAGCTCTCTGTTGCTCTTACAGGCTTCAGGATAGGCCTGATTGATAGGTCTCCTTATTTTATTGCCTCTCGTGCAGCAACATATAGTGTTTAGTATAGGTAGGTATAATGCAGGCGAAGATACAATCGCACTTTGCTACACGGCATCGTACTGGAAGTTTTAAAACTGCACAACTTTTTATACTTCTACAACTACCTGCCTACTATATAAATTATACTTGGATAGGTAATACATCAATAACAAAGTATTAATAAATGATTTGTTCGATGTCCCTAACCACTCCAAAATGTCCCGATTTATTATTCCGTGTGACCTGGTCCCGCTCCCGCAGGACGTCACGCTCCGATGCCGTGACGACAATTATCCCGCTTTGATGACGTCACGCGGCGTTAGCCCGCCGGAGCCTCGCACTAACGTCGAGACCATGAAACCAGGTCAATGGGAGTTCGTAGTTACTTACAGGCTTTATGTTTAGGTGTAGAATGGTACCTAGTATCCAGTAGGTACTTAAAAGAGGTTTAGATTAGCAACAAAACTTGCAGAAGTCGACTTCTGTAAGCTAGACCATAGATTAGTTAATAGGTAAGTATAACTAGAGAGCTAGTCATCCTTTATTTAATAGCTTCTGACTGCTACATTGCCTTCAGAAGAAAACGTCTGCAAATTTGTTGCTAATCTAAACCTCGCTTAGTATTGATATTATGGTAACTGAGGTATAGCATCCACAGGACATTATAGAGGCAACCACATTTTATTTATTTTATTTATTTATTAAACTCAGCACAAAAAAGATACAATAAAATGTGTGAAAGGTGCAAACATAAACTCTTGTGAGTTTATGTTTGCACCTTGTCACAGTCAGTTTAATACGTACCTGCGACTCACCCCGTCTGCTGATATTCTATCACCTCTAAGACTAGACAGCCGTGCTATTCTGCAAAACAGCGACGAGCGTACATCTATGCATCTATGAATTTGTCAGTTGTAATAGAGTACAATTTTGCATGCCATATTCGGGTTGGCAGCTGTCTGGCAGCTATTTCATTTTGTAGAATAGCACAGTTGAATCGCTGAACAGGAAAAGCCCAAGTTCCGAGCCGGGAATTGAATCTGGTACACCTCCCTTAAATACCACTGAAAGTAGAGGCGTGAAAGTCAAGACGTTTATTGAAGTGCAATATCAATGCGACGCACTGCAATGTGCTAATCATTATGAGACATCAGGGGCCTTATTCTGTATCGTTCACTTAGTTAGTAACCCTAACTGGGTTATTAACTAAGAAAACGAAGGCAAAAATCCTATTTTTGCACAAATTACCAACCTAGGTCGGTATGGTATCATATCAGTATACCGTGCTAGTTGCTATCTTGTACAAAAATAATACAAAAATAGGATTTTTGCCTCCGTTTCCTTAGTTAATAACCCAGTTTGGGTTACTAACTAACTAAGTGAACGATACAGAATCAGCACACAGTTCTTTGGTCTCATTTTACCCACATTTTCACGGTGAAGTAACTGACACTGCGGTGGTACGTAGGTACCCGGACGGACTTCGCAAGTCTTACCACCAGTGAAATATTAGAGGTAGCCTGTACTTGGGTAGGTACACGTAAGGTGCGACCCACACAGCGCCGACCGGCGACGGGGAGGTATGGCTAGCACGTGTGCCGCACAAAAAACACGCCTTAATAACACGTCGTGCCGCGGGGGTCGCCGCTAGTGTTGTTGACCGATACTTTGTGTTGTTATCGATGAAATTAATGTGAAGCATATTGAAAATTCGAGTTTTGTTATTAATGCAGCCTACGAGGACAAGGAAAGAGAATATTTTTTTGGAGCACTCAGGTATAAGTAGCGTGGAGAAAAAACTTTTAGAGTGGTGATAAAGTATCGTGGGAGCATGTGGGAGTAAGCCAACAATCCATGATCAAATATCAAAAAGGCAAAATAGTTAAAAACTGAATCAATCGGAAATAATGCAAAAATATAGTGCAGTGAAAAAAGCACACGGGTAAATCAAGCACCGTTAAATCTACGATAAGTATATTGTGGTTGCCATGAAGGGATAAAATGCAAAGACTAATGTTATAGACCTCTTTAGGATTAAGATTTTATTATTAAAATTAAGCACTAAAAAGACTACTATTTGCTTACTTAGCCCAAATATTCGTTAACACACATTTTACACTGTATTGTCTGCGTCGAATGATCGATTTAATTACACGAGCTAGGCGTCGTCGTCGGTTGACGGGTGCCGTGTGGTCGTGGAGTTGGTCCAACACCCGCATTCATTGTTCACATCTTTTATCGACTGTCGAGGTCTACAGTGTCACGTCACTAGCCAGGGACGGGTTTAATTACACGGGCTGGGCGACAGGTTGTCGGGTGACGTCATCGCTGCATATGCGCCGTGTGGGCGAGGTGTTTGTCCCACACCCGCATACATTGCTCACATCTTCTATCGACTGTCGAGGTCTACAGTGTCACGTCACTAGCCAGGGACGGGTTTAATTACACGGGCTGGGCGACAGGTTGTCGGGTGTCGTCATCGCTGCATATGCGCCGTGTGGCCGAGGTGTTTGTCCCACACCCGCATACATTGTTCACATCTTCTATCGACTGTCGAGGTCTACAGTGTTACGTCACTAGCCAGGGACGGGTTTAATTACACGGGCTGGGCGACAGGTTGTCGGGTGACGTCATCGCTGCATATGCGCCGTGTGGCCGAGGTGTTTGTCCCACACCCGCATACATTGTTCACATCTTCTATCGACTGTCGAGGTCTACAGTGTCACGTCACTAGCCAGGGATGGGTTTAATTACACGGGCTGGGCGACAGGTTGTCGGGTGACGTCATCGCTGCATATGCGCCGTGTGGCCGAGGTGTTTGTCCCACACCCGCATACATTGTTCACATCTTCTATCGACTGTCGAGGTCTACAGTGTTACGTCACTAGCCAGGGACGGGTTTAATTACACGGGCTGGGCGACAGGTTGTCGGGTGACGTCATCGCTGCATATGCGCCGTGTGGCCGAGGTGTTTGTCCCACACCCGCATACATTGTTCACATCTTCTATCGACTGTCGAGGTCTACAGTGTCACGTCACTAGCCAGGGATGGGTTTAATTACACGGGCTGGGCGACAGGTTGTCGGGTGACGTCATCGCTGCATATGCGCCGTGTGGCCGAGGTGTTTGTCCCACAGCCGCATACATTGTTCACACAATACGTACAATGGCTTCTGCTCTGATTACCACTATGTAGGTATGTAGACGTATGTATGTTAATAAAAAAATGCTGATAAAAACTGAATAGCGTAGTGATATTCATTATAATATGAGTCGTTCGTGTAAACTACCGGAGCGAGGTAGAGTAGGCATATGAATGTGCTTAACGAGTTAATGTATGTATTGGAATACGGTAGTATGACGAATCCTATGACGTTTGTTAATTTATGGTACAAGAAGTCAGAATTTCTTTAGGTAATTTTAAATAAGTAGGCGTCATTTGATTGATAATAAAGTTACCTATATGTGGCTCCGAAATAAAAACCCTTTCATAAATGGATACCATTAGTCTTTAGAAATATTGCTATCCCTTATTCTAGCCGTAACATTACAAGAGGCTTTTATATTAATTTGCGCTCGTTGTCTATCTGTCAACATACCAAAACCTCCCTAATAAGCAAAGATTTATATCGTTGCTAATAAGTAAGTACCAAATAAATAATAATCAGTTTAGATTTACAAACATCAGATTTTTTGCTTTAATAAACTGATGTGTACTTAGAGAGAACCTTTTTAGTGCCATATTTTAAAGTCGGGTAAACGAAGCCGGAACTTCGAAACTCTTTAAAGTATGTTTTCCACTAGGTCACCTTTCTTTATTACCTCCAATTTTTACAAGTTGGCCGCAAATCGGGAACTTTTATTAGACAGTTTATTTGTCCGCGCAACTTCCATTCATTTTTATTCTTTCTCATTTTAAATGAGGGTTCATAAAGCATACGTTTCAGTGACAACCACCGTTTGGCAATTTTAACAGTTTACCAGCACAAATTTAATTTCCTAAATAGGTACATTGTATGTTTTATACAGTATGAAAGACAACAGGTATGTTTTATGTGTGAAAGACAGAACCGCTGATAGCTTCATCAGCAAATAATTTTTAACTTTAAAAATATTCTAAGTAGGTAGGTACATGTTTTAAAATTTGGTGTTAGAAATCAAGTATTTAAATAGGTACGTCAAAAACATCAATCAAGCTCTTTTTTTTCTTTACCTATGCGTGATTCAATATTTCTTTCATTTACTTAGGCATAATAATATTAGGAATGATGCGTATGTATCAGATTATATTATCTTATTTTTTTTAGGAGCTCTTAAAAGATGAATGTAGGTATATTGAAGAAAGAAGATGAATGTAGGTATAAGAAGAATGTAGGAAATCAGTTCCTATTTCCATAATTATTCCGTTGGTAACCCAATTTCAAAGAAAATGAGTCCTTATATTTAATTTTGCATTTACGTAAAACCTTGAACTGTACGCCAGGTAAACTGTGTTAAAAACAGTGTTGCCTGATTACCGCGCGCGCCTTTTTGCCAACTTCAACGGATTTCATATTCAGTTCGGGAATAAAAAAGGTGTCGCGAGTTTTTCGGGGAGTTGAAATGAATTCACGCACCCGCCGCGCGCCGGCCGGTACACGTGAAAAACGAGTTTCCGACAAAAACGTGACGTTGCGGACAAGAGGGAACTTTTTGTAGCCCTCCTAGTAGAGCACTTTACTAAAAATAAGAGTTGGAGGTCCTAGGTTCTTTCCGTTTACAATTGAGTATCACAGTAATTATTATTAAGTAGAAAGTTTGTATGTACGTGTAATGCATGTTTGTTACTCCTTCACGCCGCAATTACTTAATAGATTTAATTGAAATTTGACACAGATATAGATTATAGCCTGAATTAATACATAGCCTACTTTTGATCTCGAAAAAATCCCACGGGAATGGTGAAAGACCGTAATACACGCAAACGAGCTCCCGGACAGCACCAAATAGCTATTTTTTTTTCTTCAAAAATAAATGAAATAAATGTCATGTACCTACTTATTTATTAGAATACATCGTATAACTCTATCCTTGACCCAATTGAATTTTCAAGATTATTGTGGACAAAAAATGATCTTCTCAAGAAAACACCTACCTGCCTATATATTAACAGTATGCTTTGAGAAGCGACCAATAATTCCTCGAACCACATATGGACAGGACAAAACCACTTTTTATTCTATTTATGCAACAACATTACCAGCTACCATCCTGTACCTTTGTTGAAAAGAGTCTCAACCTTATATCTATATAAATAAGGGATATCCCAGGAATTCCTGAATTAAGTTATAACAAAGTGGCAATAATAAATAGGCAGTCAGATTAAGCAATATTGAACTTAATTATGTAATATTTAAGAGTTCTAATTAAATGCAAAAGTAATTATGTTTGAATGCCTTTAGAAACACCGCAGTTACCTGCGGAGGTGTGGGCCATGTGCTTTTATGAATGGATATTGTTTCACATTTTTTAATCTAAAATTTTACTGTCCAATGTATTACAGACCTTAGAGACATTGTATTAAGGTTACATTTTCAATCACATGAGTCGAAGTTTTTTTTATTATCTGAACGTATGATCGTATTGAAATTAGATACTGTTGATAATATATTATAGAGGCAAGTATGTATGGATGTATATGCATTGCTTCGTTGCTCTAGTGTAGTGCTAGTGGTTAGCAAGTTTGAAAGGTAATATTCGTGTGTACGATTCCTAAAATAAATAATTTCTCCCCCGAGCCTCAAAGAACACATACTTAAACGATCGATAAAAAGTGAAAAAATATTTTTCATAAATTATAATAATACCTAGTACCTAAAACCTACATTAAAAGGTAAGGTTATTTTCTACCTAAGTACCTAGAAAGTATTAAATAGGTATTATACATATTTAGGTAAATTAAACATATAGATACCTACCTACTCAAGTTTTATCATGAAATAAAACGTTAACAAATGATTTGTGTGCGACATATTATTTTTATCTTTTACTTTGTAAATAAAATGATTAATTATTACCTATTACTTGATAAGCTACAAATAAAATAATTATCTCTATGGTAACCGAGAAGATATGGAAATAATTACGATACTAAGGTATTTCAAGATTATTTCATTGGTAAAAAAAAACTATAAGATAATACATTGGCCTTTAAATTCCGTATTCTTCTCCATTGATAAATTGGTACACCTATATTATTGTGTTTAAATAAAATAATAATAAGAAGATAAAAAAAGCGAAAACCGACTTAATATCATATTTATCTGAGGCAAAGTAAAATGTCGGAAGTGAAGTCGGACAAATCTTGTAACGATCATCATCACGTGTCTTTCACTCTGCACTAAAAAAAAATTTAGGGCGTAATATCTCGCTGCACGAGATGCAATAAAACAGACCACCTAATGCAGGTTCTGTCGCACCTAGAGGGTTTATAGCTGGCTTGTTATGCTTCAGCTGATGCCGTCTTACTTCCTTATTTCATTTTGCCCTAAGCAGCAAGATATGGCCGACTACAGTTAATATTCGGTGATATTTATATTATGCCTTAATTGCACATACCTAGGAGTCTAACGAATTCAGGCTTTTTATCTCAATGTACCTATAACAGTTAATGTCCTATCCACGCAAACATTGAACCGAAAATAAAATACAAAGTACTCCTTGGACCGCTCCCGTCGTTCGATATAAAAAAATGGGAAATGCTTTCCAAAAAACCAACTTCAAATGCCACTACAAAGAGTGAAATAATTTTTATTTAAATTTTAGGCACCTACACCAATTCGAAGTCGGGCAATGTTTCATACAATCCCTAATAGTCCTTCTTACTTACTTGATGTGCGAAGAAATGACGAAGTCATAGACAATCGCCCGACTTCGAATTGGTGTAGGTGCCTAAAATTTAAATAAAAATTATTCCACTCTTTGTAGTGGCATTTGAAGTTGGTTTTTTGGAAAGCATTTCCCATTTTTGTTTTATACTTTTTAGTGGAAAACAATAAAATGCACAAGGCGTTGTAAAAATACCCAAATTGCTTGAGGTGTGTTCATAAAATCTAAAGAGATACCTCAAATTCACCAAGATCCCATCATCAGACCCTGACTTGATGACTTTAGTCATCAAATCAGTATCTGCTAGCAAATGCACCATTTACTATAAAAAATACCCAACTCGCTTCAAGTAAACTAGCAAAATTTGAAGAGTTCCCTCGATTTCACCAAGATCCCATCATCAGACCCTGACTTAATGATTTTAGTCATCAAATCAGTATCTGCTAGCATATGCACCAGTAACTATAAAAAATACCCAACTCGCTTTAAGTATACTAGCAAAATTTGAAGAGTTCCCTCGATTTCACCAAGATCCCATGATCAGATCCTGACCTGATGACCATAGGACAACTTGGAAAATATTACTCTTTTTAATAATACTCAAATAGTTTCATGTGTCCATATAAAATTTGAAGAGTTCCCTCGATTTCTCCAGGATCCCATCATCAGATCCTGACCTGATTAAAATGGGACCATCTGGAAACAAAACCCTCTTAAACAAAAAAAGAATTTTTCAAATCAGTCCACGCGTCTTCGAGTAATCGGTGAACATACATAGATAAAAAAAAAAAAAATAAAAAAAAAAAAAGATTCCGACGAATTGAGAACCTCCTCCTTTTTTTGAAGTCGGTTAAAAAGGGGTAATTAAAAACTCTTCTCAATGCCCTCTCAGTGTAACATCTGAAACATTGTAAGGTTTCCGCCAATCAACTCAACGAGTACCTTGTTTAATACGGTTTCCATGTAGATTAACACCGAATTGTATTATGGTTATCTAACTAGTACCTAACTATTGATGTCTTATCGAATTTTATACTTATAACAGCTAGGTACCTCTACCGCGTACTTAAGCAGCTTTTTCCTTTAAGTAAACTTAAAGCGAACTCATATCATCCGTTCGCGAAAATTCAATATGATTTATATTTAGATTCTTGCAAATAATGGACTAATAAATTATTATTATACATCATTCGACAACCTCCTTGGTTGAGTGGTTAGCGTGCCGGTTTTCAAGGCGCCGCCATCTCTGAGGTTCCGGGTTCGATCCCCGGCCGGGGCAATGTAGAAAAATAAATTTTCTACATTGTCTCGGGTCTGGGTGTTGTGGTAGGTACCTTCGTTGTTTCTGATTTCCTTAACACAAGTGCATAAGCTACTTACTAAGGGATCGGAGCAACATTGTATGTGATGTTGTCCACTATATACCTATATATATTTATTTATATTTATATTTATTATATTTATCATAGACTTAAGGCAATGTATTTTGCGAGCATAACGTTTATGCGTCTAAGAAAACTTACTTACATGTTTGTCATTAAAACTTTGGTCAAAAATACTCGTTTACTCCCATTCATTTATCCATTTAATTGTTTAGTTATTTATTTATGTTAGTTTCCGATAGCGCCACATCTGGGAAAGTGTAGAAAATAATCTTCGGGAACCAATATGGGAATTTTTGAGCAAAAAATGGAGAGAAACGTTATGCTCGCTAAACTCATTCCCACAAGCGTACTATGTACTATTAGCCTAATATTCGTGTAAATTATATTTATTTATTTATAACTACAGCTAAGCCTCACCCGATGTTAAGTGAAAATGAAGCCGAACATAAAATTCTTATCGGTCATACTCGAAAAAAGTTAATTAACAGTAGGTATAATAATTTATGTTATTGTACTAACTCAAAAAGGGTCAGTAAGTAACTCTTGACGATTTCTATCCTAACCTAACCTTTGTAGGGAATCATACCCCTCAAATCCCAGAATGAGTATACCCACGCCATTGAGTTTGTAAGAACATCATGTCTTGACCATAAAGGGTAATTTTTTGTAGGTTGAGGTAGGAACGTAGGTACCTATATTGTACAATTGTCATCAAAAATGCTATAAGAATCTCCGTCCATGAAATAGTGACTTTAAAACTGTGCCATAAATAAAATTAAAAATAGGTAGGCCCGTCGCGTCCGTGCGTGTCTAGAAACATTTTATTTATGTCTAGTCTAGACAAATGGATGTAGGTAAATGCAAAATAGACGCAATACTCATTTATAAATAGCTAGAACAGTTTAATTTCAGTTTCATTGCAAACATAATTTTGAAACTAAATTATAATAATATAATAGTCTTTGTATCTATCTACATGTATCTACTACTTATAAGTACACAATAAGTGTTCGTAATATTTTGCTTCTAATTTTTTTTTTGAGAGGAGAGCTTTTTGAGAGGTATCGCGCAAGAGTTATTATTGTCTAGGAGTAGTAGTCATCAATCGTAAGTATTTCTGTACAAATATGGTTTGATTACCAAAATAATGGGGAAACTATTATAATAGTGGAACACAGTGAAACCAACGAATATATAAAATATTATGTATTGTAATATTAGTAATACTAGTATAAAATATTATAAAATATTATAATATATTGTATTATTAGTAATACTAACGTAGTGAAACCAAATTATAATGGTAAAAAACTAGAATGAAATTACGCTTTAGAATACAAGTAGCGACATCTAGTAGCTAGTAGAATTACTAAAGCGGGAAGACCTGGCGTTTGTTATCTATTATTTTGGCGTGTGATAATATATTATTATGAACACAAGTTAAATATCTTTATTATTATAATAATAATAATAATTATTTATTTGAATATAATCAATTATGAAATAGATAATTTACTAGATACCTACGTGCCAAAAGGTGGGTGCAGCTTCAACTACTTAATGTAGGCTGTTATATTTAAAAAAATTAAAACAACTATGGCTTTGTATACCTAACTGTCCCGCCAAGCTGGGACTGAGCTAAGTAGGTGGTATACAAAAATGTAGTTAGGTATAATAATACAGCGTTTACCTGAGGGTGCTTTGACTGTTGATTTAAGGACCATTAATTTCCAAGTCCCTTTCTCCCGCCAAGGTACCCGTCAATTATTTCCCGTCTAGTAAAAAGGTTATTCACGTGGGTGATTTTTGATCAAGGCCACGACAGAAGTCTCACTGATAATATGAACTTCTCAGTGCAGGGCGCGTTGGAACCCTCGTAAACTTAGTTTTAAGTCGACTTGGAGTTATCGCCATACAAATGTGACAAATATTATAATGACCTTTTACAAGAACCTGTATGAAAAGATGTGGTGTGGATGTGGAAAGATGTGGTCTTTTACAAGGCCTATGTGAAATAAAGATATATTGATTTTGAATTTTGAACCTAAGGGTGAGCCTATATACCTAAACTTTTTACGTAAATATTCTTCATACAAGAAAAAAGTAGAGCCAACTGTCAAATTTCCCGCTAATGCCACAATATGGCGGAAACCGTCCTGTGGAAACGCACGTACGGACTACTTAATGACAAGTACTTATATCTGTGGCGTGGACCGTGGTCCATAAACAATACTGCGGACGGCTTACTACTGACGCGGTTGGTGTCAAAACTAACATTTTTGACACCGGTAAACTGACGACATTTGTACGCGGATCGTCAGGTCCTGTGTACGAGTATATGTATGTCTATTTAGTACCCACACGTCGTGTTACGGGGAATCTGTCCGTACATCGCAGCTCGGAACGTGGCCGGAAAGTAGGACGCGTCGATAATCACCGATTCCGCGAACATCTGACCGACGGACTGTTGCGAATGCGTGTACCTATCATAATTATTACTCATATCATATGCAACATAATATACTCGCACGGCATTCAACTTGCGCTTCAACGATCGACCTTATGACGGGCTAAGATCATGGATGGGCGAAATTTAAACATAATAATCAATTATTATATTCCCTTTATGATCATTATATCGTTAGTTTGTGTAGCCGATGCACATCCATTGCTTCGCTGGACATAAGTCTTCAATCTACACTGTTTTTCGTCGCTTAGATCCGGTTTCTCGCGACTCTTTTAACGTCCATCTGGTCGGAGGTCGGCCAACACTGCACTTTGGGTATCCCAACATCCGTCGGTTCTACGAGCTATGTTATAACTTCTTTGCGATACGGTGAGTTAGGTTGGTATTTCTAATTCGTCAAGGGATATTTTCATTTCATTTGATCACGTTGAAGCATACTTAGCTCTTTCCATTACTTACCGGATGTGTGACTGAATTATCTTATGACTGAGGCCAATAGATAGTCAGCGACTATGATAGATAGTTAGCGTTTTGGATACTAAAGTCATTAGGTACCTATTGGCAAAAACTGTTCTATGATTTTTTAGTTTTTCGTTGCATATCGCACTAGCAGACATCACGGAGCTTTCCGAACACTTAGCTAAAAAACATTTATATTTTATAGGCATAGAACACGTTCGCAGAAAGTTTGACGAACTTTTCCCGTTTTAGAAGACCGCGTCTCGTGCTTGTCTAGTCAGTTTGACGCATGTATGACGAGCCAGACGAGCGCGGGATTCGGTCTTCTGAAGTGGGAGGGATACTCATCGGAAAAACTTCTGCTAACGATTGGTAAGTAGGTATCATACGGCTTTAGATGATAACTAGCTGTTGCCCGCGGCTCCGCCCGCGTGAATTACGATTTTTTTACATAATATACCTTCCTACTGGAATTCCTTGATTTTTCGCGGGATTCTGGTGTGATGTTGTACAGAAACCTGTTCTTACTTTGCACGGGTTATCTTGTGGTGATTTTGAAAACTCCTTTTTCTTAATAATAATAAGTATAAAGTTTCATTAATACGTAGTTGAAAGATCAAAAGGACGATTTTAACTGTCGATATTTCGACCCAGTGGCACAGGTCGTGGTCACTACGTGACCACGACTTGTACCAATGTATCGAAATATCGACAGTTAATATCGTCCTTTTCATTGTGATTTTTATTCTGAAACCACGAAAGATGTCAAAAATTATTAAACCATGTGAAAAGTTGTACTGGTGGTAGAACTCTTCTTTCAGAGTTCGGCCGGGTAGGTACCACTGGGATAAATTACTCTATACTAACAATATTCCCCAGCCCAACATAATATTAGAGTCTTTTAAAAATCTTTGCTTCATCTCAATACAATCCAAAACATCAGAATGGACAATGGCTATATATTTCTTTACGTATAAAAAGACCTTAGATGACAGTCAGTCGGTTAGGATCAATAAGACCTAAGAGTTAAAAATATTTGTGAACCATTATCTTACCCTTTCCATATTGCGGATGATAAAGTTTAAATCTGTTCATGTGTTAACAGTGCCATCTTAATATAAAGTCAGGAAACAGTAAATAACATGACAGTTAATTTTTATTTAAAAAAATTCGGTAGTCCTATCTCAGAGTTTTACATTCAAGTTCCACATAAATTATAGAGATGGCGCTATACGGTATAACGTAGCGATGACGCCAGTTACATGATTTTTGTTCACCCTAAAAGTGAAAAATTTTAAACCATACAAAATCTCCTGCTAAGCCTATTTATTTACGGCTGTAAGGGTACTCCAGTCTTACTTGAGCCCTACGTCCTAGTCCTAGGTTCTTTGTGCATTTCGAGTTTCAAGTCTACCTACTTGAACTTAAAGGTTCTGATGTCTGTAATTTCTGAACTACAAAAGTGATGATGATAAGATTTGTATGGAATAATCTTTAAAGAACTTCCTTTCTAACAAAAAAATAATGAATGGAATCGGACAACGCGTTAATGAATTATAACTAAAAAACGTTTGGACTTTGATGCCGTCTTCCAGGGAAACCATGATGAATTTCGGGACAAAAAGTATCCTATGTCCTACCTCGGGGTATGAACTATAATCATGTCAAGTTTCATTTAAATCCATCCAGCGGATTAGCCGTGATGCCCGGTCGTGAAACAGACAGACAGACAGACAGACAGACAGACAGACAGACAGACAGACAGACAAAAATTAAACAAATTACAGTTTTGGCTTCAGTATCGACTAAATAGTGTCCTCCAACAAAAATTTTCAAAATATCTTCAATGTACAGAATTCGACCCTTTACAGTTTTATTATAAGTATAGATAAATTACCTACAGACTTTTTCAGCACACCATCATCTCAACGGAAGTGATTCGAACTGGACTGGGACTCACCTCAAAGGCGGAGTTGTAAAAAAATGGCGTCTCGCCTCATTGCCCGCGAATGGTGCAGACGGCTAATGCTAATCAGAGAGACAGAGGCGCCTTGTGTGCGCCGGACGCTGGCTTCCGACCGCCACACGGGTAAGGTTACCGAATACCGACCATAACACCAGATGAGAGTTTCTACCTATAAAATTAAAGCTGCGTTACGTATCTCCTTATTTCATTAGGCGGGTCAAGTTCCTGGCAATATGCATCGTTTTAACCGCTATTTATTACGCACAGCTGGGCACTGGTATCCTCTCTGAAAGACACTGCCATAGCCCACCTCGCATGTCCTATGAGAACAATACGACAGTGATCTCCCAAGTGTCTGCCTTCATCGCCAACCATAATGTTTCGATTCCATCACCCATACTCCGAAGATTCGAACCTCGGCCCCATATGAGATAAAGACGTCTGAACTAGCGAATGATAGTTGCTTTAAATGGTGACGACCTAATGGCGTAGCGGTAGCGATCCTGCTGTCCGCGTTGGAGGTCGTGGGTTTGATTCCCACAAGTGGAAAATGTTTGTGTGATGAGTATTGGTTGCTTCGTACGATGAGCATGAGCGTTCGGCTTGTGACGCAATGTTTTCTTATGACGTTATCTCGTAAAATTGTTGTCCGTAAACAGACTTTACAGACAGATCATTTTTTTAATTCTTAATTTAACCTGACACCATATCCGCAAAAGTGTTATGTAATACGTGAGTTCACGAGGTATAAAGGGCCTTTCACAATCTGCGACCGGACGCGCGTTTCCTGATACTGATATGATACTAATATTTCGCGCGAGCATTAGGTAAATACTTATAGCCATCTGTATTCCGTACCTACGAATCTTATTTTATTATCATCTGCACGCTGCACGTATAGGTATTAGGTATACCCTCTCATTCTAGACGACCTTAGTCTGCCCAGCAAACACTTTCAAGGTATACTTGGCGCAATATCTCGTTGCCCGTGGTGCAATAAATTCGGGAAGCAGGACAATGCCCCTTGCTCGGCGGCTTGCCGTAAACCCCGTAAGTGAGACAAAGAGCGCAACAAACAGCCTTTTCCTCATTTTAACACGCAACCCCCTGTCGAGCTAATACATAAGAACTCACCAGCAGTACGGTGAGGTGCTGCTGCGGCTGAAGAAGAAGAAACTCATAAATTACCTACACCTACATATTTGTTCGATTTGTTTAACCTTGTACGAATCATCTCTGACACTTTCGGCAAGGTTACGCGTCATGATTTTAAGTTTTTGTCTTTAGTAAGAGGCGGTAACCAATCAGCAAAAATAATATCTACTACCAAATATAAATATAATAATAGCTGTAACTATTTGAGGACTGAAGCTTACATCCAGTAATGGGGCTATCCTAAAGTGATGATACCTTAAGTGGTGAGCCTAGGTTTAAACATTAGACTTATATCAGGAATCCCGTTCGAGGCATGCACCTTTAACTTATGCTAAACAGTGAAGGTAATGCAATCAACAAGTCCATACCTACTCCTTCTTATGTTGAGAATAGATTCATGCCCAGTTGTTGGCAGGTACAAGAAGTTGAGCTGAACTACATATACTGTGGAATGTGCATCTAAAAGTCGTAGCCAAAACACGCAGTAGGAATTTCTCAAACAGGTGATAGTTGAGCGTAGGTGATGGGATTCACGTACAAGGTGTGAATGTCAGATAAATCGTGAGTTTTTCTCGAATTCTTGAGCACTCGCCAAGCTGTTAGTTGATGGAGCAATTAGGTTGATTAACAACGTCGACGCGGCTAGCGCGGGCAGAGTCGGGGATAAAGCCTATTGATTTATGCCAGGTTTAAGTGCTGTATTTTTAGGAAAGCATGCAATAGCCTTGTTCGAAAAGAGTAAGTGGTGAATTTTTGCCTGAGCAAAACTGCATAAAGTCTGACATTTAATGGTGTATAAGGGGGTAAGGGTTTGGTCACTCGAGAGGCTTCGGCCGTGGCTTGTTATCCACCGAGCTGTTAGTGTGTAGTGCGCCGATGTGAAGCAATTGATAGTGGTTAGTTGCACCCCTTCTAAATTATTACTATACAATTACCTACATCATCAGCTGCACTTATGATCCGTTATCGTCAAATAAGTGATGACGCTTAAATGCTGAAATGGTTTCGCTTTTCTAAGATAATACTCGTAACCTCTAAAATTTTCCTAACCTATTAAATTAATTAAAACTAATGCAACGTGAGATAGTGTTGTTTTTATTACAAAACAAATAAGCAGAAAACTTGTCCTCTTTGACATAAAAATAAGCAAAACTAAATTCGTTTACAATTTCGTTTAACAAATAGTACTTCGGAACCAGATATGGCCAAGAGCATAGGTTATTACTATATGAACCCGAATAACACCACAACATGATCGAAATTTGCACGAATTACAAATGATTTTGGTATTACAAATGTATGGGAGACATCGTGGGTAAGCGGACTCTTAACTTTCTTACCTGATACAATAAATTTTCTTTACAAGTAATGCAAACATTAATTGCGCATAAATAAAACGTTTATTTTATTCCGCCATAACAAATCACATTTTAATGTTACTTTCTAATAAAATTGAGTCATAAATACTGCTATTTATTAACAATGAAAACATTCTCTAATGTAGAACGATTTGTTTTGAACAATTTACAGAACATAAAATATTGTAATGTGATGATTTCTTTTACAAATTTTTAGTTGTTAGAGATTTTCTCGAGGTTTTTGACCGATATTGAGATATTTATAGATGTCAACAAAAGCCCACAAGTCAGGTGTGCATGTGTGGGATTCAAACCACTGACTAGGTACCATTATAAGACCACCTATACTATGTATAACTCAAATCTACATTAACTATAGCAACAAACATTTCTAAGCCGCAAGTTTACAAGACCAAAGACAGTTTTTTAACTGTCTACAAGTTGGTACCTATTTGACTGCAATCTCTTCTGATGGTTTGTGATGGAGCAGCCACCCCTCCCCATTCCTCATCTATAACGTTAAACTCATCCTTATGGGCGTTTACACAGCATCGTAAAATTCTAAAGAGCCCCGCGGCGGGAGCAAAAACCGCGACCTCCTACTGGAATCCGATTGCACGCCACTGTGTCAGGGAGGTCGACATAATGATGGTTTAGCGGTTCAGAGGGCAATATGGAAATTTCCCTCCGGGCAGGTGTTGTGCCTGGGGACCGCTTGTGATCCGAGCGTGTGGCGTCAGAAGTTGTATTTATAGAACGCTCGTCGAATGCTCTGTCAGCGTGTGCTATTGTGCTGGTTACGCCATCTATCGCCAGCTATTGAAGACCGCTACAAAGGGAAGATGTTGTCCGTTACTAAGGAATAGCAGATTTTCCATAGTTTAGCCTTTATTGTTTTTGATGCATAGAGACACAGGCGACAATACTTAGCAAGTGTTTATTAAATCACGTGAACAAAGTCGCGGCAAAAAATTAGCGGATATCCAGAACTTACCACAGTTTTGGCAACAAACATACAAAAAGCAACGGAATCGAACCAAAAGATGAGATATTACAAATCCCAGTCGCAACATGTTAATAAAGTGATAGGATGAAGAAGTGCCACAGCCTACACTTTCATTGCGAGCGTGAAACATGGCGGTACACCATAAATAAGCCGCGCCAGCATCCATTGTTATTAACTAAACGATTCCGGCTCACCATATTCCGAAGCGCCATATCTCATCTGAATCTATTTGCCTCGGGGCTTCACTGTATTTTTATACGCCTCTTACGCGTGACATAGGCAAATAAATGCCAGTATGACCAAAGCCGTATCTGCGGTAGCCAATTTGACACACCTATTTGATCGTCAAATGAAAAAAAAAATAACGTACAAGAATAACGTAATCAATTTACCGATTAGATACCTACATCATTCATTTCGTTTGATTTGATCTTAGGTCGTTAGGTTTCGTTGGAAGGTCTTGTTACCTCTGGATGGTTGCGAGGAATATTTTCCGCTGGGTTCATTAGCTGGCGAGCAGTTCGTGAAGATTTTTGTGTCTTTTTTGTTCGTCGTTACCACACTGAACTTTTTTTTTTTTTGAATTTGAATTAATATGAAAAGAAGTCTGTTTTATATTGTCACTGTCACTGTCACTGTTACTGTCAATGTCTTATGTGTCTGTGTTGCCGCCATAGGTAATTTTGATGACCACAGATGAAGGCGGTGGTGATATCTGTGGTCATTTGTTGTGAGATTCACAACATGCTGCCCCCCCGGCTGATGTCTTCCGTAGGGAGTGGGCAGAGGTTGTTGTAGGCCCGCGTGATGGGGCCTTTCTTGGTCTGCAGTTCGGCCACTCTGCCTACTGAATCGCCACCGTAGAAGATTTTAGTAACTCTTCCCATCAGCCACATAAGAGGAGGTTGTGTACGATCCTTCACCAAAACAAGTGATCCAAGCTTAAGTGATCCTTCAGATTGCTTCCATTTGGTCTTGGTTTGCAGCAAGTTGACATATTCCAGCGAATAGCGTTGCCAGAAATGCTGACGAAGTTTTTCGATTCGCTGATACCGTTGAAGGCGATTGATGTTTCTGTCCATTAGATTCGGATGCGGTGCAGATATAAGACTCCGTCCGATAAGGAAGTGAGAAGGAGACAGGAATGAAAGATCCGAAGGGTCTGTAGAGAGAGGAGTAAGAGGGCGGGAATTTAAGATTGCCTCTATTTGCGTCAGACACGTAACCATTTCCTCATAGTCGAAATGAGTTAAAGCGAGAACTCTACGCAAATGATGTTTCACGGATTTGACTGCGGCCTCCCAGAGTCCACCGAAATGGGGAGTATATGCAGGAATTTGTTTAAAGTCAATCCCTTGATCCATAAGTTGAGTTTGTACGAATTCTAGGCTGTTATTAAGAAATTGAGCGAGCTCATTCGAAGCACCAATGAATGTGGTCGCGTTGTCGCTAAAAATGGTAGCTGGCTTTCCACGGCGTGCTATAAATCGATTAAGCGCAGCTAGAAAAGCTTCTTTTGTAAGATCCGTGACGAGTTCGAGGTGTATTGCCTTTACTGCGAAACAAATGAAGACGCAAATGTATGACTTCGTCAGCCTACCTCCTCTACCCTTGCGATCGAGTATTAGCACAGGTCCAGCGTAATCTACACCTGTATGAAGGAATGGATATTCTAGATGTGTGCGTTTATTGGGTAAATTTCCCATGATAGGTTGAACTGAACTGGCCTTAAAGCGGAAGCACCGGACACAAGAATGTACCGTTTTCTTAGCGAGGTTTCTTCCGTTTAGAACCCAATAAGTTTGTCTGATAGTGCATAGCAAGAGCTGAGGGCCTGCATGCATAAGTATTTTATGTTGCAAAATGAATAAGATTTTAGTGAGATGATGTTTAGCACAGAGAAGAATTGGATGTTTAACATCATATGTGTAGAAGGAATTTTTTAAACGACCACCTACTCTGATAAGATTGTCCGAATCTAAAAATGGTGACAGTGATTTCAATTTACTACTTGAACTCAAAGGTTGATTATTTTTTAATAAATTATATTCTTCTGGAAACATTTCTTTCTGAGCATGATGAAGAATAATTTTACGTGACGCTTCTATTTCGCTAAGTGTCAATACTGATCTAGTTTTATGTTTGCAACTGTGCAAGAATTTTTTAACATATGCAATGATTCTGATTATTTTGTTGAAGTTGCTATGTTTATGAATGAGTTGAAGAACTATGTCATCACTGAGGTTCACTGAAGGTTGTGCTGTGAGTGTGCACACTAATGATTCAGATTTTTTGTTGACTTCTGGAAACTGGATTTCAGTTTTATGCAAAAATTCTGGTCCTGACCACCATAGGTTGGCAGTGCTGATGGAATCAGCCTTCACCCCGCGAGAAACTAGATCAGCTGGATTCGATTTTGAAGGGACGTAATGCCACAAATGTCCACTAGTGTTCTCCTGTATTTCGGCAACTCTATTTCTGATGAACTGAATTGATTGTGATGTGGAACTCGACAACCATCCTAACACTATGGTAGAATCTGACCAAAAATAATGTTGATCTATATTAAGTGTGAGCGCATTGATTGTGACTTTCCAGAGTCTTGTTGCAAGCAGCGCAGCACAAAGTTCAAGACGCGGTATTGTACATTTTGGTTTTATTGGTGCTACTTTATTTTTTGAAGTTATTAAGTTTACATGAACTGACCCATTAGCATCAATTGTTCTGGCATAAATGCAACTTCCAAAAGCTCGTTCTGAAGCATCTGAAAATGTATGCAATTCTATTCGGGACGGATATGTGCAAAACACCCACCTTGGTATAGTTATATTGTTTAAAAAATGAAAAGAATTTGCAATATCTAAGAATTCTTTCTTTATGTGTGCAGGTGCTTCATGGTCCCAGTCGCATTTACAAATCCATAAGGCTTGGATAACAAGCTTTGCTAATACTACGCATGGGCCAACTAGACCCAACGGGTCAAAAATTTGACTAATGATTGATATTATGTTTCTTTTTGTAAGCTTTTTGTCTATTTTAATGTTACAGATGATTTTAAGGGTGTCTGAATCTGAATTCCAATAAAGACCTAATGTTTTGGCACTTGAATTCAAATCTAGTGATTTGTCTGAATTATCTTTTATGTCGGTGATAGCTTGTAAGACCTCACGACTGTTAGAATGCCATTTACGTAGATTCATTTTAGCAGAGGCTAAGGTATCTCTGAGGTCTTTGCAAAGATCAATAACAGACTCTGTGCTCTCTCCTCCACCTAAGAAATCATCTACATAAAAGCTATGTCTTATGGCGTTTTGAACTTCTTTGGTTGTGTTGGGTACATCAGCAAGAGAAGTTAAACATTTGGTAGCTAAATAAGGCGCTGATGCAGTGCCATAAGTGACTGTGTTCAGTGTGTATGTGTGGAGTGGTTCATGTCGGTGAAACCTGAAGATAATTTGTTGAAGAGACCGTTGAGATGGCTCTATGTAAATGGTACGGTACATTTTTTCCACATCAGCTGAAACCACTACTTTATGTTGCCTAAAGCGTAATAAGATTGAAAATATGTCATCCTGTACAGTAGGACCTACCATTTGAATGGAATTGAATGATTTTTGATTTGGAGCGGCGGCAGAGGCATCAAAGACCACTCTCAATTTAGTCGTAGAAGAGTCACGAAGTACCCCGTGATGAGGATAGAAAACCTTCGTTACGTTAGATGATTGACTATTGTTGTGATTATTAAGTGTCATGTGACCTAAGTCAATGTATTCTTTCATAAATTGCATGTATAATTCTTTTAGGTTAGGATCCCTATCAAGGCGCTTCTCTAGAGAAAGAAACCGAATTTTAGCAAGAGCATAAGTATCTCCTAGTACCTCAGGGGATTCTTTAAGAGGTATTGTTACTATGAATCTTCCGTCTTTATCCCTCCGAGTGGTTTCTTTAAAAAGTTTCTCACAAGCTTCTTCTTCTAGAGACATGCGGTGCTGAGAAGATGACACCGCATCAAGCTGCCAGAACCGGGTTAGTGAAGCATCATCATTTTGACTTAAGAAGTGACAAAAATTGTTTGATGTCTCCATTTGAGATGAATTTTTAAGAAGTGAGCCTGATAAGAGCCACCCTAATTTTGAGTCACGGAGCTTAGGCTGGTGTTTTCCTAAATCAATTTGATTTGAACCTAGGACATTCCAAAAGACCTCAGCACCTACTAATATGTCAATTACTGATGGTATGTTAAAAGATGGATCTGCTAGTTGTATGTTTTTAGGTAACGGTATGTATGTTGTATCAATATAAGAAGAAGGTAAGTACTTTGTAATTTCAGATACAATGTAACAGTTTATTGTCTCACTGTAATTGTTATAACATGATTCTATTGTTAATTCACAAGATTCTGAAATCAGAGAACGTTGGTTGTTAATGCCGTTCACTGTTGAGCTGATGCATTTCCTAACTAAATTGAGCCTCTCACTTAATGGCTCTGCAATGAAATTGGCAGTACTAGCACTGTCCAATAGTAGCCGTGCTGTGTGAAGCTTATTATTTATGTCACGGACCTTTACTATAGCTGTTGATAGCAAAACCTTTGACGGGCTCCCTGAATTTGATAATATGTCTGTGGACAGTGCTATTGCTGAACCTGATGGCTCTTTAGAGCTATCATGGAGCAGTGTGTTGTGTTTTGAAGTACAGTACTTGCAGTGAGTTAGTTTACAAAATCTGTAATTATGCCCGGGCCGGAGACAGTTTTCACATAGATCCAGCTCCGTAACCCTTTTTCTACGTGCCTGAACATCTAGTTTTCTAAACATTTCACAGCTAAAAATAAAGTGAGGTTGAGAACAGAAAGGACACTTATATACTTTCTGAGTTGAATTATTTTGATTGTTGAAAGTACTTTGAGTTTTGTATTTGTTTGCGCTATCTGAGAGTGCTGTGACGATTGATTTTTGTTTGTATTTATTGTTGTCTTGCAAGGTTTCAAGTAAATCTGCTCTGTTATTTAAGAATTTAATAAATTGTTGTAGGTCTGGAAATCCTCCAAGATTGTTTCGGTATTCCTCCCATTCACGGGTAGTAATAGAATCTAATTTTTTGGACATAATGAATATAATCAATGTATCCCAATGATCTGTTGGCTGCCCTAATGTTGCAAGAGCTCGCAAGTTCTTATTGGTTACATCAACCATGCTACGCAGTAGGTGACTTGATTCTTTTTGCATATGTTCTATATTAAATAATGCTTGAATGTGATGATTTACCAATAACCGTTCATTATCATACCGTTCAGTTAAAAGTTGCCATGCAAGATTATAATTTTTAGCTGTAAAGTCTAAGGCTTGAATTGTTAAGGCTGCCGGGCCTTTGAGTGCGGCACGCAGGTAATGGAACTTGTTTATGTCACTTATGGAGGCATTATTATGTATGAGAGAGAGGTATGTATCTCTAAATTCCAAATAATTACTATATTCACCATTGAAATGAGGCAGATCTATCTTTGGTAGACGGACGAAGTCACGTTTGCACCCGTCATTGCTACATGAACTATCATTGCTTACAATAGAGTTTCGCCGCTGTGAAGCGTCCAGTTGCGGTTGTAATAACACTTGGGCTTCTGAGATTAGTCTAAAATATACACCATCGAAAGCCTCACGGTCCTCATAGGCAGCCTCCGGAGGCTCGGTTAAAGATTCTATCTCAGTTTGTAGGTTGTCAAAATCGGAATATAGCACTTCAATTTTACGAAGCCTACACTCTAGTTCTTTTAATTGCACTTCGCTTAAGCTCGAACTACTTGTCAATAAAGTAAGAAAAGATTGGAATTGAGTTAATCTACATTTGATCGAACCGCGTTTCTTTACAAGTTCTTTGACTTTTGCTTCACTCATTTTGCAATAAATACGCGTATATTATACGTAAATGGTTTCGCAAACACAAATAAGACAATTTTAAATAAGATTTAAGATGAGAAAATAGGAAAATAAGATGGAACGGACTCACAGAATTTGATGAGATGACCGCTCTGTTTGTTGGTACGGAAGGCCGCCCGCCGCTATTTCGAAGAACTTCCAGGATCTTCTTTGCTCGAAGGACCACTTGTTACCTCTGGATGGTTGCGAGGAATATTTTCCGCTGGGTTCATTAGCTGGCGAGCAGTTCGTGAAGATTTTTGTGTCTTTTTTGTTCGTCGTTACCACACTGAACTTTTTTTTTTTTGAATTTGAATTAATATGAAAAGAAGTCTGTTTTATATTGTCACTGTCACTGTCACTGTTACTGTCAATGTCTTATGTGTCTGTGTTGCCGCCATAGGTAATTTTGATGACCACAGATGAAGGCGGTGGTGATATCTGTGGTCATTTGTTGTGAGATTCACAACAGTCTAGCTGCAGGTTGGAGATGTTTTTACGTAGTAATAATGTACAACAGCAGATGAAATTCAGCACTTCAAAAATAATTATGGAACAATTCACAAAAGTAAAAGAAAATCTTCAAAACCCAAACGTATAAATAAAATTTGGTATACTGATATGACCTACCTACTATTTTTGCAGCCTTATCGCTACACAATAGTTTCCCCCGTGTAACCAATGGTTTCAATGTGAGTTGTTCGTTGATCAGTGCTTATACGACTAATTACAAATAAATCATTTTATCTAATACTTAGGTACTTAATCCAAAAACAACTTTTATTTAATTTCTGTAGCTATCGCGATTGATAAGTCGATTACCTACATATTTTGGAGTCATTAATGATTACATTTTGCCCATCAATGTTAACATTCGTTAATTTTTCTGACCCACAGTTTCGTAAATGCTTGTAATTTTAGTTGTCGATATTTACTGATATTGTTACACTGTGGCGCAGATCGGTTATCACGCCTGTTAAAAAGATTTATGTTTTCTTAGCATTTATTAGCGCAGACATTTATCAGAGATAGTCGGAGATACTCAGAGATATTACCAGCGAGAGATGCGTGGAAAAACGCGCAGGTCATAAATCATGCGCTGTTTAGGCGACCAATCTTGTTAGTAAAACTATAACTCCACTACAAAAAAAAACATAAAATACTAAAAAAACAAATAAGTACCTACTTAGTTCGCCAAAAAGATTCGAAAGATTACTTGCAGAAAATGCCATAAGAGTTTCTTGTTAGTTCTTCTCAGTGCAAAACTGCTTTCCGAAACTGGCGGTAGAGTTTTGACTTTTAAGAACCTGTAAGTTATCTTATTTTCATTTCTGTTTCATTTTCATTTAAATCAGTATCGGTAGAATAAAGTAAATAGTTCAAACTTAACACTTTTAAATAAGCATCAAATACCATCAAGCATATTGTTTATGCTTAGCAGACACGTAAGAACGTATTGCAGTGTACCTACGTTCATTTTTAGAAAAAGTAAATAAATTATTACAAATATTATAAAACGGCTCATTTTCAGAAAGCATTTTAAAAGCTACCCATCACTACCTAACCTGAAAAACTCTCTCGAAAGTATAAATCATAAACACCTCCTCTATGATCTCGCTCGCAATAAATATTTGTCGTTGGGCCACAACGATTGTAATGTCTTGTCATATCAAAGTTAAAATAAATTTATAATTTCATAGTAGGACACAATTCATAGTAGACCAAGAAAAAGGCAGACCAAACTATCTTTAAGAAAGATTGGACGACAGCAAATTACTATGTCAGTAAAATTAACAAGGGCGTTTTTATCAACAACCGGCCACGTACAATGTAAGTACATGTTGGGCCACGGACAGTGTAGAGTTCCGTACATAGCTAATTGCCCGTCACATCAACAGCTGATATGCATTAAAAATAACGAGACTCTAAATTGAATTTGAAATAATCTCAACCATTTTCTATGGAATTATTACAATTTTTTTTTATATACCTTGGTCAACTATAATTACTCGTTAACTTGTAAAACCAGAAAGAGGAAGTGAACGGGAAATTCGTATATAATATTTTGTATCGAAGTGATGGCTTATAGTTTAATGCAGTTTGCACAAACGCAAGTAATGTGTTTGTGCGGTTTACTACGGGTGATTTTAATACTATTTAGTGTGAAGCTAGTGTCGGTTCACTCTTTTTTCTAGATCCATGTTCAAGCCACTCTCTCTCTCTCTCTCGGTGGCCAGCAATTTATAAATCCAACTTATGACGATGATTATAAAGTTATCAATTTTAGAACTATTCACAGATTAAAGATACTATATCTGGAATTATTCTTTGTGTTCTCAGAAACAGTTATCCCGCGAGAGGGATATGAATCGTACTACATTAATAAATAGTGATAGGACTATTCGTTATACTAATTTACCTCTTTGTCATAAGACTAAAATTGACATACCTAATATAACATGAAAGAGGTCTGGTGTTGCATGTGAGTGGTATAGTCGCGTTGCTTGCTTGGGTACTTGCATTCATGCTTGAGTGCTTGGCTTGTTACTCTTGCATTGTTGGACCACACAGATTTTCTGATAGCAGAAGCAGAACAATTTAATCTTGCTCATTGGATTTTCGCAAGGTATAGTCGCGGAATGAAAAGGTACTTCACCTTAGTGTCGATTTTCGCTTGCTTTAGGTAGTACTGCAAGAGTCCATAGTCAACACACCAAAACAATCGACTAGTGCAAACGAATCAATTTGAAATTTGACGGACCTTTTTATTCCGCGACTGTACCTACTTCCATTCAGTATGAAAGAGTACTCATTGTTTATTTATTAAATTAGGTATTATTTTATTGCATACTAGCTGTTGCCCGCGGCTCCGCCCGCGTGAATTACGATTTTTTTTACATATACCGTAGAATTCCTTGGTTTTCGCGGGATTCTGGTGTGATGTTGTACAGAAATCTGTTCTTGCTTCGCACGGGTTATCTTGTGGTGATTTTGAAAACTCCTTTTTTTAATAAAAAATATAAAGTTTCATTAATACGTAGTTGAAAGATCAAAAGGACGATTTTAACTGTCGATATTTCAACCCAATGGCACAGGTCGTGGTCACTACGTGACCACGACTTGTACCAATGTATCGAAATATCGACAGTTAAAATCGTCCTTTTCATTGTGATTTTTATTCTGAAATCACGAAATATGTCAAAAATTATTAAATCATGTGAAAAGTTGTACTATGTGAAAAGGTGGTAGAAATCTTCTTTCAGAGTTCGGCCGGGTAGGTACCACTGGGATAAAATACTCTGCTAACAATATTCCCCAGCCCAACATAAGAGTCTGTTAAAAATCTTTGCTTCATCTCAATACAATCCCAAGTATCAGAATGGGCAATGGCTATATATTTCTTTACGTATAAAAAGACCTATGACGGTCAATTGGTGAGGACCAGATAAGACCTGAGAGTTAAAAATATTTGTGAACCATTATTTTACTCTTTCCATGTTGATTTTGTTGTTTTTGATTTTTCCATGTTGTTCTTGATAAAAAAAGACGTGGCACTCTGGGAATGTCCACAAAAGTGAAAACTCTCTCAACAGTGCCATCTTAATATAAAGTCAAGGAACAGTACATTACATGACAATTAATTATTATTAACAAAAATTCGGTAGTACCTCTCTCCAAGTTTTACATTCAAGTTCCACATAATTTGTAGAGATGGCGCGATACGGTATAACGTGGTGATAAATTCATGATTTTTGTTCACCCTAAAAGTGAAAAATCTTAAACCATACAAAATCTTCTGTTAAGCATATTTATTTACGGCTGTTAGGGTACTCCAGTCTGACTTGAGCCCTTACGTCCTAGCCCTAGGTGCTTGTCCATTCCGAGTTTCAAGTCACCTACTTGAACTCATCGATAAAAGGTTCTGATGTCTATAATTTCTGAACTACAAAAGTGATGATTATAAAATTTATACGGAATAATCTTTAAAGAACCTCCTTTCTAACAAAAAAAGAATGAATGAAATCGGACAACGGGTTAATGAATTATAACTAAATACACATTTTGACTTTGATGCCGTCTTCCAGGGAAACCATGATGAATTCCGGGACAAAAAGTATCCTATGTCCTACCTCAGAGTATGAACTATAATCATGTCAAGTTTCATTTAAATCCATCCAGCGGATTAGCCGTGATGCGCGGTCGTGAAACAGACAGACAGACAGACAGACAGACAGACAGACAGACAGACAGACAAAAATGAAATAAATTACAGTTTTGGCTTCAGTATCGACTAAATAGTGTCCTCCAACAAAAATTTTCAAAATATCTTCAATGTACAGAATTCGACCCTTTACAGTTTTATTATAAGTATAGACTAGCTGTTGCCCGCGGCTCCGCCCGCGTGAATTACGATTTTTTTTACATATACCGTAGAATTCCTTGGTTTTCGCGGGATTCTGGTGTGATGTTGTACAGAAATCTGTTCTTGCTTCGCACGGGTTATCTTGTGGTGATTTTGAAAACTCCTTTTTTTAATAAAAAATATAAAGTTTCATTAATACGTAGTTGAAAGATCAAAAGGACGATTTTAACTGTCGATATTTCAACCCAATGGCACAGGTCGTGGTCACTACGTGACCACGACTTGTACCAATGTATCGAAATATCGACAGTTAAAATCGTCCTTTTCATTGTGATTTTTATTCTGAAATCACGAAATATGTCAAAAATTATTAAATCATGTGAAAAGTTGTACTATGTGAAAAGGTGGTAGAAATCTTCTTTCAGAGTTCGGCCGGGTAGGTACCACTGGGATAAAATACTCTGCTAACAATATTCCCCAGCCCAACATAAGAGTCTGTTAAAAATCTTTGCTTCATCTCAATACAATCCCAAGTATCAGAATGGGCAATGGCTATATATTTCTTTACGTATAAAAAGACCTATGACGGTCAATTGGTGAGGACCAGATAAGACCTGAGAGTTAAAAATATTTGTGAACCATTATTTTACTCTTTCCATGTTGATTTTGTTGTTTTTGATTTTTCCATGTTGTTCTTGATAAAAAAAGACGTGGCACTCTGGGAATGTCCACAAAAGTGAAAACTCTCTCAACAGTGCCATCTTAATATAAAGTCAAGGAACAGTACATTACATGACAATTAATTATTATTAACAAAAATTCGGTAGTACCTCTCTCCAAGTTTTACATTCAAGTTCCACATAATTTGTAGAGATGGCGCGATACGGTATAACGTGGTGATAAATTCATGATTTTTGTTCACCCTAAAAGTGAAAAATCTTAAACCATACAAAATCTTCTGTTAAGCATATTTATTTACGGCTGTTAGGGTACTCCAGTCTGACTTGAGCCCTTACGTCCTAGCCCTAGGTGCTTGTCCATTCCGAGTTTCAAGTCACCTACTTGAACTCATCGATAAAAGGTTCTGATGTCTATAATTTCTGAACTACAAAAGTGATGATTATAAAATTTATACGGAATAATCTTTAAAGAACCTCCTTTCTAACAAAAAAAGAATGAATGAAATCGGACAACGGGTTAATGAATTATAACTAAATACACATTTTGACTTTGATGCCGTCTTCCAGGGAAACCATGATGAATTCCGGGACAAAAAGTATCCTATGTCCTACCTCAGAGTATGAACTATAATCATGTCAAGTTTCATTTAAATCCATCCAGCGGATTAGCCGTGATGCGCGGTCGTGAAACAGACAGACAGACAGACAGACAGACAGACAGACAGACAGACAGACAAAAATGAAATAAATTACAGTTTTGGCTTCAGTATCGACTAAATAGTGTCCTCCAACAAAAATTTTCAAAATATCTTCAATGTACAGAATTCGACCCTTTACAGTTTTATTATAAGTATAGATGAATAAAATAGGGATGAAACTAGTAGGTAGTAGCTTATTTAATAAAATTCCAAAAAAATAGTAATATTCATTCAAATACAGCTAGGGTCCAAGAAAACACAGCTCTTCAGGCCTACATGAAAAGTTTGGACTTAGACTAGTTTAGATCAGCATTTGGCCAACGTGACATACATAATTCTCAGGTTCAACGGACACTCATGCCAACAATGGACGGTAAAAAGGCGTTGTGAGAAATAAAAAAAAACCGGCCAAGTGCGAGTCGGACTCGCGCACCGAGGGTTCCATACCATAAAAGAAGTAAAACATCAAAGAATCACTTTTGTTCATGATTTTACGAGTATAATTTACATAAAGGTACTTTTGTTGGCAAACCGCAAACCTAACTTTGTTTTCGGCGGATTATTGTTATTAGCAAAAAAAGTATAATAGTTAGAGGGTTGATTTTATTTTTCCTGTAAAATATACGTTATCTTCTATTGATCATATTTATTTCAGATTTTTCGAATGGTAAACTTCGGAGATAAGGGGGGGGGGGACGGTATTTTTTTCGACAGTTTGCCCAATAAATCAAAAACTATCAGGCATAAAAATTAATAAAAATTGGTTTTAGAATATACAAGTAACGCCCTTTCATATGATACCCCACTCAATATTGTTATCTCATTTTGAAATTTCGGCGACCCGGTTTTCCCCCCTTTTTAAATAAAAATAAAAACAATTTTCATATTTTTACGATTGCTATGACGTCGCGTCACTATTATCTATAAATATTCTAAATTTCAGGTCGATAGCTTGAATAGTTACTGAAATAATCGAGTGTGACAGACGGACGGACGGACGGAGAAAGTCTCACCATAAGGGTTCCATTTTTACCAAATTGGTATGGAACCCTAAAAATGATACGCAAACCTGGTTGGATGGATTGTTTTTCTATCAGCAGTTATTAAGCGGCCGGCGTCGATGTCGGTCGCTCGCTGGAAGCGTTGGTCGTCGCTGGCGCGGCGCCAACGTCCGCCATCGTTGGACCATTAATCACATCGCGAGGGGATCACTCAAAAATCACTTCCACGTACAAACAGACGTATTGATAACTTTCACCGTGCTGTTAACATATTTTTCGTGTATTTTTCTTGCAGCATAGTGTATTGAAGCAACAGAGATTTCTGATATTAAATTATTTTTTAGTCGTTGAATATTGCAACTGATTGGATGTTACGAGTATACCTCTAACCACGTCTAGTTCGATCAGCTCGAGATATGATCCGTAATCTGTCTTTTTAATTTTCCCCAAAATCAGATTTTTGAATCAACCTTAATATCCCGGTTGCTATATTTTAAGGCTAAATTTACTTTTTGGGGGATGGAAAACGAAGAGGTGTTAGGTAATTTTCATCGCATTTGCGTCAAAGATTCGAAAAGATTGATTGATTTCAAAGATAGGTATTATAGGTTTATTTAAAGTTGTGTTAAAGCAGATTTAAGTAATACAAACGCAATGAGGGTTTGTTGTAAAATAATGATTAATTTTCAGTTATTTATGTACATTTTAAACAGAGCGAGAGATGAGTTTCTTGTCAGTTCTTCTCGCTGCAAACCTGTTTACCAATCATGGCGGTAGAGTTTTAATATTTTATAAGAGCGTGTAGGTTAGATGAAGATTTTCATTTTCAAACTACTCTCTGCGCATTAACTACTCTGCAGTAAGGTAAACACGGTGCGCGTGTCCACGGCTCCGCGTCATCGTCGACGCATTAGTCCGTCATCGCCGGTGTCGATTCGCCGAGCGCCTCTGATCTCAACGACGTTTATTTACTCGTTGCTTGAGGCGTTTACTGACGGCGATATAGCTGCCTTGTAAACTAGTGCATCTATCTATCAAAAGCGTACGTCATGGTAGGAAAGGGATAGAACTGTTTCTAAAGGCTAATGCTATCCCTTTCTAACCGTACCGTAGTGATTTAAAAGATATTTACACGCGCTAAATTTAGAGACTTTAAAACAAAATCGCTACCAGTATCTCTTGATATCCAAAGATTTCGGAGAATTTTCGAGGACGAGAGTTTTGTTAGGATAATTGTATGTGCTAATTTTCCCACAACGTAAGTTTAGATAAAATAACGTTTTGCCGAAGTATTGTCGCCCCGATACTGGAGTATACTCTTGATAATGGGGTCTTACACTACTTTTGAATTTGATAAAAAATATTACTTTATTATAAACTAGGATAAAAATAATAACGTGCAGTGAAAGAAATATTAAAATCCAACGAAGATTTACAAAGTTACAGGCGTTTAAACTTTGGAGTGGGGGGATCTTCTATCCCTTTCTCGCAAAACGAAAATTTGTATGAAGCCGCACGAAGCTACTATGGCATTGGTACGGTGTGACGTCACAATGTCTCTGTTGCTATCTCTGTCTAATCACAAATCTTTAAATGCTTATAACTTTTTTGTTATTTGATCGATTTAATTAGTTCTTTCAGTGCACGTCATTATTTTAATTACACTTTATAATAAAGTAATAAAAAAATTGGAGTCAAATACCCTATTGTATGTGATACTGGAGTATTTAAAAGACACGTATAATGTGTTTGTTTGACTTAGATAGGTAGGACAGGAGATGCTACTGTACTGTACTGGTTCTCTGGAATCTATGGTGGGAAAAAAATTTTTAGAAAGATGAATTCCCATCCTGCCCGGCAAACGATTGCACAGTGCGCAACAAAAAATTCCCATCCTGCCCGGTAACGCACCGGGCGAAATGGGAGCAACCCGATAATTTGCGGTGAATAGCAAAATAATTCGTAAATCTTTGTTTTTATATCTTCCTCGTAACATATTATACTTTAAAAGTATTTTTATTGAATAAATCAAGAACTTCATAGAAAATCCTCATCAAACAAACACTCGCGTAAAATGGAGAGTCAGGTGAATGCACGTTAAAAATAGACAAAGAGCCGCCGGAGAGAAACACCGCGGAATAGAAGCGTGGATTTCTATAAAAACCCCTCTCGCTGTAACATCCCACCTCCAGGCGACGGTGACTAATGTAGCTTTTTAGACGACAAGCCCGACCCACACCTGTTGTCGGGAGTCCGGCTACTCCGAGAGACGATCGACGAATTTAATATGAAAGAGAAACAAACATGAATTGACGGATCACTCTTTTGCGCTTATTTACACGAGTACGCTGCGCAAACGTAAGCAACTTCTAAAGATACTAAGTAGGTATAACTGCTCAATAACGTATCCTATCAAAATCTGCGCGATAAAAACTTGACTAGGCTACATCCAAGTTACGTTAGTTACTGCATAATATGTTACGAGTATCTTTGACCACATAATAATAACTATTATAAATCTAAGCTTAGTAAGTCTACTCCTAAGCCGTTGAGGTATTATGGTCGTGCGTTTATTTCTGATTGCCTAAAGAAAAGTCAAAATCTTCATATTTAAAGATTTTCATCGGCTCATTCGTGTGTGTGAAATTAGAATTAAAATCGCATTGGTTCTTAATCCTTATCCTCACCTATCTTAACATAATTATTTATCATTTTCTTTTTTAGGGTTCCGTACCCGACGTAAAAAAGGAACCCCATTACTGAGAATTGTTGTCCATTCGTCCGTCCGTCTGTCACCTGGCTGTATCTCTTGAACCGTGATAGCTGCAGACTTGAAATTTTCACAGATGATGTATTTCTGTTGCCGCTATAACAACAGATACTGATATGTAGAATAAAATAAATATTTTTGGGGCTCCCAAATAACAAACGTCATTTATTTGCTTGTTTTTGCTCCAGATTAATAACGGTAAAAGGTGGTCGCTTCAAATGTTTAAAGAATATTTAATAATATACTCACTTTAAAAATAAATAGTTAAAAATTAAAAAAAGTGAAGTTTAAAAAAATGAAGAAAAAAGTTCGATAGGAAAGTAAGGTTCGAACTCAGTTGCACCACGTTGTACGGTAAGTATAGCGCACGGTTAGTAAACCACTAGGCCACTGAAGTCTATGGTACATTCAATACAATATTCTCGTTATAAATTAAAACTCGCAGTCTCGTTTTTGAATTTGGTGAGCAGGGGTGTTTAATTTAATAATATTGCGAATTGATCTTGATAGTACGGAACCCTCAGTGCAAGAGCCCGACTCGCACTTGACCAATTCTTTCATCTACTATGTGTTTGTTCTACTTGTATCTAAATGGTTTAAAGTATAAGTTTTCACCACTATTTACCATAGATATCATTTGAACACATGAACTGGCTCACTTAACTGAGATTTACTAACTCAATTAAGATTTTTCAAAACTCTGTCCGGATGTAGCCGCGGTCTCTCGGTGCAGGAGCCTGTTAAATTTTCACCAACTACCCGAGGATTACCGCTGACATTTATGTGGAGCGATATTATTTTAAACTGCGTTGAATGTTTATGATGAGTTTATTATGCTCGCGGAAATTTGAAGAGTCATCAATAAAAAATTTCTCACGAAGAAGTGATATTACTTAAACAGATTCTATTGATGCTTTTGCCCGTGGCTTTTCCCACATGCTATTTGGGGTTTTAGCAATCCGGGATAAAAGTTGTTGTTAATCCGTTATACTTTATCCCAATTCCAAATTACAGCCAATTTGGTTAAGTAGTAAATAATACAAATACATAAAACAAATTCATAAAATAAATAATACAAATTCATAGCAACAATTTCTAGAAAGCATTCGTACGCATTTATTGAAAAATCTATGATTATGTCAAATACATGTTTATTTACTGAAAAAACAACTCTACAGGTTGGAGACTTAAGAGGCCTGTGAACTACCATGTCTCCCATACAAACGTACTACCAAAATCATTTGTAATTCGTGAAAATTTCGATCATGTTATGGTGTTATTCGGGTTCATATAGTAATAATCTAAGCTTAGCCATATCTGGTTCCGAAATACTTTTGTTAAACGAAATTGTAAACGAATTTAGTTTTGCTAATTTTTATGTCAAAGAGGACATATTTTCTGCTTATTTGTTTTGTAATAAAAACAACACTATCACACGTCGCATTAGTTGAGGAGCACAGTTTTTATTGTCCAGCTAAAGAAAAACACCAGTTAATAAAGAAAGTTACAAGTTTTCATTCATAATTTTTGGTATTACGGAACTCGACCAAAGTTATAAAAATTTTGATCAAAATTGATTATTATTTTATTTTAAAGTAATATTTCCGAACCAAATATGGCCAGCATAGATTATTACTATATGAATCCGAATAACACCACAACATGATCCAAATATTTACGAATTACTAATGATTTGGTATTTTGAACGAATGGAGACATTGTGGTTCACAGGCCCCTTAAGTCTTAAGTTAATATCTCGCACTGTTAACGAAGCGGGCACAGATAATAATAGCTCGTGACATTTGGCATTAGCGATGAGAGGAGATAATGAAATATAAGGCCGAGATTCACGGGCAATTAATCACGCCGCGTCAAAAGACGACGCGCGCTAATGAGTTGTGGGAGCGTCGCGGCGCTCGCGTCTGTTACTAGCCTTACGAACACGTAAACAAAAAAAATGAACGAGTAATTAATAGTCATGTTAAAATTACTATGTTTAATTCGGTACTGTTACTAGATTTAGGGCTTGTTGCGCCACCTTTGGATAAGTGTTTAGATAACCTAACTTTTGTCAGTTTCTTTTTGAACGTCTTTAGCATGTTTTTGAGATGCGAAAAACTCATTGAACTCGAGACTACAGATTAATTTAAAGTGAAAACTTCTTAAGGCTGGCTGGAAACAGCTCCTAAAGATCCTAGATCGATAGAATCAGATTTGCTTCTATGGTTTATGGCTAGAGTATTGCAAACCATCTGGCCCTGTGGCGCAATGGATAACGCGTCTGGCTACTAATCAGAAGATTCGAATCCTCTAATCGATTCCCTTTCTAGTCTATAACGCTTCGAAAATTAAAAAAAATTAAGAGAATGGTAAAAGTTATCATAAGTTAACGTGTTAAGTTAGTTAAGTTAGTTAAGTGTTTTATGCAAATAAACGATATTATTATTATAATTATTATATTAATATAAGTTAAACCTACAAGTGGATCTGCTATACCCGTACATTTGTCAGTTTTCGAATCCTTATAAATCGAAAACCTTTCTTCAATTTCTAATCAAGCATGTAGGTAGCAATTGCAATAATTTTTCCTTAGCGGTGTTAACTTTACCGTCTTCAAGGAAGCATTTAACCAATCACACTAAAATTCCTTTAAACTTCCTTCACTTTAAAATTCCTTTACACTTGGGTGGTCACAGCTCTAGCCTGGAGCATTACGACCATTAAATTCTGCGAACCCAAATAAATACACACCAAAAGCTCCAGGTGTTCCCAACACACGGAAATTAATGTGTTCGCGTCTCTCGTGTTCATTTAACGGCTAGCGTTCTAACAGTTTTAATTTAATCCCACACAATGCAATATGAACTTTGTGCCACAAAAACACGCGCTGTATTCGACGCTCGCTCCGAAGGTGACAGGGTGGCGCCACGTGTGGACCGCCTGCGAATCGAAATGAAACAAATAAGAGATATTTTTTTAATAAGAAAACGTAATAAAAAGCCGAGGTGAACGCACGTGGTGATGGAAGCGATGGGTGCGGGATGAGAAACGAATGGTGAGAAAGTATCGAGATGATCTCACTTGTAATGAGTGTAACGACTTTTTGTAGGTGGACCTTTTTTATTGATGATAATATCTAATCTTGCTTTCTTTTTGGGGTACCTATATGATATTAATTCAGCCTATATCAGTTGCACTGCTGTTGAGTGAGCATTGAAGCTCAGACAAAAATGAAACCAATGAATGAATGAGGAAGCTACGGATTTTTTATTTGAAACTGCACGTGAAACATGATGTATAAAGGCGCACGGATTTGATGGACTTCATCCATATGATGCATACATAATATTATGCTCAGTGCTCCAACTTCAAAAACCGGCGAAATTAAGGATCTCATCTTATGTTGGTAAAGAAATTGTATCTATTTAGGTTGAATAGAGCTTCTTGTGGTGTTAATTGTTTAAAATTATAAACACAGTACGACTATTTATAAGGTTTTTCATTTTTAAGGTCCCAAACGTTTGAGTCTAGTTTTCCCCGTTTCGCTTAGCGCTCGCGGGTTTTTGGAACTCAGTGCGATGAAGATATGGTATCATCAATTGATCACCATTATTTAAATGTTTTTAAGATACCAAATGGATATCAAAATGACTTTGATATCCATTTGGTATCACAAACACTGCATGAAAGAATCAATGGTGATGACATCAAATTGCTATGAATAGACATATCCGTGGGAGGCATGAAAACAACACCATCGAAGGAGTTTTGTTTTTCTTAACGAGAGTACAATAAAGTTGAAATTACGATAATAAATACCTAACCTAAGGCTAAATAAAGGGTTATCAAAACCAATAATTGAAACATAAAATGGTCAGTTTATCCATCATTTCTACAGTAACAGATTACAGAGCAATGATCAACGCCGTGATATTTAACACGGGTAAAAAGAAAAACATAGAATTACTTTTATATTGGCGTAACCAACAGATTAACGCGTGATATTTATAAAAACTTTACTCCAGGAGACAATATAAAGAACAACGTCATTCAAACTAAATAACGCTATGTTTTACTCATATATTTGTTGTTCAACGCAACGGTGTTCGTCCATTTAAATTTCACACTACGTAAATTCGCTGCCAATTTGACACATTTTATGACCTTATTTTTAGGTTCAAGCTTTAGCAACCTTGACTTAGTAGATTATCTATTCCTTTTGTAGAATCAAATCATCTTTATTCGGCGATATTTGAACTTGCGTATCCCACCTATTGCGGCTGGTAGCTCTACGTAATTCAGCCTCGAGCGTATAATATCTGCCGAGTCGATAATTTTGATACGTATCATATATTCAATCCTTGGACAGAAGAGTGATGCCATCTATTGCATCATTTATATTGTTACTTATTACTTAGTCAAAGTCGGCAGCCCACGGCAGATCACATTTCCTTCTGTCGAGGTTTTGTTTTTAAAGTGCGCCGGAGTGACAGACGTGTGAACGGGAAGGCATCTCTTTCACAGGGCAGTGTGAAAGGGCCTTTTAATTCGGTGATTAGTTTCAAGTTTTAAGGGGGCCGGAATAGCTGCACTGAGTGGTATTCTCATATTAACTGAGACATCTTTTGATCGTCGACTCAATTAAAGGGGGATATTTTTAGATATAAATAGGAAAGGGAGCTCTCTATTTGGTGATATCGATGGAGAGAAAATAACAATGTAAAAAATATTCTCACATTATTGCCAGTTGATCTGTTTGGAATCTTAATGTAAATCTATTATGGTGAAAGTATATTTTTTATTCGAAATCATTTTGGTCTGATGGACTACGTATAAACCCTAATTTCTGAATTCTCAGGAAATTTACACTACTCTGGTCAAGCTTGGGTCGGCAGGCCTCATACAATTTTGAGAACATTACTAAGTAGGTACTAATCAGTCGTGTAGATTTCGGCTCCGATTTTATATGCCAGATATCGGACATGGCGTGTGTAGTGATCTCTCGATATCTCAATTTTGAAGCCGAGGTCTTAACCACAATTTGCAATGCTATCACAATACCTGTGACAGTATGACGTTTTCTCAAGTGTAATAAAAAGTTTTGCTGATCCTAACCTGAAGACACCCAGCAACGGAAACTCCCTTTTACGAGGAGCCCTAATCTCGAGCACCTTGACGTCTTAATATCGCGCATCGCTCGCTCGTAAACTCACATCATCTGCCAGATATGCGCAATACCACGTTTGACTGGAGGGACCGGACAGTAAGGAATTCACCACAAAGTATAATATTACTAGCTGTTGCTTGTTGTTGTCCTTCGTCCACGGGAATTTCGGTTTTTCATAAATCCCGTTCGAAACATAAATTTTTCAGAGATAAAAAGTAACCTACATGTTAATCTACGATACAGTCTTCTCCATTGCAAATTTCAGCCAAATTCATTGAGTTATTTTAGCGTGAAGTAATAAAAAACTCATGATAATTACTTGTGTCCGCTAAGTTTTAATGAAGTTTTTAAGATACCTTAATGATGACCAGGTTTTGAACGTCTCCAGTATAGAATAAGCCAACAGTAAACTAAGCCTTTTTTTAGTGTCACCACAAAAATGAGCCAGTTGGTATGATTACAGTAGGCATGTATCTCTATACACGGTCTTCCAAATCATAAAAAGCAAACGAGTACGCAATCTCAAAGTAAATACGCAATCAAACGGAACGTCGAAGGAAGGTGGGCCAAACTGGCCGGCCCAATAAAGGCAATAAAAGCGGCCCGGCCCGGCGCGATGGCCGCCCGGCGACATGTGGTCGGCCACTTGCATTTTTTAAAAATAAAATTTGCATACGTTTAGGGCCCGCCAAGAGACGTTTTAGAACAATATGAAGCCATAAGGACGTTTTTAAAGGACATTCCGGGCGGCTTAAACTCTTTGAGATGGCTTTAATGAAATTGTATTTCTGGTTATGGTGTTTTAAACTTTTATTGGTCTCCCGGGTTATAAGATTTTGCGCAGCGATTTGAGTTTATTTTTTTAAGGAATTGAATGTACTATATTTGTTTCCAGTGACTTTTTTCCCTGTCGTCATAAATACCTTATTATAGTGTTGATTTGTGGGATTTAATATTAAGCTTGAATTACTATTTAGCGTAGTGATAATTTGGGAGTATGTCATCTTTTTTTGACAACTCCCCTGGCATAGTTGAAAACGCACTCGGATAGGAGCGGAAAGTCCCGGGTTAGATTTCCCGGTTAGTTTGGAATTTACTCTCCATTGGCTCAGGCAGGTCTGGTACGAGTATAATATGAGGCTTTGGACGCAGTTACCTAGCACGTTTAAGCATCCGGCGCGATGCTGTATCGCAACTGTTAGCAATCCTCCCAAGTCAGTACGATAGTCATACGATACGTATATATACGATACGATAGTAGTCGGCTTCTTCGTTATTTAACATCAGGTAAAATTGCAGTCAAATAATAATTTATAGAGAAGAAAAAAACTAACGAATTTGCGCCGATATTCTAAAACTGTGATCTACTAAAAACTCCTTTACTCTGTGACGTATAACAAACTCGTTCGTGTGGGAGTTGCGATATGACCCATTTCAATATTAAGATGTTAGTTTAGGACACCTTTGCGCAAAGTATTTTCGAGCGATTTTTTAAAGTGTCCCCGGGCGGGGCGGGGGCGGTCGACAGCGGCCGGGAGCGGGTCGGGTCGACATAATAAATGCGGCGCGGTGAGCCGAAACATATAAAATATATAAAGTTTGACCGCCGGCGGACGCGTGAAACCACCTACCTAGTGCACAGGTTTACATTCACCTGTTTAACGTTAGTGTTTTATCGTATTTATACAAGCATTTGTCCGCGATTTTTTTCGCTCGTTTTTCCAATGCAACCGTCACCGAAAACGACAGACAAAGTAGCGGTCATACGAGTACGTCATTTTATACCGTTGTGTGTCCACCGCGCTCCCATCATTTCAAATTGATCTCAGCCAGTGCGAGCATGGGCAGAGGACTATTTTGTCCCCGGGGAAAGGACAAAATTTTATCACTTACTATTTTGTTCATCCCCTTTGCATGGGCACAGAGGTGGAGAAAATACTCCCTTGCTTAGTCTCGGGGGGTTTTGTCTTGTGAAATGTCAAATAGTGATAAACTCCCTTTCCCCTTTGGCCATGCTAAGGCGACTATTTTGTCCCCAGTCAGAGGATAAAATCGGGGGCATACGATTTTATCCACTACCCATGCTAGGGGGGCAGAAATACCGTTTTCGGTGTCGTCCCGGTGATACTGTGGTGGACATACGGCCATATGCAGATCGGTCTTTTTCCATGGATTTTCCAAAAAAAATCCATACGAAACTTGTCCATATGGACAAGTAATTAATACAAGCAATAAAAAACTTTTCTAAATGCAGATTTTCTAGAAGTTGCGCCGAAATGCGCTTTCGGCTTTCGATATTCGAATATAGATTTTTCAATTCACTAATTCATACATTCAAAACACAGTCACACGTCGATGTCTCAGAATGCTCATACTTAATTACAATAATAAGTATGGAAAACGTATGATATTAATGAGTATAATATTACGAGGAAGGCTGAGCCCAAGAAATTACACCATTACAGAAATAATTAAAGGTAAAGCAAGTAAATAAAATGCTCGGCAGCATGTAAGCAGTGCACATCTGTAGCAATATTATATCAAGCAGAAGTGTCCACCTAGAGACGTGTTTGTATGAAAAATATTCCAATATCCCCTCCCACTACCCCTCCCCCTCCCCCCTCGCAACTCTCATCGCTTCAAGCTTCAAGACCGAGACACTTCACAAATTATTATGTTGGTTCTGACTCCTGAATATACTTACCTTGAATAGGAACTTATTTTAATGCTAAGTTATATACCTACCTACTTACCTTGAATTGTATACATCACATAGGCACTTCGTAATATAGGTAAACTAAGAAAATATGGAAACTTTCCCACCTTAAAGTATAGTACTCTATATTATTTATGACGACACGAAAACAATGTTTTCCTGATTCCTGAATCGTGAATCCCGTGGGTTCGATTCCGGGTAAAGCCCAGTTCATAATTTTTAAATTAGTTTAGATGGTGGTCTGGGAGACTTCGATTGTTGCTAGTTATTACTCTACCAAAGACATTACATTATTCGATTATTTATCAATATCTGGGTGACCAGGATTTGCTTGGTAGTATATCTACCCACCAATAGATGACAGCAGGGGTCATGTTTTTTTGGTAAATTCGACATTTTCTGACATTTTCGACAAATAAATCCTAGCTAGATCAATTTATCGCCCCCAAAACCCCCTGTATACTAAATTTCATGAAAATCGTTTGAGCCGTTTCCGAGATTCGGATTATATAGAAATATATATACATATATACAAGAATTGCTCGTTTAAAGGTATAGAATATTATTCGATTAACATTCCGATGCGATGCTGTGTAGCAACCGTTAGGTACTATGTTCCCCTTCCTTAAATAACATCTTTGGCGGTATCTTAACTTACTATCGCATAAGATTGTCTTTGCAAATGGCCACCACGGTAAAGCCGAAACCAAGAGTATAAAAACTGGCGATGGATAGAAAAAAACTTGTGATGAACTCATAAGATCGCGTTCAAACAGACGATATAAATGATATAAACAGATAATATCTGATATACGATACGGTCCGTGCATCGCTCACGGCGCAAGGTGACGTCCGAGCGGAAGCGGAAGGGGGCCGCCCCAGTGTCTTAATTTCCGGTGGCCAGATTTCGCGATATGCCTACTTTTATCCCGGCTTAATGCGATCACTTTCACTCCAATGCTTCTGCTTTTTTATGACCGCCTGGTATATAAAATCCTACCTATCTTTTGGTTTATAAACCTTAAATAACTGAAGCACTTCTTTAGTTCTTCTTAAATGCTCCTTATACGCCTTTTGGTTAGGCTTGGATTACAATATAGGAAATATTTTTTTTTTCTCTTACGTTAGGATTTTATACCGCTTCGGATTATACAATTTATTAAGTGCTTGTTGCTTATGGTAGGTACACACGACACAGCCTTTTAGTTTATAAACCACATCTCATCACAAAATTTCTTTATTTCACATTGGCCTAACGTACAGGCTCTTGTAAAACTTGTTATGATATTTGTTGCGTATTCAGATGATAACTACAAGTCGACTTGAAGCTAAGTTTACGAGGGTTCCAACGCGCCATGCACTTAGAAGAAGCCCACAACAAACTCAGCCGGGTTTTGTTTTCTGCTATCACCACTTCACAATGGTTCTTAAAAACCAATTGAGTTATTATAATTACAGCAGTTGTACAGTAATTGAGTTATTTTAATTATAATTACAATGGTCCTTAAAAACTAATTGAGTTATTATAATTCTAAAGTCTCATAGACAGAACGAACTTGAAAACTGTACATAATATTATACGTATTTGCCCAGTGATAACCAATGAGTTAAGAGCTCTTTCGTTACGGGATCGCAGGTTCGAATTCTGGAGGCGCACCCGGCATCACTAACTTTTTGAAATTTCCTGTGATTGTGGAAACTGAGTACCTAACACTTACTTGATGGAGAAGGTAAACATCGTGATGAAACATCCATACCCCAGTGTTTTGCCACACTGTTCTCAAAGGTGTGCAAAGCCTGCTAATCCGCACTTGGCCATTCTAAGGCGAGGCCTGTGTCGAAAAGGGGTTGATGGCTGGATAATAATAATAATAATAATAATAATAAGTTTATTTGCCAAATTCCTTAAAATCTAATCACAGTATCATAAGTTTAACGTAACATTGAACAATAAGATTAGATTACAACATATTCAATATTATGTTTAAGTAGGTACAGGAACAGGATACATAATCACAATTTGAAACCATCATAATATTGGTACGTTAATGACTGCTATAGTGTTAACTGTGTGGCAGCCATTGACGCCCGCCTCCGAGATACAGGTAATGTATGCACAAAAAAGAAAATTAAAACTTAAACAATTTGAATAAACATAAATTGTATTTTGTTTAAGACTAAAATAGAGCAAAAATTGTGTGTGTGTGTGTGTGTTTGTGTGTGTGTGTGTGTTTGTGTGTGTGTGTGTGTGTTTGTGTGTGTGTGTGTGTGTGTGTGTTTGTGCGTAAGTGTGTGTACAGTTAAAGGTTACTTATAATATTATTTTCCACGTCACTGTATGAAATCCCTTTAAGCCATTTGGAGAGAATTTGTTTACAATTCTTAGAATTTAAAGAGAATATGTTTAATATTTTATTAATTTTGTTGTAGAGGGAGCCGCTTCAAATAGTGTAGTGCCTCTTTGCAAGCTGAGTGCGACTAGGTTTTATCTGACATACTCGATCGGATCTCCTTTTTCGCTTATAAAGTTTGGATCATAGTACATCTCTTTATGTTTTCTAAGGATAGTCTGTAGGATGTACATTTTCCTCACTGATAGAACGTCACTAATATTGTATAAATCCGACGACGGAAACCTGACTGGTTTAAATAGCATCACTTTAAGCACGGCCTTTTGCGCTCGCTCCAATCGCAGCATTAAAGTTTTGCCACAGTTTCCCCAGGAAGTGATACAATAAGTTAAAACAGGTTGCACTAGAGCAGTATATACTGATTTTTAAAAACGTAAATTAGTTTTCTTATTCTACTAACTAGTGAGTCAATTTGATTAGTCCAGGATATAGTGCTATTTATTATTACTCCTAAATACTTAATGTAGTCTACTCGCTCTATCACACCACAACCTAATCATAATCATAATGGATATTGTCCACGGAAATCACAACATCACACATTAATACAATAAATATAAACACTTACGCACATAGCCCGATAGTGCAGATAACCTATACACACCTTTTATCTCTCCACTACATACGCGAAGGGTCATAGACCTCAGACCTGTCAGCGGATATGGCCAATTGCGGGCAATAAAGGTGCGTTTACCTCGCGACCCGCCTTGAACTTCGGGCGGGCGATGACTGGGCGCGAGCGAGCCGCTCATGGGATTGTGGCCCTTGTGGCCAATTTACGAACCAACCTGCCTGTCTGGTGGACTAATAAAGCTATGAGAATATGCTGTGATGTATAATCTGAAACATGTGGTCTTGTCGCGTTATCACTACTTAGTTTTTGCACTTAGTTCGTAGAAATAACACATTAAACGAGTAACGACTGTTGCTCAACGTAAGCTACTATAAATGTGATAGTTTGTGTGTCTGATTCCATGTTGAATATTTGGATGTTTGTTACTCAATCACGCCTCAGTTGCTGAACTGATTTCGTTAAAATTTGTAACGTAGGTAACTTATATACCTGGATTAGCAAAGGCTACTTTAGATCCCAAAAAATCACAGATCGCGCGGGTTTAAAAAAAGAAACCAAATTTGCTATAGCAACCTTTAGTGTCAGCATAGACTTCTTCTGCAAACTTCCTTGAAAGTATAAAGAATGGTATAAAGTCTATTAAAGAGACCGGGAACGGAACCAAGAAATCAAGGATTTCTTTGATACATCTTTTGGAACATAGGTACAATACGTGCGACTATGCGGGTACCAAGCTATCACCTATCTCAGGATTTTTGAAGCCTTTTTAACCAGTTTAATGCGTTTAATTGTCTTTAATGGGAAAGGTATTAATGCCCCCCAGTGTAACCACTTGAGCTCTCATCTGTACCAATCAAGTGGACAGGTCTACCTTTTATTGTCGCTTTCATATCCCGGTGTCCGGTTGCCATCCTCTACGGAATTGCCCTTTACAACCCTAACATCATAACCGCCAATAACAACAATGAAAATACGACTCTATCCTAGAGAGTTTAAGATGTATTTTTGGTATACCAGAAGTGATACGACAGTAATTACTGTTTGCTTCTATCAATTTAGACAACAGAGGTATTTTATGATGTCAAATGGATCTTGGATGTTCACGTGAACTTACTGTAGGTACTCCAACAATAATATAAAGAATTTCTATAATCATCGTATCATTGTGTATATGTGTATGTTATATCACTCAATCTAGATAGAGTCTTGAAATTTCATGAGAGCTTATATCTAAGCCTATGTGAAATAAAGAATTTCATTTTATTTCATTTCAATTTGGTTTTTTTGACCGAGTCTCTTTATTTAACATATTATATCAAGTTACAGTAAGGTATAATAAAAATGCCTGCAAAATTCTGCAGCAAACATAAAAGCCTTGTTCCGAAACAAATAAAAATATATCTTCAGTACTTGACCAGTATCAGTTGAAAAACTTTTTCCATCTACCACATAAACGGTAAACCACCATACACTTTTTTTATACAACGATTAGTATTTTCATGCTGTACAATACAGTATTAATAGGAATATGTGTTTGAAACTAGTATGAGAAGCTAGCTATGTACGTGAAAGTTAATAATGTTACCCATAGTAAAATAGGGAAGGTGAGGGTGAAATGGCAATGGAGCGGTAATAGGCAAAGTTAGTTTAGAGTTAGTTTTCCATACTACCCTAATGGTCCCAGATTTGATGTACGGCCTGAGTGACCACATTACTTTTGTGAATATCAGTTATATTTTTGTTTTGGTAACTTGGTACTTAATATATCTTTAAGTACGCAAATACAGGATGCTAAAATATTATATTTCTTTGTGGGCGATAAGTAATTAGATATATTATTTTGATCTCATTAGCAGTGTTGGAGAGCTGTGGTTTAATATCGACATCATCCAGGTTTAATTTCATTCTGTTTAAATGGTGCCGTGTACCATTATGCCGTGTACCATAGTGACATTATCACACCTATCGAAAGAGGTATTTGGATATTCCATAGATATTTACGTCTTTTCGCTGCAGATTGTCTGAATACTTTATCTCAAAAAAAAGTATAGGTATATAGGTAAGGTCTGCGTAAAAGCTGTCATTTTATTTATCATAAGCAATGAAGTCATGTTTTTACACACTTTGAAATATATGAATATGACTGGTGTGGTAGGTAATAATAAGTATATGACTAGGAGGTCAAGCATTCCTTTGACTGAACTCTATTTTACAGATACCGAGCATATTGTAGAGTGTGGACAGGGCCTATGTATCAAAGTAAAGCAGTAGCCACATAGCAGTACAATACCAACAAACCATTAGACGCAATACCTCGGCGGCTCGATTGCGCGCAATTGTCGACAATCATCGTCAATTTACCCGCGCCTCCCCCGCGCCTCCCCCGCGCCCCGCCGCCGCTTTCACTTCTCACCGGTACATGTGAACACAAAAGTGTTTTAAATTTCATCCTGAGAAGAACAGATGAATCTCATGAGAAGGCTTAGAAGAATCATAGAGCCAAAAATTACGGAATTCAGTGGAATGCTCATAGTTAAACAACGAGTGGTAGTTATAGGCTAAATAAGTCACAAATTTACACAGCAAACCATGATGTATCTCATGCTTACCTCATAAAAGAAGAGGACAGTAAACGATGATGAGCCAAATATGACAGCTTAAAGTCTCATAGCGAGCAATGAGGGCTTAGAAGGACTTATAAGCTAAGAAGGCTAAATACTTAACAAAGGATGAAGAGCCTCATGAAAAGACTGTTCATGGAACACATATTAAGAAGGCTGAAGAATGACATACAAGCGTTGATGGGTCTCATTAAAAAGAATACAAAGAAAGCCATGAAGCAAATGATAATGGGCCACACAATAAGGTACAAAGTCACACACTGAGGAATGATAGTTGTTTAGTTAATTAAAAAGCTCAGAATTACGAAACAAGCGATGATAGGCTAAAGGAGTGAAAAATCGTTAATGGGCTTCAAAAGAAAGCTAAGAATTCACAAATTTGAGGCTAATAAACAAAACTAATAAAGAAATAAACTAAACTAATAATACAGATAAAGATAAATTATTATAGTTCTTGCACTAATTAACAAGCTTTTTATTATTCTGTGAATTCTACGAACTTTCAGATTTAAATTTTCATCCGTCAGCTTTGAGACTTTAAATATTTAATAGTACGTATAATTAAGCAAAACAGTACTTTTATTATGAACGGTGATATTGTTTTGTTTACGTTCAATATTTTTCTGCTCGTAACAAGCAAGTAAAACAAACAAACTTGACCGACACTGCACCGTATTACCTAACCTCCCTAATTATAGCGTAAAGGTTACTTTTCACGGTGCGTGGAATCACGAGCAACATAACGACACGACGTTCTAATGTTCTGTAAAGATCGTCAATAGATTTCAGAGGCTTTAATTTTATTATTTATTTAATTATGAATAATTTTTATATTCGGGAATTTTCAAAATTTTAATCTGCGTCAATGCGGTTTTTTAAGTTTTTAATGCAGTAGTTGAATGTAGTCTTATTGCAGTTTGAATTCTGGTCAGAAGGTCTGTGCTATTTCGTGGGCCTAAGCAGACAAACCGACAGACAGGATGTAAACCAAATAATCTTATCGTTTTTCATAATAGACTACCTGTGAGAAATAAACAATTTTAAATTTCTGAATATTTATCTTTACGTACTTCCTAGAACCGTGGGCAAACTACCTATAACAGGTATAAAGAAAACCAAATAATCTTGCATTCGCGAAAGAAATGCCCGTTTCTTGTAACCAACACGTGTGTGGAATAAAACTGTTGAAACAACAAACACGCTGCGGTCGAACATTGTTTATTATCTGTACAACTGAATTATGCTTTTAATATAATAAAGATGATCTGGTGCTAATTTATGGCAAACCTGTCTGGTTTTGGTTCCATTTACTCATCAGATTCATTAAAATTAAGAAATTACAAGAGAATTATTATTGCATTGATACTTTAACTGAAATCTGAGTTTACAGTATATTTTAATTTCGTCAGTGAAAACGTGCCGTGATATAAAGAGTTTGCTATAATATCTAAATCAATTCCTTCTGGAACATACAGATTGGAGTTTGGTTGTTTTTCTCTATACTTCTTATGAGTTGTCTATAAGTTATCTTCACACCTATATCACTAATTCCGAATTGCACACCTTCAGCCCTAACCATGTAACCTTAGGTATCTATTATTTTCTACGATGGCTTAAAATTCGGGAGAAGTAAAGTTTTATCGATCAGTCACGTGATAAATTTTTCTTTTATGTTATTCTCACATTTTTAATATACCCATAATGCCTACAATTCCGTGCCTATACAACGAGGGTCGATTAAACTATTTCAACAGCTTCAAAATCACACCTTATAAAGCACCTAATCTGTCTTGGTTGTCACTCACTAAAGGATAACTTGCCGATTTAATTTGAATTCTACACTCATTCAAATAAGAATTAGATTGTTTTGAACAGCAATGCTTTTGCAATGTTTAGGGATAAATCGGCGTATTAAAGCCTGCTATTGTCCGAGGAAGGTATGTTTCATTCGCGCTGTAGCACCTTTCAACCGAGGATCATTGCCAAAGAGTATGCGACTCGCTTGCAGATACGACTATTGAACAGCCAAGAGTTACAAATTAGTCTTTACCTAAATTAGATTTGGAAGACGTCATATTAGACGTACAATGCACAAACAATGAATGAGTGATTGGAATAGAAATTAGAGAGACCAGGGAAAATACTAGGGGTCCAAAAAATATGGAAAGAGGCATGCGAGTTTTGGAAATAAAAAATTGGACAAAAACATTAAGATGTGGAACCATTCCAGCTTTCGTGTTCCCAGCAAAGTACAATCGGGGTGCCTTCAAGAGAAGAGTGAATAGGCATTTTCTAGGCAAGCGCGCTCCATTATAGACCTCATCATTTCTCAGATCATCATCATCATGTCCATCAGACACGATTGTAGTCAAGCGCGAGCGTATGAATTATAAAAAAAAACTCCGTTACTGGCACATCTTGCTTGTATAATCTTTGCCCATATTTCCCCAACAAAGAGTCCGGTTGTTTCGGCCACCGGCGCATTGTCTGCTCCCGCCATTGTTATGCCGACGTCCCGTCACACCCCGCTACCCTCGCCCCGCTCCTGGCCTTACATCTGACGGGGATGATTCCCGTTGCGGGGATCCCGTGTTATTGTTGTGCCGACTTTTATTGTGATTTCGCGCCTGCTCGGGAGGTGAGGTCAGATGTTGGCCACTTTGATTTGATATCACGCTGAGATTATGTTACTCTGATATTGGATTTTGGCGTGGACTGTTCTGCTGGGCAAGTAAAATGGTGTGTTTACTATTTGAAAGAACACCCGTTGAAAGGTAATGTAGAGAATTCTGGAGTACTTCAATCACATTGCGGAAGGGAAGGTGGCAACCTGAAGAAGATGGTTGTCACCGGCAGAGTGAAAGGAAAGAGACCTCGAGGACGGAGCCCAAAGCGTTGGTCGGATCAAATCCGCACCGCACTCGACACAAACACGTCGCAGCCAACAGGGCAACATGGCGCGTGGAAGGGATAACAACTCACAACCCTCAGTAAGGAGGAATACGACGCAGAGAGGAATAAGAAAATTAGAAAAAAAATAGGTATATGAGATGATGATTAAAATTAAAAACATTTACGAGGGTTGTGCGTACCTTTTACCAACGAATATATAACTGAGAAAAACTTTCAAAAATTGCATATAGTACGTACTCTGTTTAGTATACGAGTATTTTCTGATATTATAGTTCTAGAGTCAGGTTAATAGGTTACGACTTCCTTAAGAAGTAAGGAAGATAACAATAATTCAACAGTGTCGCCATTATACCTGTTTGTAGTTGTGTGGTGAAAAATAAAACGTCATAAAACTATTATCATCTCATTTAAGTTACTACCTACGGTTCATATTATGAACAAAAAAACTGACTCCGCATTTAGTTCAGCGGATAGTACAAATAAAGTGAGTGAGTCTGCGGCAATCTTCCTGCATTGCTTGCATTAATATATCGTGAGCCGCGTCACCTGTCGCTCTAAACAAGGCTTAGGGAGACACCGAGTTGTTTACACGAGCTTTTAAAAACCGGCACAGACATGCGATTGTGGTTCACAAGCTGCGATTTTATTATTTCTTAATGAATATAGTCTAGTTGGGAAGCGCAGTGTCGGCAGACAACCAGGTGGTTAAACGACATTTTAGAAAGTCGCGAGGAGTCGCTTGTGCTAGGGGGCGCAAAGTGTTTGGTGGTCATTCCAGGAGGCCTATGTCCAGCAGTGGACGTCCACCGGCTGAAACGACCTCAACGACGATAGTCTAGTGGGAAAGTCAAGGGTGTTTGTCTACCGCAGCAGTCAGAGTAGCAACAATCAACATCTTCGGTTGCATCGTCGATCTGCAGGATCAGTTGAGATCGCATTAAATAATAATTAGATACTTGATTGCAGTATTTAGTATTTATTGAATAAGAAGTGGTAATTTACAGGATTGTTAAAGCTGACTTTACCATATTCTTGACAGTCCACATCTTGAAAACTACTTACTGAAGAGAACCACCACCATGAAACTGTTTTCTAAGTTGAAGTGAATAAAAGTAAGCCAATAAGAAATAAGAAGAATGCGTGTGGATACATACTTAAAAACACTGTTCTCCATAGGGCACCTAGTAGTTCCTTCTTAAAAGACATTTAAAAATATCCCATCAAAAGACAAGTAAGTAGGCGGCGCATAAGTTGTATTGAACCCTGCTCAGAACATATTTTTCGGGTGTCAACAGCTGAGGTGCGGCTAGAAAACGTTTGGAGAGCAAGCAATTGAGGCATGAGATGTATACTTGTGTAAATGTCCACAATTTTGGGTCAACCTAATTTCTGTGTACTCTCCGTATGTTGACTGGGCTTGGTGCCCACTCTTATGTCTGCGCTGCTCTACACGCGTTTCTCAGTAACTCCACCTGGCAGGACGTGTTCTTTACCGACGAATTTACTCTCAATTTACGGCGCACAATAAACTAGAATCGCAATAAAATCCGCATACAAAGTAGCCTAGAACGAGGTCTACGATCATTGCATCCGTCATGCGCTCGATGATGAAAGCGAACGGTGTTAGGGACAAAAATTATTAGAGTCGTAAGTTGTTTTAATGCGCCGACGCTGCACTGTTAGTTGTTACTTGTTAGTATCAAAGAGGATGAAATGATTGCTATCGTGAGGCGAATTAAATGTTTGTTAGTAATGATAGTCATTTATTATTATAGTTAGCTTGTAATAATGATTATTATATTGGACTTTCTATCTTATCCTATTTCTTATTTTTAATTCTCGTTACCACACTCCTCCGCAACGGCTCGACCGATTGTTATGAAATTTTATCTGTATGTTCGGTAGATCTGAGTATAGGTTGTAAGCTACTTTTTTGCCCCTAAAAAACAACGTTTGTCAAGTCACCTAGTCTCATAATTAAAATTACAGGTCTTTTTGATACACACACACAGATTAGTACTTGATTGCGATCTCTTTTGATACAAAGTGACGCATCACAGAGTATCGTATACCAGTGTGGAAGGAGTAAGTAAACTCATCCCTAACGACTTCTTTACAGCATCGCGCCGGAATTCTTAATCATTTGATGGCGGTGCATCTTTGCTGATAGGAGATAATAAAGTCGATTTTGATAAATATTTTCAGTGCAAATTGCGTTTCGATTATTTTAATTGAATTTTTAAAAATAGACCTCCCTGTTGCAGTGACGCAAGCTCGGATTCGCGTGGAAGCATAAAACATTCTAGATTTTACGCAAAATAATCAGTGGCCAGCAGCTAGTTAAGTTGTACTGCCAAAATAACTGCCCCATTTACATCGGAATACATTTGTTACGGGTCCCGATGTAAAATATAAAATGTACAAAGGATTTGTAACATCCGAAAATAGTATTTGTAAAAATGTGAAACGCGATGAGCCGAGGAGCGCGGCCGATTTGTCACATTGACGGACGGCTTCCTTGTTGTACACCCGACCACGCAGCGCTGCCACCGACTCTATCATCATCACCTCCACATACAGGCGTACAAAACGCTTGCAGTTCATGCTTCTTGAAGCTAACAGGTCCTCACTCGATGTCATCCGTCCACTTGGTGGGAATATGACAATAAAATGTATTCCGGTATCAACAGTTGGGTCGCCAACTTCAGGCGAGTCACCTGATATCACCTGATATCAAGCAAATACCGCCGCCCTTGGACATTTTCAGGACCAGAGGGAATTACAAATGCGTTGCCGGCTCTTAAGGAGTTTGTTTATCCTCCCCTTGAATAAACCCATGTAGAAGCTTTGAGGGAACACTGCTACTGGTAACTGGTTTCATAACTTACACGTGCGCGGAAAAAAGGATCTAGCCAGAAGGGTAGTCGAAGATTGCCAGCCATCCAAGTTGTAGGGATGAATCTGAACCCTGAACACCGAACAAAAAATAATTAATTTTTAATTTTTATTAATCGACTCTATGACACTTAATATGAATCCTGAGTAACTCCAAAGTCTTCTAATTGCCAGTCTATGTAGTTACCCAATACCAGTCTGCGCGTGAGTGAGTTTATATTCAAATATCTTATTTTCTCCAAGTTACTTCTTCGTCCTGACACTTTTTTTTGCATTTGGTCGAATGTTTCTTCCATGGCGCTGAACACAGTCGCTTATGCACCCGCATAAGCGACTGTCTCTCTCTCTAATCGGCTGTCTCACTTCAGAATCCAAAGAGGCCTCTCAAGTTACGGAGTAAGAGTGTCGCTGAGGATCCCAAGCACTTTCAGCGTTGGTCGAACACACCGGTAATATCCGCTATTCCAATGGCATTAGAGGAATTAATAAGGTCAATCAATCCTTCGCTACGTAGATCTACCTAGCAGTAGACTGTGGAAAACTATGAAGTTATTACTTGAAGCATACGAACTCGTGTGGCCATGGGTACAGTGGCTATGACACACTGACCGTTTCGATCTGATTTACAACCCGGCGGCCGGTACCTCCGTATTTCAATATACTTTTTGATTATGACCATGCAATATAAACCACCGAATAGTTACGGTTAGTTTTCCCACTGTACAGTTTTACGAAATTGTTCTTTTGATATAAGAATTGCCAAATTATCTGAATGGGTGAAAAAAGTAAGTCCTAACTTAACTATTTGTATAAAACTCTACAGATGAACGTAGGTACGTACCTATCAGAAAAAAAAAGGCTTACAATAATTCAGGAAAGTGACTTATACGATCAAAGTTCTTTAGTTCTAGACTGTGGTTCTAGCAGAGGATTTCATAGTTTAATTGCAAGATTCCACTTCCAAATTCGAAATATCTAAAATTATTGTTCCATTCGGTTAAGTAATTCGGTGCTAAACATAGTTCTACTGGTGGACTCTTCTGCAAAATTCGTCCGGGTTGGTACCACCGCGGTGTTAGTTAATGAATGAATTAAAAATAAATAGTAAATCAAACAATCCAAAAAAGGTAAATCCTAGGTACGTAAAAACTGTTAGGCGTTGTAGTAGAGTTTAAAAGAAAAGTATAAACTGGAAACGTTGCTGCAAAATAAATAATTTCAGAAGCAAATCGCAGACCGAACAAAATAACAAAGTCCGGTTACAAATATAGTCCCGGGCGTTTAATCAAGGTGCTCGGGTGAAGGGGAGGTGGAGAGGAGGGAGGGGGTACGCAATTAAACAACAGGTTGACAGCTGACAAATCGACGGCTAGCAGCGGCGTATTTACGCGTAGTATTTACGAGTTTACTGTAGTGTATACCATAGATTGTATAGGTAACCATGCAAAATATGGATATGGACTTAGAGTTCTGAATAACCATTGCATGTTTGTAATTAATTATGCGTATACCTACGTGACTGAAAAAATATTTCACTATTAAAATTACCACATAATACCTAAGTAAAACCTTCTAGATTTTTAGAAAAGTATGAAAATTAAAAAACTAACTGCCGCCGAATATTCTGCATCGCACTACTACGATACTACGCTGCATCGCACCGGAACGCTGAATCGCTTGGCGGCACGGTATGGTTACCGGCCTAGTTTAACAGACCAGACCTGAGCTTAGTTGGAAATTATATATTATCCTAAATCGCGCCTAACCTACAAAATCTGGGACCTCCCGTTTCAAGTCAAACCTAAACAGAAAGGTCATCATAATTTCAACAATATCTCGGATACTTACTGGCATTAAACCACAGTGATATTCAAAATTTTGTAATATTCACTTTTTGCCAATTGAATTGCCTAAAGTACTCCAAAATTTGATTAAAAACAGTTATCTAAAAGGTTGTAGCAAAGCATAATGCGCCAAAATATACGAAAAAAATTGCAGCTACTTAAAACAAAACAGGGTGTGCCAAGAGGACGAAACATTGATAAATGTGTTTTGTTACGAGTTTGCACCTCCATCCAACAAAACGGACAAAAGGACGTACGTACCACAAGCGAGCACAACTCTTGTGTTGTATTAATATTTGCCGCTTGACTGCCTCGATTCTGATGTACAGGTTATTTATGAGTCACCGATTTAGCGTAATGGCTGTTACGACGTTGCATTAACAGGTGATGTGTTTAAACAGGTATAACAAATAGGCGTACATGCCAGCGGTACATCACATGATACAGACGCTTGTGTCTATACCTACGAGTTTAACAAAAACTGTTGTTGTTAGAGATACTATAATAAGTTATACTTTAAATCTGTGACAAATAAAAAGAGTAGGAAATAATGTTCCTTATTTGCACATAGGTGAAGAACTAATTAAGGCGTTAATTGAACAGATAAAAGATTTGTTAATAAATCTCTGTTTTTAATATATAAATTACTAATCGAATTAAGTAATCCTAATTCAAAATTCAAACGAGTAATTTTGTCGTGAAAAAAAAACATCGTAAGTATAATCATTTAAAGTGTTAAGAATTCACAAACGAAAAGACTTTGCATTTATAAAAGCTTCACATATTTTAGCGCCGACTGCACTCTCAAATACTTACATGTCTAAACTCAATGAACTAATAATTATTAAAGTGCAAAAAAAAACATTTTCAAAAATTGTTTTGATTTAAACATCCACTGCCACTTAATAACGGCACCCACACCTGCCGTCTGCACAAATTGCCAACTAGAACGTGAAAAAATCTATTTGAATGAGTTAAATATGTTATAAACGAATTAACAAATCGCGCGTAACGGATGGCCCCATCCATCACGACGATGCAATGGTTCCGTAGATGCCAAGTGTGGAGCAACGTCAGTATATCCGATATCAAAGAATTATTAAAAAAAAACTTGCAGAAAAACAGCAATTAATTAACTCAATGGTATTGAGGTAAAAATATAAACGCTTGTAATTGTTACATAACAGAGAATAAACTAAAATATATATTTTTAATAGGACTTAAAAAGTAAAATTCTCACGTCTAGTATAAAATTTTGTGATTTCCTAAAAATATTAGTGCATCCTTATCTAGCTAACTAGCCTCTTCTTATCGGAAATAATGTTATGCCAAGTCATTGTGGATATCGTGAGTGTATTATTAGTTTTGATATTTTGAAAACCGCATAAATATCTGCAAATTTAAATTAATCTAAGCCTAAGATCTAAGTTTCTAAGTAATCTAAGTTTAAGATTTTGATTAAGCTTAAGAATAGTCAAAGCTCGAACTTATTGGATCAGAAAAGGGCCTATTTCGTATGAATTTAAACTTTTACTTAACAAAATCCTGATAAAGAGCTATAAGTGTCAGACGGACAGACAGTGACACTGACATTAAAGTGAACTTATTGCGGTTTAATTTTTCTCATTTGAGGTACGGAACTCTAAATTTTTATATTGAGATACAAAATTCTTTAGAATCTAGACAGGATGTTAAAAATTAAAAAGAAAAATGTATCAATTACAAGAACCGTAGCGAAGGCTGTAGTAAATCAAGTCTATGTCGAGGTTAGCATAAAGCTGTGTCTCCACCACCAGAGATGTACTACGTCGATATACATTCTGTGTCAAACGCACTAATACATCGCGTTATTTTCATCTTACTTCATAGCTTAGAAAACCAAGCGATGGAAATTGGTACGTTTGCACAATATGTCTGGTGGACACGCACCCTTAGTCTAGTGAGACACCTGTTAGAGTTGTCAGGTGCGGCGCCGTCCGCTCAGTGAAAACAAATATTAATATGCGTCACCACGGAAACGATCTTTCCGTCTCATTAGTGATGCAAATATACGCGAAGGAATATTACGCATTTATGGAAAATGGAGTAAGATTCATGGTTTTTCGGGTACATAATACATACTATAGCAAGACAAAAAATATAACTCCAAAGCTATTGAAAGGAATTCAAACAGTAATTGACTTCGACAAGTCACGTAATCAGTTTGTCGATCGAATATGTCACTTACATACATTTTTCAACCTATTCCAAAGAAGATGTTTGTTAACAAAGACCATTCGACTGGGTGAAACTGATTTTGATAATTTTGTTTTTATTTGAAAGCTGGTGCTTTCCATGTGGTCTCATTTAGGTAAATTTCTGACTATGGCATCTATGAGAAAACTATATAAGTATTAAATTTACACTAAGTATATACGCGACAAATGGAAGAATGACTCTAGGTATTCGTATATCATGGCTTGATTTCGACGATTGTCCAGTAGTTTATCCGACTACAGTGCCCTTCGAAGCGCAGAAATGATTCGTTGCCGATGTGGGATCTGATGCTGCAGTGAAACCCACCTGGGCAAACTCTACAAAAAAGACTATTTTTTTCATAGTAAACGCGAGCAAACGAGCGGGCGGGTCACCATGGCAAGCGATCACCGCCGCTGATGGACATTTGCCGCACCAGAAGAACTGCAAATGCGTTATCGGCTCTTAAGAAATTTGTTTATACTCTCCTTGAATAACCCCATGTTATAGTTTTGATGGGAACACTGTTGCTGGTAGGTTGTTCCAGAGTTTGCATGTGCGTGGAGAGAAAGATTTGGCATACCGGGTGGCCGTGGATTGCCAGCCATCCAGATGGAATGGATGCATACTACCATCTATTGGTGTTTTTGATGTTATACGTCCATCTGTTGCCTGCCAGCACTGTGCTTATTAGTCAGGTTCCAAAGCATTCCACCACCAAGATTTAGACTCTTAACGTCTATTGGTTTATAAGTTTTTTTTTAATAAAATGCTTGCCTGCGCAAGCGCAAGTTCTTATATCTAGTACACGTAGCACTGCGGAGCATGAGTGATGTGTATTGCCGCGGGATAATTGCTTTAGCAGCGAGTAAATCTTCCACCGGTGAAGATGCATTGTTCTGCGACGTATACTTAACACGCGGCCTGAGCCATATAACATATATTTGGATACAATCCGTAGATTTAAATGATACCTTGAGATAATAATAGGTAAGAATATTGGAATGCACGTAACCTTTTTTGATATTCTCGTAATTTAATCGAATATTTAATATTCCTAGGTATTAAATAGAATCCCAGAGAGTATTAAAAATGCTCCGAGCATTAATTGTTTCAAAAACCAACTTTAGAATTGGCTTTTAGAGAAGTCATTCTACAGTTATAAATCAGTTTTGGCAATTAAAATACTGTAAATACATATTTTAGACATTACAGCATTGTATTATTGTATACCATTGTATATAATTACTTTACTTAGTAATAAAGTGTTAACTTGATTTTATAATTTACATTTACATTGACACAATAATTATGTATATTTCTAATATTGTTAAATTGACGTGTAATGAAAATTATTAATAAATGACTTATGACTTATGACTTATGACTATTCATTGCGATGCCATTTATAATAAGAGTTCCAGTATTCTTCAATAATATATATGATAACAAGTTACTCTATTATAATAAAAACGTTAAATTAATACCAACAGTCAACACTTAAACATAATATTTCAAAATATTATCTCACTTCACTGAAAGTGTTTGCTTTCTTTAAATCTACTTATAACTTGTTATAATAATATTATGCTCATGAAAAATTGCAACACAAACCGATCCGCCCGCTTATGTAGGTGTAAATTACTGTAATTTGGATTACGAGCGATTTCGGAAGCACCTACACCAAATCTCATTATCATAAATACATCACTTAACACTGATGCCCGATAAACTTACTTGCCAATTGAAAAACGAATCACGAGCATAGAGCATAAAGTCCAGAATCCAACAGTAGGAAACTCAAATGAGTTTATCCTATGTGTAAAGCTAAAAAATCTAGAGCACAAATCCGCTTCAAGCGAAGTACGTATTTAACCGAAAATTATGAACCGGGAAGCGAACCTGGGCTATTGAGCACGCTTCTAACGTAAATATGCAACTAATACTCGTACTACGTTCAAGAATAACATTTACTAGGTAATCGACGCAATATTTTAAGCAAGGTATTTGATAATGTAAGGAAGCTAGTGGCGTAGAAATATAAATGGACTTGATTTGGAAAAGAAGAAAAAAGCGTTAACAATATAATTCTGATTTTTTGCCAAATTACATTGTATGTGCCCTTATCTACGTTTTAAAGTTGAAGTTTGGAATCCATGACACTATTAGGGACAGGACAGATTATAATTTGTTTTGCTATAATCCGCTTCTACAATCGTAGAGTCTCTACGATTTCGCATTGTGAAGTCAACATCTCCTGAAGATGTCGCACTCCAAGGCTCATCATGAGCCCTGGAGACAGTAATGACTAAGGTCTAAGCCACAATACGTCGGTGCTCATTTGCCTCTTCAGCCTACGATACTTATTTCTCTTGAATATAGAATGATGACCATGCAGCTTATTGATGAACTACTACGTGGTAGATGACATCAAAAAGGCCACAGGCCAGAAACTATACCTAGTGGAAAGTTGGGAGGCTCTCAATTTAAGTGCAGTACAGAAAGATATAAATGGTGCTATAGATGTACTTCACTTTATCAATCTACAGGCGACTCTGCTTCACATTGGCATTTCGAGAGCTCGCCAGAACTAACAGTCCTTCGCCTTCCTCGTTCACCACCTACCAGTGATCTTTTGCAGATCGTCGGTCAAACGGGTAGGGGGTCGCACTTAGGTGAATCCTCAGAATTCTTATACTCACACGGGTAAGGGCGATCGTGATAGGAAAAGATAGGTACTTAAAACATTTTTATATTGTTTATAACAAAACGCCTCCGAAGCGGCTTGACCGATTTTTACGAAATTTTTTGTATATTCGGCAAGTCTAGGAATAGGACATAGGTAAACTATTTTACTAAATGAGAAACCATTTATACGACAAAACAATGATTGCTGGGTCACCTAGTAACGTAAAATCCGTAGGTATAATCGGCATGAAATGAACGATCAGAAAAAAAAAAACGTTAAACAGTTTTTCACACGTGGGCGGCAATCATTCTGTGGGCATCGCTTTATTGTGATGATAGCTCTGACTGATGATAGTGTTTACCGAAATATAAACAGATCCGCTTTTATATACTGCGGCTATTTATTAACCTCTTCTGCTGCGTTTACACGAACGTAACGAAAATTAATGCAATCTATTCAAACGTATATCATCACTAGTATTAAGCCACGGCTCCGACCGCATGAAGTTCGATTTTTCACAAATCCCGATTGAGATCTGAATTTCCCTTTCCGATTCCTGCTCCGTATTCCAAACTTTAGGTATTAATATTTTCAAGAAAGTTCGTTAATGCAGTCGTCGCTTAAGATTATTTACTCTGTGCCAAATTTCATCAAAATTGGTCTCCGGAACTGCTACTTTACCGAATGGTATCAGCGCTGTGCCAGATATTCTGCCGTGAAGGGTTCGAAGGGCACTTTAGCCGATGACATTGCTGGAGATAACGAGATTTATTAACTGATGTCTCTGGAAGACGACCACAGGGCACATAGCGTCGAATGGCACTGGAAAGCAAATTTCTGGACCAGATCACACGCTGCGTTCGATATGAGCAGGTGTAGGTGACTTTCATTTATGGACTTGGTTGTTTCATCATTGTATTGTTTAAAAATATATGTGTCAGAATAAAGTACCTTTACATTATAATAGAGTTAAGTATTTTTTTTTTCAATATTAAAAACCCAGAGTTAAAAAACCTGCCAAGGGAGACATCTTAGCACCCAATGGTATCTTAGGAATCGTATAGGTGTACTATACAATATAGCGATTCTTTAGTGATTCAAATGTTGACTAAAATCACGATTGAAGTAAAAAAGAGGCGGTGACATTTTGCTCTCATTAATCTCAATTCTAATTAGTTAATCTATACTAAAAAAGATAAGATGGATAATACATCTTAAGTGCATTAATAAAATTTTATAACAAGTAATTTAAAGTCGGCAACCATTTTCTGGAAGAATTCTGACGAATTTAGACACGCGAAGAATTATTTTCCTTGCGTAAACAATTTCATTTATTAAATCATGAACCTCGATGTTTCAACTCATTAATTCGATACTTTATCACAATTACCTTCGGGGTTCAACCTGGTTGGTTTTGATGACGATTATTTACTACCTGGTAAGCAGCCAAGCAAAAATTAATATAAAATACAAGAAGTTAATTTTTGATCTCTTTGTCATACAATCTAAAACGGTCCGTAAATACTTTAGGTGGTTCTCTTCGATGACATGCACAATTCATTCTAAATTAAAGGAAAAAGAAAAGTATAATAAAGAGTATAGAATAAGGTAGAGATTCGCAAAAAATGGACTTAAATTCGCCTCAATATACCTATTTGCCTGGAAGTTTCCTTGTCTATCATACTCCTCTTTATTAGTTATCTTCTTTGATAGAGAGATTTGCGGTAAAATTAACCCTTTATGCTATTGGGATACTACGTACAGTATGTATATTTTCACTATATTTTTATTATCATTTTCATGTAGCAAATTAAACCCACAGATTTTAATTAGGTAAACTTATTTAGGTAACCCACTATTTGAAACAATTTTCTATTGGAGGGTGTCGCGCGAGTAAGGAGGGCTAGGCGAAAAAAAATGTTTTTCTAAACAAAATGGAAAGAAAATCTATTCAAGAAGAAAATCTACGAAAATCTAGAATGAAAGTTTCTCTTACCTATTAATCAACAAAAGTAGTGCGGGCACGCATGCAATCACGTGTAGATATTTGGTATTGAACTCGTTAGCGCGAATTAACTAAAGACAGCGCCATAGCCAGCGATGAGTGAAATCATGCATTTAAAAAATTTATAAAATATTATTGTCTTTACTAGGTGTTAAATAAACTTTGTTTCTACCGAGTGTCCCACGATCCACTATACTCACGTCTTTTATTTATTTTTTGATACGTGTAAAAATAGACATAGTAGAACGAATAACAATGAAACCAATAAAAGCCATCTGCAATCAATCCACAGGCAAACTATAAATTCGACGCAGGAGGCGCTAAGCTCAGAGACAATACAGACCAAGCCGAAATAAATCATAATAAAAATAGCGCGTCTTATAAACGGGTTGGACATGTGCCGTCTATAAATAATGACAAAGGAGACAATGACATTCCCGCGGGACACGGGGAAGACAAGTATATGAATTGGTTTAAATGTATAGAATTGACGTGAACTTGCATCTTTTAAGCTCCATAATCAATTTGAAAAACGGGTGAACAATCAATTAGTAGAGTAGTTAGTAGAAGTAAAGTTAAGCATTGCAGGTAAGCATTTATCATATTTAAACCACAAAATAAGCTGACCGATCAAAGTTTTCGTTAGTAACCGATTTCATTTTCACGTAGGTAGTACACGGCAGTGTGTCCCTAATTGTTTTACTCATTTTAGTTGTTGTTACCCATTGATTTTTCCAGGTTTGAAGAAGAGTAAGGAAATAAATAAGTTTTTGACCCCTAGAGTCTAGCTTTTGGAAATGCCTGGAAATTGACGCAAGGTTATCAAGATAAATTGGAAACATGCCAGTTAAATACGCGTAAAATAAAAACCCTGTTCATTAAATCACCGATGCTATAATTCTATCCCCCGGCGTCTCATGCCATTACCATACAAATGTGCCACTTGCGGCAACGAATAAAAACACAATCGGAACGCAGTTAAGCGTAAGCTGCTGTTCACCCTGCGGTACAGAGTAGCTCACTACACTACACTAGTTTATCAGAATAATTACTTTTTTATCTTGTCCTAAACTGAAATTACTGGAATATGGATTCTATTCGAATAATTAATTAGTATTTGCTCGCCAACTTTGAAAATTTCTGTTTTCCCCATTTTAAATGTCTACATGCATCTGGAAAACATATTGCTCTAATGAGCTCTTGTAATAAAACAGTGACATATACCTGCAAGTATCTATTTTAGTATGAGACAGATTTTAACAATAGCGGCAGATAAGGGAGAGAGCACTTTACGTTTGTTTTTCTCCGAATCCTCGCTATTGCTATGATATCTGTTTCATGTTTCAAAAAGAAAATAAACGAATGGAGAGGGAAATACCGTAGGTATTCTAAGTCTAATTGTTTGGAGACTTAGGAATTATGTCGCCTTGTTATATTTGGACGGCTATAGCTAGACCGCTGTAAACTTGGCCCTCCCATGGTCTGCGGGACGCGGGGCGGGAGCTACTCAACCACTGATCTCTATTCTATGGATTAAACATTCTATACAATTCAGGCTAGGTTCACTGTGGATCCATAGAATAGGGATCAGTGCACTCAACTAATCAGCTGTCAGTGACTGACGTGAATTACGCAACACACGATAATATTAATCTTGGATAATGATACATACTCAAGAAAACACCATAGGCGAATTCTCAAGATGTGAGTAATTACATCGTATCGTGTATAGCCAATAGAACACCCGCCCCGCGTCCCTCAGACCATGGGAGGGCCAAGTTTATAGCGGTCAAGCTATACCTAATTACTAACTAGCACTTCTGTAGTACCTATCCGGGACGAATCCGCAAAACCAATTCTTCCACTCCTACTTATCTGGTAAGTCTCATGATATTAGGCACGCGGTTAGTCTGTACAGTATTTTGAGATAAGGGCTGATTTACCGCGGAGACGGGAAGGGCGAGTTGATTGACACGTGTTTACCTTGTTTTACCGGTTTTGATTGGAAGACAATTTTCGTGTGCGGGGAAAAATGACTCAGGTTTTGGCAATGATTAATGGAATCTTGATTGAGCACTTTACTGCATACCCTTCTCCCTTTATGTGTAAGTTTTATGCGCTTTTATATTTTAATGACTGTGCGGAAACATAATGCTTTACTCAGGTTTATAAAGTTTGATGAGTTTTAATTCAGGTATCATTGACGACTAAATAGCGCAGCGGTAGTGGTCCTGCCCTTAGCCTCGGAGGTCGTGGGTTCGATGTGCACTCAAATAGAAAATATAATTTGTGTGTTGAGCATGAATGATAGCCAGTGTCTGGGTGTTTTCCCATATATTGTATGTATCAAGGTGTATTAAATATTATTGTGTAATGTATTCATCAGTTATCTAGTACCTATAACATAAGCATACAAAATTCCATACAATATAATGATTATGAAGATTGAAGGTGTTAGGTGAAGCGGCGGGGCGTGGCCAGAATCGACACAGAGCGCGGCGGATGCGCGTGAGCATCAATAAAAGCGGTTCAAAGCGTTTTATGCGCTTTATGACGTCATAAACCGTTTGATGACACGACACCGCGCGAGTGTCCACTGGAGAGCTTGAGGACATTGTGTGCTAATAAATCATAAGAATATCGCATAGTTTGTTGCGTAACACAGAATTAATATGAGCCAGAGCCGTAGCATGTTACCTTATGGATTCTATTCCTATTAGAATGAAGAAATAGTATTAGAAAGACATATATATCCAGTCGATAACTCGATCAAATGACTTATCGATGTCAAAAATGTGCAATAATGTATCGGTTCTATCTCTACAATATAGAAACTAAATTAATGAAATTACATATGACAGGTCTTTATTCTTTGTCGGAAACTGTAAACCATAAACACAGTGTTACATAAGTAAATTCTGTTAAGTCGTCTGATGCTTATATATTCAAATATCATTAAGGTAGGAAGGTAGGTGCTTAGCAGCTAACGCACCTGCTCTATAAAATGCATATAAACCATTGAGTTACTGTGTAAGTATTATGATGTACACCATAGGTAAAATCTGTGTCCATAGGTATTTACGGGAAGGTATTGTTAGCGTGCTGAAGATTTATGTTTAGTTTTCATTAATATTTTGCGTCACCGTGAAGTATTTAATATGTATAATTTTTGGAAAACAAACCTCTTTACGATTAATATTATATTTTATGGAATTTGAAAATAGAAATGTAGTTAGTTCTGTCTGTGATTGAAAAAGATATGTCGAAAAAAATGTTACTAATTGAATTATTGATTTATGAAAAAAATACAAAAAGATAAATAAGTGGAAAGAATCTTTTATTCACAATCCTGGACCTGTAAACGAAAAGGAATTTCAATAATTTGGAGAAGACTGGGAAGAATTGCTTTCAGATCCGAAGAGGGACGACATCAGGGACTATAACGTACTACCGTTACCCTGGTGCAATTCTACGCCCACGAGAAGGTACATGTTAATGTATTTGTGTTTTAGAATGTACAAGACATTCACAATTCCGCATTCTTTTATAAGGGTGTTTGCGTGATGGCTGTTAAAATATCAAAGATTAAAATCTTTGTAAAATATAGAATAAATTGCCAAAAGAGATAAGAGATTGTACAACTTCTCTATAATCTTTATACCTGACACATGTATGCAAATAAATTGTTTGATTGATTGATTGATTTACAAATCTTTACCAGTTACCACAGTGTGTGTACTAAATGTAAAGTAATTTTGGATTCTAAGAGATTCATGTTTCATAAGTTTATGGTAGGAGATTGAATGTACTACATATTATTGTGTGTAGGTACATAATGTGTAAAGGAGAGAGATACTCGTTGTTTAAATGGTTTCAGGTAAGTGACTCAAGATGCCATGTGATCGTTCCCGGCGTGAATGGATGTCCCGCGGTGCAGCCTGGTGGTAGCAGCAGTTGGTGTCTCACGGTGCAGTCTGGTGGTAGCAGCAGTCGGTGTCTCACGGTGCAGCCTGGTGGTAGCAGCAGTTGGTGTCTCACGGTGCGGCCTGGTGGTAGCAGCAGTTGGTGTCTCACTATGCAGCCTGGTGGTGGCAGCAGTTGGAGTCTACGGTGCAGCTTGGTGGTGGAGCAGTTGCTGTTTCAAGGTGCAGCTTGGTGGTGGAGCAGTTGGTGTTTCAAGGTGCAGGCGAAATTGTCGCTGGCGGCAACGTGCTACGAGAGTCGAGTACGTCGGTGGATGTCGCTCTTAACAGTGCTGGCAGCTGGATGGCAGGCAAGACGGCCTGCGGTACAGCGACGCACACCCCGTACATCACCGAACCGATAAGCGGCTAATAGATTTAGAGATAGTCATAGATTGCACAGGCGTCATTACATTGCAGTTGTTATCGAGACTTGAGCTTAATGGGTCGCGTATTCTCGTTTGTACTTGCGCTATTATACCTGCATCGCTGCAAACTATGTTGTTTGGTGATAACTGATAATGGTTTATGATTATTGATTATTATTAATTAATATATATCAAAGAGGTTTTATAATCAAACAACTATAAATAAGTAGAGAAAAATTAATGTTTTCATAAACATTCAATACAATTTAATTTTGTAAAAAAAAGTCAGTTTGAATTGAATCGAATTTTGAATTTAAATTGATCCAACTCGTACTAATTTCACAGTATAATTGTAATTTGCTATCTAAATATCGAATAATTATAATCATTTATAACTTGAAATAAAGTAAGAGAAAGCGCTGAAATTTATTGTTGGGTCAGCAAACAAACTGCTCATTGATATTATTGTGACTAGATGACTGAATTGTTTTAGATGAAGACATATTAACTACACATATTATAATTCAAGTCAGTTCTGCTTAAACAGTTTCTTTGGACGTTTATGTTATTTGGCAGTTATCAGTAAATACTTGTTATTGTTTACTCAAAAAGTAATCGGCAACGTTGCTTGTAATTGGCAAGTTGTAACAAATTTTAAATGTCGATAATGTGATAGAGAAACACATCACAATCACATAGGTGGGTAAATTTTGGTACTAAAATAAAAAGTTATTAAAGAAGCATTACAATAACGTTACAATCAACTTAGATAAAGAGTAAGCACTTGTAGGAAACGTTAGTGCAGTATGTGCACTTGATGTTATTTTTATTGAATTATTTTGTTATATAGTTATCAACACAACTATTCGGTTATTGATTCAGACAAAACTATTTCTAATGTTCATTTCTAATATTCTGTTTTGGTAGTTCTGCATTTTCGAATTATTCATAATTACATAATCTGATATTATTTTATCAACTCAATAGGGTTTTCTTTAATTGACTACGGATTTATTTACAATTGTGTACCTCGCAACATTGCTCAAGACTCACAACTATAGTTATAAAGGATAAAACACAACTAATGATAGTAACAAATCCTAAGACAAGTGACTTATGTTAACCATAGCGTATATTGAATACCTATTATCTTTGGATATTTCTTGGATAGAGTCGCTTTTTTTCTTGATAGATATATATCTACTTAGATAAACTAAATAGATGAAACTAAAAATGAGTTTATTTTACATTTATATGTTAAAAAAAAAATTTAAAAATAATGAGTTAAGGAATATAGGCAGAATGAAATTAAAAGATATTTGTTATATATATATTAATAGAAAATATTCTCAACTAAAATTATGAATGGGAAGTCGTCATTGTTCTATTGGCAGTCAATGTAATAAAATAAATAATTTTTTGAGAAGGAAATTGTGTCATACGTAAAATGGCTAACTGAATAATTTGGCTTTACTAAAAAAATTGTGATTTTGTTAACTGAAATAAATATTTTATTAACTTCACCTAAATACGATTAATAAACGCGGTTGAAAAATACTTCGTATGCTCGTATAGAGAGAGTTGCAAGTCCAGAACCTAAATTTTATTCTTGAAATATTGCTTGAGTTTTTACCCATCCACCCAGTTACCTACTGAATTGGACAATTTTGGTTTTATTAGATTCAGTACATTTTAATCTAGGCTCGTACGTTTTATTTCAAAAAATACTCGAGTAAGTTTTAAGGTCAAAAATATGGATATTTAGACTCTAATAACTTTTAACATAAGCAATACTTCTTAAAAAGTTAAACATTTCTAAAAGTTATGAAAACCGGATTATACATATTTACGAGTAGGAAAACGTTATTGGTTTTTGTATGAAAGCTTACAGCTAGACGATAGTAAAAGTTTTACCAGTCGAAATTGTTTTCGTAACGATCTATGATTAAACGATATTATAGTAATGGGCACATCAAAAACGGTAATCATTGTATAACTTATTTTAATTATGATATGAAGTAGTGTTGACAGTATAAGTTAAAATCTGTGGTATAAGTTTAGTGGTTTAATAGTTTAAAATTATGGCGATAAGCATTCATTTCTTCGAATTAACTTCATAATTACGCAAGTTTGGACAAAAGACAAAGTTGCTCGATATCTATTATTATGAATTGGTACTGTGATTGTTTACTTACTAAGAATTTCGTTGAGCTAGGTCACGGAGTACATAATAGTACTAAAGGTACAGAAGGCTCACTCGGCAAGATGATTTAAAAATCGAAAATGATTACAGAAATAACTAGTCAAGTTGCAAATATAGAAGCAATCGCTTAAAGACTGTATGGGTTAAATTATTTTAGAACGGGTGATAGATATTTTTGATTTGCTTTGACAGAAAGGAAATATAGTAAGATTTTCCGTTGCTACGTATTGAGGAATAGAGTGATCGTTCGGTTGGAAATTTTGTATAAAACCTGTTGAATTATATTATAACCATATAACTGAATATTGTTCAAGACACTAAGAGTAAAAAGAAAAGATCCTAACACCTGATGGGCAGTATGAATTATATATACCTAATACCTATAGTAGTTCGGTCAACCTAACTATTGAGATTTGACAATAGGATTCAGTTTTTTTTAACGAACTATTAATTTCGTCTTGAGAAAGTTATAAGTACCTACTTATACCATTTTATAACGAGTAAAAGCCCAGCAGTAGAAATTACTAAGAAAATTCTGATTAATGTCTATATTTAATTGAAACGGTAGACACATGATTGTTCACCAGAAACTTGAAAACACAAGAATATATAAAAAATCTTCCAGTTTAGAAGCAGATGATTGATGGATTTATGTACCTAAGAATTTTGTGTTTAAGCGCATCTGGGAGTATAAGGTGACTAAGGATGGATTAAGATACGGTAGTGCCAATGTGTTGCAGACGGCAAAACCTTAGCAATATTTAAAAAAAAAACAAATAGTCTTTTTAAATACGAAAGTCATCCCATACCATATCGAATATTAATAATTATGTCCAATCCATTTGTTAGGTTAGTAACAAAGAGCTTGAGAAAGACGAAAAGGGAAATAAAAATGGTTGTCATCTATTTCTTTAAAAATATGTCATTATAGGAATATTCGTATTTATTTCACTTAAATTTGATACGTATTCACAAAATTGTGAGACTTCGTAATTAGATTAAATTCAGCACTTTATTTTAATTTTTCTGGCGGTCGATTTAGATATTGTGACCTCACATGTCCCACTGGTGACTTAAGGAAAAATTGGTTAGCACTGTTATTTTTTTACCGCGTGTTAAAAAACACAGATGTAAAAAACAAATATTGTGAAGCCATTTCACGAGCTAAAAAATAAATGAAAACGCCATGTAATTATTAGTATCATGAGTGGTAATGGTATGCAAAAGTCATAAAAAAAAGAGTTCAATAGATTTGATATAGAAAGAAACAAAAAACCGTTTGATATTAAAATGAGAGATCTAGTGAGAATTGAAAGAACATAATGTATAAACAAGGTTGCGATAAAAGTATAAAATTAAGACCGAAATGTTTATGTTTATATTATATATAGTGTAACTAAAATATTGTATCATGAGGATTGGAGGATAATTTTGTTACAAAAAAAGGATTAACAACATAATATTATTATCATTATACACGATTGATGAAGCACATCCTTGGTCCTGTTTTAATGGAGAGGGTAGTGAGTAATCCTTTGCGAGGATATACTGATGGTTAAAAATAAAATTTTGTGATTTAGATATGTGTTTCAGAGAGATTATAATATTAATTTTTTTATTGTGTGGTTTTATGAAACCACAGTCAAACTTTTGTGGTCTTGGCTGCTCTGACGAACGCCTTTCACTTTGTTCCTACTCGGCGGCCGACCGTCACGCGACTTGCAACACATAGACGAAAAAGTTTGAGACGATGTAATAAAAGTTTCACTTTAAAAATATTTGTTGACGTTATAGGATCTAATGCATGGAATGGAGTATTAATTTGTAACAGCGAGACAATGTATTGAGATGAAACATCGTATGTTAATTCTGCCTCATTGTGTATTAGTACAAACTGGAAGTTTGTATTTCAATTAGTGTAAAGTAATTTTTGTTTGATGTTTTGATGCAAACAAGGATTGTTCCTCATGAAGTTAAAATTGTAAATGTTTAATTGTAGTGCAATATGCACCTCGTTTCTACACTGTTAAAGTAGCATGATAGTGTAACAGACCATTTGAAGTGCAATGTGCACGTATACTTAGTTCTTACCCCCCCTACACTGCTAAAGTAGCATGATAGTGTAAAAATACCATTAATTCCGCACTGCTAAGGTAGCATGATAGTGTGGACGACCATTATTCCTACACTGCTAAGGTAGCATGATAGTGTAGAAGATCATTATGCCCACACTGCTAAGGTAGCATGATAGTGTGGAAGACCTGGAAGTGCAAGGTGCACGTACTTAAAGACTTTAAACGCAATACAATAATTTGATTTGTTTAATTTTGTTAATAATATAGAAAGTGCATAAAGTGTATTGTGTGTTCAATGTTATTTGTTTAAATTAATGATTATAATAAATAAATAAATAAATGTCAATTATTCATATGAATGCAGGTACATTAGGTGGTCAGCAATAACAATTATTATCCTTATATATTCTGCCTTATGGCGTATGAATTAAAAAAAAAACTAAATGTAAATATTTGTTTGATTAAATTTGAAATTATTTTTTTCATAATTTTATAATAGATATAAGTCAGGATGTTGATGACTGTAAATTGATAATTTATAAAGACAAAAATTAGTAATTCAGAATGTCAATTTGTAACTATCATTTTTCATAATATTGTTCGCTATAATTCAAGATGTCAATAATTGAAAATTCATAATTTATAAAGTCAAAAATTAGTAATTCAGATGATGACAATTAATACTTATGGGTTACCCTGAAATGTTTTGTAATTGTTACTAGTTTCACCAATTTTAATGTTTGTTTGTTTGTAATCAAGTTACCGATTGAACTTAAATTTTGTATACATGTGTAATTGGATAACAATTATGACTTGGAGCTGATCTGATGATGAACAGGAAAGTTGTTATAGGAACTCGGTAGTTAAATGACACAACCCCATCGAGTTTAGACTCGTTTGATCCGTTTTGACAAGTACTTTGGTGCTAGATGATAATCTGGTGCTGAGAAGGATATTAATAAAATGTATAAAAGCTTTCTTTATAAAAAATAATTTTAAATGATATCATACAGTATTTCGCGGGGACGCGAAATGTATATCAGGATGGACGAGCTGTTAGCGTGCTGAAGATTTATGTTTAGTTTTCATTAATATTTTGCGTCACCGTGAAGTATTTAATATGTATAATTTTTGGAAAACAAACCTCTTTACGATTAATATTATATTTTATGGAATTTGAAAATAGAAATGTAGTTAGTTCTGTCTGTGATTGAAAAAGATATGTCGAAAAAAATGTTACTAATTGAATTATTGATTTATGAAAAAAATACAAAAAGATAAATAAGTGGAAAGAATCTTTTATTCACAATCCTGGACCTGTAAACGAAAAGGAATTTCAATAATTTGGAGAAGACTGGGAAGAATTGCTTTCAGAATGTACCTACCTACCAACTCCGAACAACATCTAAATCCATACATTTTCACATTGCGGGCTAATTTTGCCAAATCACATATAGAGTTAGTCACTTTTACCGTAAACACTATTACAAACGTTCTTACTAAGAAATAAACACCAAACCAGTTATTAAGTAAAAAATTTAGACAAAAGATGCAACTTTACTTTACTATATTATACGTGTCTCCTCCTACACACCTGTGATTGTGTACCTACGTGAGACACCTTTGTGTAACACTTTCGAGCGCAGTGATTGGCGGTCGTGCCTCTTACCTGCGGCACGGCAGCGCGCGACCAATGGCGGCGCTCTCACCTGTCGGATCGATGGCGATTCGGGCGGAGCACCTGAGAGGCGGTAGCGGTAAAGGTGAGAGGTATAATGCCACAAACTTTTCTAACTTTGTGGCCAAAACTGGAACTAACATCGCGACGAGTCCTGTGAACTACCATGTCTCCCATACAAACGTAATACCAAAATCGTTTGTGATTCGTGTATATTTCGATCATGTTGTGGTGTTATTTGGGTTCGTATAGTAATAATCTATGCTCCTGGCCATATCTGGTTCCGAAATACTGTTGTTAAACGAAATTGTAAACGAATTTAGTTTTGCTTATTTTTATGTCAAAGAGGACATGTTTTCTGCTTATTTGTTTTGTAATAAAAACAACACTATCTCACGTCGCATTCGTTCAGGAGCACAGTTTTTATTGTCCAGCTAAGGAAAAACACCAGTTAATAAAGAAAGTTACAACTTTTCATTCATAATTTTTGGTATTACGGAACTCGACCAAAGTTATAAAAATTTTGATCAAAATTCGGAGACATCGTAGTTCACAGGCCCCTTAGGCGGTTACAATAAAACAGAATTCGACGCAGACAGCGTCACTCTGACAAGGCCAGATAAGTTAACTTATTGTCTATGTCTACTAGCCCAGGTATTTAGGTATTTGACGATCCCTCTGGCGCAGTGTGGCACACTCGGATCCGAGCAAGAGAACACGGGTTCGGTTGCCGCCACGACTCACTTTAGAATTTTATAAATCGACTCAGTCAGGGTCTGCTAGGCAGCTTTGGTCGTGGCTTGTTACCAACTTCTTGGTTTTCAAAATTCCACTGTAGTTACTTGCTGATCTTTGCTTGGTTTGCGCGGACACTTCAGCTTTTATTTAGTGATTTGAGACTTCGATGATAGTTAGATACCTGTAGTTACTTGATTTCGATCTCACTTGATGATAAATTACAACTTGGGTATACAATGAAGTCGAGGATAGAATCTCACTTCCATAGTGTGCATTTGTCTTTAGCTGATGACGTCACGTGATGCTGAGCGCGCAGTACGCCTACGATACAGGGTGATACATGCCTGAAGGCAGATGGCATTAGGCTACTGTTAAGGGGAGGCTTACTTACGTTTATTAATTAAAATGCAGCTATGCAATTGAAGATGTACACTTTTTGGCAATAAAAACATTTTATAATACAAGTTAGTACTTGACTGCGATCTCACGATGCTAAGTGATTTCACACCCAAAGATTTGGTCATACTAACTTGAAAGGAGTGCAACCCCTAACGATTTTTACACAGCATCGCGCTGGCTGGACAGACTATGCGAAATCGCTTGGCGGGGCATCTTTGCTGAGAGTAATAACTAGCCACGGCCGAAGCCTCACAATATGAGCCAATTTAGAAATTATAAAGTTAAACTCGGTCGTGGCAGGAATCGTACCCGCGACCTCTCGCTCGCATACCTCTTGCTCTGTGCAAATACAGTGAAACTTTTTTATTGATTTTATTGATCAAATACCAGTTCGACTTACCTATTACCCTTATACTTAGCTTGTTTAAATGTTTGTGTATAATACTTTTGAGCGTACAATGTACTAAAGCATAAGTATTCCATTATTCTATTTAAGTACCAATCTACAAAGTTATAGACCGTGGTGTCGTTTTATATGCGTAAGAACTACAGACAAATGGTTTTCAGCGTATATATTATGCACAACATACTTCTAATCCACCATAATGTTTAGCCCTTCGCCTTAACGCTAGCTGGTGTACCTTCGCCCCAAGGGCGTAGTATTTTTCCGCGATCCCGAGCCGTCGGTAAATTGGCATCCGATAGCGGCAGGTCGGAGGGCAATTAGACGCCGTGATCGCTTCATAAATCCCGCTTTTTATACTCTTTGCAGCTATCGCGCTGTAAATACCTGTGCGCGAGGGCAATGAAGAGATATCGATATCGATAAACAAAAAATATGTCCTAAGCCTTAAGGGGCCTGTGAACTACAATGTCTCCATTCATACAAAATAACAAATCATTAATAATTCGTGCATATTTGGATCATGTTGTGGTGTTATTCGGATTCATATAGTAATAATCTATGCTCCTGGCCATATTTGGTTCAGAAATACTTCTTTAAAACGAAATAAAAATCAATTTTGATCAAAATTTTTATAACTTTGGTCGAGTTCCGTAATACCAAAAATTATGAATGAAAACTTGTAACTTTCTTTATTAACTGGTGTTTTTCTTTAGCTGGACAATAAAAACTGTGCTCCTGAACTAATGCGACGTGAGATAGTGTTGTTTTTATTACAAAACAAATAAGTAGAAAACATGTCATTTTTGACATAAAAATAAGCAAAACTAAATTCGTTTACATTTTCGTTTAACAAAAGTATTTCGGAACCAAATATGGCCAGGAGCATTGATTATTACTATATGAACCCGAATAACACCACAACATGATCAAAAATTGCACGAATTACAAATGATTTTGGTATTACGTTTGTATGGGAGACACCGTGGGTCAGTTGACTCTTAAGCACTTTGGGAAATGACTCAAGTTCAGTGTAAAGCTCTCAGTTATAAGCTGATGAGGTTTGGAGTTAAATAAGAAACATTTTTTGGATAGTTTTGGTAATTTTGGTGTTTCTTTATAAAAAGGGGTTAAGATTGGATCGGCTTAACATCACTTGAAACAATTTTCATTAATTTTTGAGTCGTTACAATCTTAGTATCATGTATGCGTTTTGAGCGTTGGTTGGTTTTGACTTTTTGAGTCTATTTATAATTTCACTATTATAAAGGACTAAGGTAAAATCCTCGCCTCGTACATTTGGATGTGGCAATTTAATTTGCTATGAGTGAAACTTTCATTTTTACGTCCTATATCACGATGTTTTGGTGTCGATCAGTAGACACATTTAATTGGCGTCCATAGCCTGAATTCTAACCAACCTTCAGGGGAGTCCAGAATGGGCCTACAGGAGTAGTCGGCCTTGCCGTTTAGTCACGGTTCCAGGCCAAGCGGGAGCGTGTTCTATATCATGATGAAGGGGTATAGATACGTCGCACATTTCTTTGTTTTCCCTAAAAAAAACACGTTACATAATACAATCCATCTTACATTCTCAACAATAAAAGCTAAGGTAGTCATCCATCGTCCGGCGTCCACGTGCCAATTCTAAAAGCAAACGGAGATGCAGCGAGCGCGCGTCAAGGTGTGTAAGATGTCGCGCGTTTCGGATGACAGCAGTTTGTTTTGGCAATCGCTGCGCGGGCGCCGGTAGGGATGTCTTAAATACCTATCGATGAAATATAAATTTTTAAAGTCTTCGGCTTAGATCCTGTGTTTACGTGTGGTGTGTGAATGTTTCACAGACCTTGGCGTATTGTGAAGGAAGACGCCTCAAGAAAATGTATTTTTCAGGATTCCTTCTAGGATGTAAATAGGCGTATAGCAAGGAGTGAAAATAAAGTATACTAATGATTAATTTTTTTTATATATAAGATACCATCTTGTGTATCTACAGCGAATACCTACCGTCTCCTGTAATCAAATAGGTACTGCTAAGATTCAACACCATGGCCGATCTCAAATTAGTTGTTTATTACCTACGTATGGTATTGCCTCGTTGGTTCGTTGTTCGACTGTAGACTACGAGGTCCAGGTTCGATCCCCAATCAGACCATTAAAATGTAGAGAGTTTATATTTTAGGAAATTAAGTACTAGCTCGGAGCTATGAGCGCTGTTTTACCCCTGTGCCTCGGAGAGAACGTTAAGCCGTCGAAAATATTATTTGCACTATTAACTATAACAACATTGGTAAAATGTTCCAAAAACAAATTGGTGATATTTTTCTCATGTTCGTCTCTCCCCTTTTTAAGTCCCACACCTAGACACAGATCTCTTAGAAGTTATAAGTAAAAATATGTGAATAATCTCGGAATCAACACACTATACACAATTATCGATATATCTCAAGTCGATATGCGGCGCACAGCATTTCGCCCACTCGCTGTCGAATCCCGCGCAGGTAAGATGTCCGCACGTCGTTTGCTCACCGGATTTCCGCCGCGCTAAAACACCGTGTAATGTGCCACAGATAACACGTGTAAAAACTAAAAAGATAATTATGTTGGCAGGCGACCTGGCCCGCGACTACCGACTTTTGACTTTTTAGGGTTCCTTATCCAAATACTAACGAAAATTTATAAGGCCCATTTTGGCATCGCACATTGTTCTTTCCATGTTTTTTTTTCGTCTGTTTCATGTTACTGTATAATGTGCACACCACACCAAATAATAGGTTTTATTTGTTTCTGTGTTTGATGTGAGTATTGCATTTGTCCATTCACACATGACTTAAAGCTAGGTATGAAAGTCATAGCAGATAGATCATAGATCATTGAAATGGTCGTATAAGTTATAAAAGATACATGTTTAATGTGTATCTATGTATAATTCATTACAAGAAAAAAAAATTGAAACAAAAACATATTTGAATAATCGCGGATTGTGACAGTGTGAATTTATTAGGCTATCGTGTAATCAAATGTAGGTATGTAGAAAGAAGATACTTTTAACTATAGGTATCTTTTTATTATTTTCTATTTCCTTATCTTTTGAATTTTCTTCTGTAATGGTAATTTAAAAACGTGATCACGTCACAATGAGACTTTTTCACAAAGAATCAATCAGTTAGGTGCGGAATCCTAAGTGCGCAAGTAGATCACGCGCTTAGCAGCACTTATAATTTTTTATTTTAATTTCATTAATGACGAGCGAATGGTTTTTGAAAATTTTTGGCAAGCCGCGCTGTTCCGCGATATTTGAGTGACGTCTGAGATAATACAATTAGGACTGAAAAATGGTAGGTATAGGTTAATTTTGGCACGTCTTTGTCGACTTTTTTGATTGGGCTACGGGTGGAGACTGGAGGCACAGAATACGGATTATGATGGCAGATTGTGACGACCTCCCTGGCGCAGGATTAAAGCGAGAAGTCACGGGTTCCGTTCCCGCTACAAACCACTATATGTATAATTTTATAATTTCACTCAGCTCAATCATGGGAGGTAGTGGGAGACTTCAAACGTGTCTAGTTATCTACTGCTCTATATGCAAAATGTCCCGCCTAGCGATGTAGCGTGCCGGCGCGATGCTGTGTAAAAATCGTTATGAGTTACTTACCCCTTCCAAGTGAGAACGATAACATCTTCGACTGCATCATCACTTACCATCAGGTAAAATCGCAGTCAAGTCCTAACTTACAATACAGGATTTAAAAATATTAGGTACTCTAAATAAATATTCGTTGTTATAATGGTAGCCTGCGATGTTCAACCGATGTATTTAATATTAGGTATCACCAATTCCCTCTTGCAGGTACTCATAAGTAGAAACCACTTTAAATCACCTTAATAGCTCATAATTCTCAGCTAATTACAATGTAGCACCTCAACATTGCTATCGACAGTAATGGCTTCAGAGCTGCAACAGCACATTACCCTTCGTTTTAATTGTGTCTTAATTTTAGTGACCATTAGCTAGATATGCACGTATCCAGCGATCTTTGCGTGTCTAAGAAGCAACGCACACGCAAGACTTTTTAACAAAAACCCCCTGTCTCTTTATGGTACCTAATAAACTTTTCTGAGAGCATTTTCTGCATTTGTGCTTTGACCCCATAAAATAATACCGTAACGGAGCCATACGTAGGCATAACCATAGTAGGCGGTGAGAGCGCTTTCAAATGTTTGCTTTGAGGATGCTACACGTGTCGGAGAGAGTTTCAAAATAGATAAGCACAGTGAAAGAAAAATGAAGCACGCTGTAACAAAAGCATATTACAGTGGAACAAGTATTAATTTCTGAATATTCAAAATCGACGACTCTTACTATCAGTAAGTATCCAATAAAAATTAAACATCGATTCTTATTATAACTGCTATATGAATGAATATAATAATAGTGACGAAGACGACGACTAGAGCCACAGTGCAAACTTTATCGAGAACTTTAGAGTGTTTAGTTTGTGTTTGGGCTTTTGCAGAATTATTGTAAATTATTGTTTTTTACGTGTTTTCAGTGTGCGCAGACTCTATCGTCTAGGTGTGTATCGCGAGGTGCCAACGCGCGGTGCCAAATCGCCGTCTGTAAGCAGATGTACATAAATACAGATCACTCGTGAAGCCACGGCGATCCCATTTGTTAGAAAAAGTGTGATGTACCTAATAGCCGCTTTGGAGCAGAGACGCGACGTGAGGTGGACTAGATAGGTCTCCCACATTGTTCTGAATACATCTACTTACGTAGTACATACAACTTACAAAGCACCTACCAAGTACACATTTAAAAGAGCAAGTTCCGATTTTCATTCCAGTGCTTTTCGATGCCAACGGCTGTATATCTCTGGTTTTTCATGACAGCCTCTAAGTTAAATAGGCCTGTGTAAAAAAAATAAAGATATGTATCCACTAATAGGTTTGCTTGCAACTCAAGCTACTCGCGGTGAAAGAAAACCCAGGAAAACCAATCACAACCTAACCCATTTTCCACCATGAACCTTGAACCTTCGCAGTAATTTTCTTTCACTTGTCCCCTGGTTTGGGATGGGTTGGTTGCAAACCCAAGAAAATTGGGAAAATTGGGAATTAGGAAGAAATTTGTAACGACCTACAAAGATCCATACACAAAAGAGTTTTACCACTGTAGTTGGGTTGGGTTGGTTGAAAACCCAAGAAAATTGGAAATTGGGAAGGCATTAATTTGTTTCGACCTACAAAGATCCATAGACAATAGAGTTCTACCATAGTGGTTTTACCATGCTTGTCTTCTACTAAGTACTACCTACTTAGTAGAAGATTTATCACATCAATCACACAACGTTTGAGGTGCACTTCAAAGACTATTCTTTAGAGCAATTTGAGCAATAGACACAATATATCTTTTTTTGTGACCGGGATCAAAGGAATCTCGCCGGTGTCTTCATTAACCTAAAACAACGACATCCCAATAAACCAACGCTTTATCTTCCTGAATATATTGTTGTAATTTACGCTATTCTTTTAACTAAAAATATTGTTATTAAAAGTATTCATAGTTAGGTACGTCTTAAAGAAAACTCCAAGTAACTATACGGAAAAAATATTTAATAAAAGATTCCGAGTTCTGTTCCCGGTATGGTTACGAAATTCCGCATGACATTTTTAATTTTATCGACATTATAATTAATGTGAAATTAAATTCGGATGTTTTTTCCACACCACACCACAACTACTGATCCGATTTGACTGAAATTTGGAATGTAGATAGACTCCCTTACTACCCCGGAATTGGCCGGTTTCCGGATTTTGTAAAACGAAATTCACGTGGGCGGAGCTGCAGGCGAAATCTAGAATGTACTAGGTAAATGTATAGCTATTAGCTAAGTATAATATGTGTATGTAACAAGCTGACCGGGCCAACCTAGTGTTGCAGTTTAGGAATGTAAAAATAGCTTACTTAAACCTATCGAATGTAAAACAAAAATTCAAAAACATCGGTCAATCAGTTCTGAAGGAGTTTGGTAACACTGTGATACGTGAATCTAATAAATAAATAATAAACAAATAGTGGACAACATCACATACATTGCTCCGATTCCATAGTATAACCCGGTTACAATATCTGTGGACCTGGCTCGATGACGTCATGTCGTGTCAGCGCTCTGATATGGTGCGCAAAACAATCAAGCCGGGGTGAGCGCGGGGAGGTGAAAGGAGAACGGGAAGGGGGAGGGTCACATTCCAGCGAGGCCGAGGTCCACAGATATTGTAACCGAGTTGTAAGTAGCTTATGCACTCGTGTTATGGAAATCAGAAACAACGAAGGTACCACAACACCCAGACCCGAGACAATGTAGAAAAGTTATTTTTCTACATTGCCCCGACCGGGGATCGAACTCGGAACCTCAGAGAGTGCGGCGCCTTGAAAACCGGCATGCTAACCACTCAACCACGGAGGTCATAAATCTTATATATTACAGAAGATTTAATATAAAGAAATAAGTCGTTGGACTAGGAAATACATCAAAATCAAAATCAAAGTATCTTTATTTCACATAGGCCTAACATACAGGCTCTTTCGAACGTCGGTATATGACATTTCTTGCATAATAATGGTGATAACTACAAGTCGATTTAAAACTAAGTTTACGAGGGTTCCAAACGCGCCCTGCCGCTGAGAAGAAGCCCACAACAAACTCAGCCGGGTATTTTTTTATGTTATCACCATTTAACAAAATAAGTATATAAATACTAAAAATAGGCTAGCAACGACAACAGAGCAATCTACCACTTATCAGTCAATTCCAAGGGTTTGTGTCGCTAATATAGTCATCATTCTCATTAGTAAGCAAAATAAAAAAGTATCGTAGGATTTCAGCGCCAAATTCGCAGCAGGTGTCACCAGGTGGCAAGTGTCACTGTCAGCGCTGACAGCGGTGACGGATGAGGCGGCGCGCGCCCGCCGGCCATTGTTTCCGCGCACCTTTTTGCGCGGGTTTTTAATCACGGCGCCTTTATTCTCGCGGAGCGTGACGCGTGAGGTTCGTCACCTTTGTTGGCGGCGGGCGACAGGCGACGCGACGGGCGACGGAGCTGTTAGGCGGGGAAATGGAAAATTAAAAATGTTCTCGTAATTATTACACCTTTTAATGCGGATATTGTTGCATGTATATTGCGTAAGTAGGAGAGCGTTGGTTGTGCTAAAATTAGCATTGAATTTATGACACCTATTTTCTAAATGTAAAAAAATAGAGTTGTCAGTCTTTTCAGGGGTCTGTTATGTATGTTTTGGCAACTAATATAATAGAAATACAATCAATACTTGCGAGTTTTTCGTAATACTTTAAAGTGTGTGAAGCCTACGAACCCGCAATTTACAAACATTATTAGACAAGCCGTTTAAGTTTCAACGAGCCTTTTGCAGCAGTAGGTAGTTTTTCTTTCAATTTTCTTCGCTCAATTGTCACCCAATAATTCTAATTATTATCTTTGACATTTTCAGATGCGTAATATTCAATCCTTCATTTTTATTGAATTTCTTCATTATTTGCGTACTGTGCATTTTTGAAATTTGACACATCACGTAATTCTCCAAGTTTTTACTTTCTTTTGGCACTCGTGGAGTGACTGGTAATTTTTACCTTAAAGCAATTTCTCTGATAGAAAAATAATGAAATTTTTACAACAACAGAAACGACTAGAAACTACAAAGTAATAATATATCTATATATTAAGGACTATATTAGCGACACAAACCCTTGGAATTGACTGATAAGTGGTAGATTGCTCTGTTGTCGTTGCTAGCCTATTTTTAGTATTTATACTCGTACTTATTTTGTTAAATGGTGATAACATAAAAAAAATACCCGGCTGAGTTTGTTGTGGGCTTCTTCTCAGCGGCAGGGCGCGTTTGGAACCCTCGTAAACTTAATTTAAGTCGACTTGTAGTTATCACCATTATTATGCAAGAAATGTCATGCCGACGTTCGCAAGAGCCTGTATGTTAGGCCTATGTGAAATAAATAAATAAATTTTGACTTTGACTTCTATTACGGCCGCTTAACAGACTTTTAGCAACGACACTAACGTAAATTACGCTGTCAGTGTGACATGCAATTGAGGAAAACTTTCAAAATAAAGATTACTGTAGACGCACACTCTTCTCGCGAACGGACTGTTAAAACACCTTGATGTGTTTGGGACGGGCATTTGGCGCGGTGCCGGAGTTTTGGTTTTTTCTCGTCACTGGACAGAATAGTCGAAGAGCTGATGGACTGAAACCGAATGAGTGACTCCACATCATTGACACTTACATGACACATACATAACACTTTGATGATTGATTTACACGTTTCCATCCATTTTGGATTATTAGGGTAAATTGAACTTTAAAGCAATATCAGTGAAGGAAAATATCGTAAAAAAAACTGTACTTATAACTAGGATTTACCATAATCTAGGTAATAATATGGTCATGGTGTATGTTATTGTGAGTCTTTGGTGTGTTGCAACTTGCACCCTTCAGTGTCCATAATAGCATTCCTTTACTAGCCGGATTGCCTGGAAGAGATCGCTGCAAGCGATAAGGCCGCATTTAGTGCAATTTTTTGTGTCTTTATTTTGTATACTAGCCATTGACAGCGGCTTTGCCCGCGTGAGTTTCGATTTTTACATAGTATCCCTCTATAATGAGTCAACGTTAAAAGATAGACATAAATTATAGTATCATAAACTTATTTTAAAACTTTTAAAGGAGAACAGTTCCGTAGTACCTAAATATTTTTTGCGTAATTTTAAACGTTTACGTAGCACATGCAAAGGCAAATCAATTTCTCCCATTTCTGCAACATCATGGAGTCTCCGCTCCTATTTGTCATACCGTAATTTTATATAGCGTAAAGCCTTTCTCAATAAATGGACTATCTAACACAATAATAATTTTTCAATTTGTACTAGGAGATCCGGAGATAAGAGCGTTCAAACAAACAAACTCTTCATGATAGTACTAGTATGGATTTCTCTCTTTTGTGTACATTTTTTTTTCTGTCCATGTGTCATTGGTCTGCATGCAATGCGTGTGACAGTGATCAGACGCTCACCGCGCTTGTCCCACTAGCTCTCAGCGTACCAGTAATATTTCTCAGGTAATCTGTCGGCCATACACCACGCTCGCGGCAGCTGTGCGCTCGGCCGTGTAATTTATCTGCTTCTCTTTATTTCTAATAAAACGCAAAGAATGCCATTACGTCGTTTTGGAAACGGTCGCGTCGTTGCCGAACGCTCGCTATTTTCGTTCGAACTGAAATATTTTGAGACCCAAATTTCGGTTAATTTAATCAACCTGCAGAACGGCGAGATACTCTGATTTATAAGTGATCTATTTTAAACCCGCGACGTAAAGAGGGGCGCTATAAATAATACATAAATAAATAAATAATGGACAACATCACATACATTGCTCCGATCCCTTAGTAAGTAGCTTATGCACTTGTGTTAAGGAAATCAGAAACAACGAAGGTACCACAACACTCAGACCCGAGACAATGTAGAAAACTTATTTTCTACAATACCCCGACCGGGGATCGAACCCGGAACCTCAGAGATGGCGGCGCCTTAAAAATCTATCGCTATCTAGCCCTATAAAGTAAGCGATAGCTTGTGTTATGGGTACTAGATAACTGATGAATATAAAAGTCAAATAGTCCATCAAATCCATAAAAATTAGCAGGAAAGCTACTTAAAAAGATTCTGTATGGTAGAATATGCAGGAACACTACCCCCATGAAACACAGCACACAATTTTCTAATACTTTCTTCGACGCACGTTTCGCGTCCCGACACCGCGACGTCCTCAGGAGATGTTGACTTCACAATCCGAAATCGTAGAGATTTCTCATGGGCAGTCTTGTAAAAACAGGGTTACAGTTTAAAAAAAGTAGATTAACTTGTGATAACATCGGAGAGTACAGTGGACACATGGCGGTGTGTCGCGATATCCGGGCATCAAACGAGCGATCGGATTGTTTACGCGCTTTGATCTCTGCGCCCGCGCCACTCCGCTCTCCCACCGATGTGGCTCGTAAAATTTAATTGACCGGAGTACCTTGGAAGCGCACTGTGCAAGATAGGCAGCTCCAGCCATATGACATGCGATTAGAAATACAACGAAATTAAAAAAAAAGGTAAATTACTGCTAAATTGATTATGTGACTTTCACGCATTCTTATGCATTTCTATACATTAAAATACGTACCAATTTATCTCTCGCGGTGGGATTTGAACCTTCGTCCTCCAGGTATCGTGGGTGGGTGCTCTTTACTAACTGCGCTACATGAGTTGCGTTTCCCCGCTACGAAATTCGAATTATTATTATAATTATTAATAATGTGTAAACATTCATCTCGGTGCAAATCTGCAGCTGCTTTCCGAACATAGATGTAGAGTCTCACATTTCTTGAGTACCTATGAGTTAAGCAGGTAAGAATTAATTGATTGATTGATTTTTTTATAATAAAGAATGATGAACCGAGCAAGACGTTCACCCGATGTTAAGAGATATTCGTGTCCATGCAGTGCGTCCCATAATTTTGATCATAACCACACTGCACTCATCATCCTGATACATCAGTTCTTAGATCTCATTTACCTTTGCACCCGTTTAAAGATACTGTCAAAAAACATCTAATTAACCAGGATTTCAACACCATTGAAGAATTTTTAAATAACAAAGATTCTTGGAACGATAGTGATATGCTTCCATCTCCTCACGAGATATATTGTTTCATACTAAGTACTAAAAATTGTATATTGAGAAATTTTTTTGAAAAGAGCAAGTACCGAGTCTCTTGCCAGTTCTTCTCGGTGCTAACCTGCTTTCCGAACCTGGCGGTAGAGTCTTGACATTTCATGAGAGCTTATATCTAAGCCTATGTGAAATAAAGAATTTCATTTCACTTCATTTCATTTCATTTCATTTCATTTCATTTCATTTCATTTCATTTCATTTCATTTCATTTCACTTCATTTCATTTCATTTCATTTCATTTCTCATTATGCACAGTGATCACGTCGGCGTACATAAGTTCCCTTCAAACTGAAACTCAATAACACATTACTGTTTCAAGGTAGAATTTACAGACACTGCGGTGGTGCCTACCTGGACGAACCCTGCAAGAAGAGTCCTACTAGACTAAACAATTTAATACCACCAGTAAAGAATTTAATAATACAATGTGATAATAAATAGATATATAGTACAGTTGCTGGCAAGTAACTTGGCAAGGTTGTAGAAAACTTGTGCTCTTCGTGCAACGACTGCGAGAGAAACATCAACGACCAACCAATAGAGCGCTTGGATCCTGTCTATAGAGAAGGAGAGAGCATCTTTTACGTATCTAAAGAATCTTTCCAAGTTATTTGCCGGCAACTGTATGATTAAATAAATAATACCTACAATGTGCACCTCTCCATCACTGTGTTTACGCCAAGTGTTCAGCGGAAAGCGGTTCAGTAAAATGTCCACCCGGAGATTGGGTCAGGCGTCACTTCCGGTCGCCTGGAGCCTCGCGCGGGTATTTCCGGTGCTGCCGGCCGCACACCTCCCGCTTATCGGTGAGCGAGATGAGATTGCTTCCAGCTGATTTAGAGACCTTTTGATAACTCTTCTTTATATATGTACATATATGATATAATGAATAGATTTAAGTACATTATGTAAGATTTTCCATTCTTACATATACTTAAGTAGAGGTAAGTAGGTAGGTACATTATTCATTTCTGTTGAATTTCATAAAAAAGTCTTTGGTCTATGTGTCGGATACACCTGCGTAACTTACACGATTAGTTCAGCAAGCCTCTCACAAGATCGATTAGGTACAGGTCAGCAAGCCTCGCACAAGATACTCGGCAAAAATGCAAGGAATTTAAATGATTTGTAATAAGTTTCCCCGCATATAGGTTGCACGGCGAACCTAATCGAAATAGCTTGTACCCACTAACCCCTTATCCCACTATGCTCGCTATGTTTTTCAAATGGCTAAATTATCATTGGCGAAAGTGAAACTACGTAGCGTTCGCCAAAGAGCATTTATATAGGTATCCATTATGTTTTCGGCATAGCATAGAATTTCCATTTACGCGCGTTTAATGCATTTTGCCATAGCAAACGACATCATGCTACGCGTTATGCGATCGAAGTATTAGTCGCCGAAATTTCAGGTACTGATGTGTCCCGACACTAAGAACTATTCAACTGGTATTTAATTAATAGAGCAACTAATTACCGTGTATTGCCAACAGAATTTAGCTCCAAGCAAAGCTAAATTCTCACCAAATGTTTAAAAATTTTGACTCTAATTGGGATATTTTGATATTATTATACGCTTTCGTATAATTCCATAATTCAAGCGGATAGTTTAGATACATTTGTAGCTAATCACGAGGTGGGTAACAAACGCGCGATAAAAGCGAATCTATGGATGTATTATTTAACATAACTGCCTATTAACGTCCTGTGGCCAACACGAATGCGGTTCTAATTAGATATATCATTTTAATTTGGCTAAATATATGAAGGTACGCACAATAAATAGATTTTATTAGGGACGATTTTGTGTCCCTTTCATATAGTTAGCCTAGTTAGTTGACAAGATGGGATACAAGTAGCTTATACCCAGTAATTAATCAAGGATTTTTTATTCCGGAAAACCTCATTATTCAGCAGGTATTTGAGAACAACAAACATTCGCTAAGGATGGTTACAGCCTAAGGTGGAACTCGCTCTTTTTATACCAAACAATGATGAGACAAGCAAGAATTTTTCCATGATATACGCCGGATGCATTGTATTATACATATTATGTAAATGAGCCTCAACTATGTATCCGATACCTAGGGGACACTGGACACCAAATTACAGTTATGACGCAAAACATAAGAAGTATACGTAAAAACCTAGATTACCTAACTATGTTCATAAAAAAACTAGACTTTCTACCGGACATTATAATTCTGACTGAGTGTTGGTTGTTGGATAGCACTACTGCTTTTAATCTTACTAATTATGAGCAACATAATTCCAAACAATATCTCAACCAAAATGATGGAATTGTAATATACTTCAGACACGGCCTCAAAGTTAACATATCAGAGCCTGCGTTTTTAGATGCAAACTGTCTTATACTAGAGTTAGAGATGGCAATAACCATTATATGTATCTATAGGTCACCATCTTTCAAAAACACTGAAAATTTTCTGACTTCTCTGGAGGACTTATTGAAAAAACCTTAAAAGCGAAAGTAGTTTCATTGTAGGCGATATCAATATCGATATTAAAATAGACACAATTGACTCTAAGGCAGATGAATACTTAAATCTTACAGCTCAATATGGATTTATCCCTGGTCACACGTTTCCAACACGGGGCCCAAATTGCTTGGACCACGTTCTTGTAAAATCACGAACAACAACTTCGGTAGTAGTCTGCAGATCCGATATAAGTGATCATGATTCTGTTATGTTTTCAATTAATAATACTAAGCAGATACCCCTACCAAGACCTACTTACTTAAAAAAGATTAATTATGCCCAAATAATAAGCGATCTACAGCTCACAAACTGGTCTAAATTTTATGAACATACTGACGCCAACATGGCCACCGACGAGTTTATCGATATGATAAACACTACCCTGTCTAAAAATACAGAACTGCGTACTATACAACGTTCACAATGTATACTCAAGCCATGGATGACGGCTAGCCTCGTCAGATGTATAAAGAAGCGCGATTGCCTCCATATGACAGTACGAAAAAATTCGGGTGACCAAATTCTTTTAAATAACTACAAAAAATATAGAAATACTTGTAATAATATTATACAAAATCTTAAGGACGAATACGATAGAAAAAGACTATTAGAGAGTAAGGATGATCTCAAAAAGACCTGGAATATTCTTAAAGATATTTGTCATCTAAATTCTAAAAATAGTAAAAACCAAACCAAACTTATAACTAAAAATACTCGGCATCCGACACACGTACTTAACGAGGCAAACAATTATTTTTCCACTATAGGCGAAAAGCTTGCTAGGAAAATTCTAGATGAGGTAGGAAAAACAGAAGCTGAACTTGCAAAGGAAGCCACAGTACTTAGTACCAGGAACAATAGCCAACATTCCTTCTTTTTTACGCCGACTGATGAACTAGAAATCATTAAGATAATTAACAACATTAAAACCAGGTCTGCTGCAGGCAATGACGCCATCACAAATGAACTTTTAAAGAACTGTAAACTTGTTTTAGCTAGTCCTATTACATTCATTTGTAATCTTAGTTTGTCTACGGGCATAGTACCTGATAAATTTAAAATAGCAAATGTGTGTCCTATCCCAAAAGATGGAGATCCAGCAGAGGTAGCTAATTACCGGCCAATCTCTTTGCTCTCGTGCATATCCAAAATAGTTGAAAGGGTTGTCAATAAAAGATTGCTAGATTATTTGGAGTCCAATAAACTTCTCTCAGAAAATCAGTATGGTTTTAGAGCAAATCGTTCTACAGAAGACGCGGTCACAGAACTTACTGATTTTGTTTCTATGAAGCTGGATCAGGGATATAGATGTGTTGGTGCCTTTCTCGATTTAGCAAAGGCTTTTGACACTCTCTCACGGAAAATCCTGTTAAACAAATTAGAGGCACTGGGGATTCGTGGTATACCTTTGCAATGGTTCCAGTCATATCTAACTGGCCGTACACAAAAAGTTACGGTTGATAATTTATCCAGTGATATAGCAGAAGTCAATTTCGGTGTGCCTCAAGGCAGTGTATTGGGCCCAACTCTATTTTTAGTCTACATAAACGACCTATGCTCCCTTGATGTTAAGCAGGCTAAATTTTTCACTTTTGCAGATGACACGGCGGTAGTTTTTTACGGAAATAGCTGGGGTTCAGTAGAGCGGTTATGTCAACAGGGTTTGCAGGAGGTGTTTGCGTGGCTCAGAAATAACTTGCTAACCATCAATTCGAGTAAAACAAAAATTATCTGTTTTAAAATATCGAGCAGAACGGATCCAACAGATACATTGAAAATTAAACTACATGCATGTCTTGACCACAATACTGAGAACTGCAAATGTCCCATGCTCGAGCAGGTTAAAAATTTGAAATATCTGGGTGTAGTGTTAGACGAAGGTTTACGGTGGGACAAACAAATTCAGGCACTAAGTAGTAGGCTACGAAAATTTATGTTCATATTTGGAAGACTTCGGAATGTGGCTAATACAGAAATAATAAAGCTCGTTTATGTGTCACTCTGCCAATCGATACTAAACTACTGCCTCCCAGCGTGGGGCGGAGCTGGCAAAACCTACTTATTAAAACTCGAACGTGCCCAACGTGCAGTTTTAAAGACTGCATATAAAAAACCTTTCCGGTATCCTACCGATAGTCTTTATGCAGAGTGTGGGTTTTTGCGTGTGAGACAGTTATATATAAAATCCGTTATACTTCGATTCCATAAATCCGCAGCCCTAACAGTTATTACTCGTTCTCGACTTCAAAGGTGGAAGTTCCCTTTTTTGAAAACGAAGTTCGGACGTAGATCTTACCTTTTTGCTGGACCATTCCTATATACCAAGGTCAACAGAGCACTAAAAATAGTAAAAATGTCCCGCTATAAATGCAAAAAAACACTCTATAAATGGTTCTTAGAATCAAGTTACTCAGAAACAGAAAAAATACTTACTATATTAGAATAAATGTAATTTTGTAAGTATACACACATCACATAATACACACAGTACACACACACACACACACACACACACACACACACACACACACACACACGCACGCGCACACACACACACACACACACACACACACACACGCACACACACACTAAATATAAAGATCATTACTATTACTATGTATCATTAGTACTGTATCATTACTAGGTAGTACTATTATTATGTATCATTATTCATTATGGAAGGATGTGATCTCCACAATACAGGGGATCCTAGTGTGGAGACCACAGGCTCCAAATATTGTGCATATTTTGTACCTATAAGTTGTAATAAAATAAATAAATAAATAAATAAATAAAGGGGTAAAATTATGACGCAATGCAATGCGTCTGTCACCTTAAAACATCAGTTCTTATAAGATCTCTTTGCCCAGTAATTACATCAGCATCAGTGCCCTTAAAACATTCGTCGTAAGTACTACATTCGTCGAATATCTAGATCGTTCATTAGAAATTAGTACTTATCTATACAAATATGTAGCTTGTCCCAACTCTTCGCAAAACTCTCAACTTTAAGCTCCCTTTTTGAAAACGTCTGAGAAGTGGATTACACCGTGTATAGGTACACTCAATACCACCTTTAGGTAACTAAGTACTTGTAACTAAGTACTCAACAGGAACAGGAGTTTGCAAAAAAAAGTCTGTTCTGTCCAGTGATTTTATCAATAATAATAAATAATAAATGACGTAACTATTGTGTTGAATTGCGTACTGCGTAGGTAGTTATTCGCGGAAAATTCTAGCACCATACCACCACTAATATTATACGTAAATGCGAAAGTTTCCTATGCATAAGTTACATTTACTATAGTAATTTGGGCTTTGGCTAGTGGTCAAATCAAATCAAATCATTTATTTCGCAAGATTATGGTGTAGGATTCATATATATATAATGTAGCTTTCAGTCCTTGTATTTTATTCTGGAAAAATCAATCTTTTTGCGTAAATTATAATAATACAAAAAAAAAAAAAACAAATTACCCGTGGATAAGAATTGATGATTAAACGAACTTACCTTAAGTGAAGTTCTATCATAATTTTATGAATTCCTGTATGAAGATAATAACAAGAATACTAATTAGGTATTCACGCCAAGTGATAGCCATTCAGACACTAAAGTTGAGAGAAAAAATAAAAATTTCAAAATTTTTCATTCCGATATCTCACGCTAGCAACACTGTGTCTGTCCTTTCATTTAGTTCAGAGTAATTATTATAAGAGTGCCTTTGTGCTTCGATAAGCTCGTCTTGGTAGGAGCACTACAGAGCACCCAAATATGTATCATATAATATATACATAACTACACAATATTATACATAACCACACAATATTATATATGTAAATATAATAATATATATATAAATGGGTTATATAGTCTTCAATAAATATTTATTATAATATGTACATTTTTTATTTACAAATTCATACATGGGTTTTTCCACAAAACAGGGGCGGGAGGGTGTTATTATCTTCATACAGGAATTCATAAAATTATGATAGAACTTCACTTAAGGTAAGTTCGTTTAATCATCAATTTTATATTCATTCCTGTATTTCTATAATAACAAGAATACTAATTAGGTAGATGTTTAGAGCCATGACATTTGTAAATAAGAAATGCTTTTAAATTAATAGAATAATAAGCATAATCGCTTAACATTGACCAAAAAAATAAAAATAACAACTTAAGTTGATATTCAAAGCAAATTAATAAATAATGGCATAATTTTGTAGAAATACTAAAACTGTACTATAGTTAGCTATAGTAAATCAATATTATTAGTATAATATATTAATAATAATATATGTACAAATACATATATTTTTATATGTGCGAATACCGAGGGTATATTAAGACTATCTAGCAGTACTGCTTGTATGTAGTCTTGACGATTAAAAGAGGTTTTAAACCTCTTTCAACAAGCTTTAAAATATTTGTATCAGTTAAAACTCTTGATTAATCGTAATAAATTGGGCTGTTAATATGCAACCATGAAATATATATTTAAACAGTAAATTGATCACGAATATATTTTATAAACTTGAGTAGAATAAATATTACCGAGACATATTTTTGGACCGAAAAAAAAATAAAATCAATTTATTAATATAAAAGATTAATAAATCTATGGGTTGCAGAGAACTAGTTCGTAAATTTTTGTTCATCTTGACTGTAGGCATTAGTATTTTCGTAAAGTGTCCTTTACTTTTATTCATAGCTCTTTAGAGTTATTTCTTTTAAAGGAGTTAACAATGATATTTTTATTTAATTTGCATAATAATATTGTTATTTGGGTTTTGGTGTAGGTACAGCTTTAATAAGGTCATTAAGATTTAAAGTGACCTTAAATTATATTTTTAACTGAATAGGGTGAAGTAAGAATATTCTCAAGAGATTTTAAAAAAAGCCATAAAGAAATCATCTTATAAGCCTATTTTAAAGTTGATTCTGAGACAAAGGCTGATGAAGTAACTGTATCTACTGTTTATTCCTGAGTTCTAATAAAGTGATAACAATAGAAACTTAAGATAGTCTGAAAAAAGCATGTTTTCTAATATTGTCAGACATTAAACATCTTTTACAATATTATAGTATGTAAAAACCGTGTTGAGTTTCTCATTTCACATAATATTAAAATGTTAACTGAAGGCATAATTGTTATTCTTATTCATGTGTTATAATAATGTTGTTTAATATCATTAATTGTTATTTTAACAGTCACCCCAACTAATATCGCTGTTGTACTGGTTAGTTGTAAACAAAAAAAAAACACATATACGATTGGAATACAAATATTAGACAATACTTTTAAAATTGTTGAATTTCTGCATCAAGACCATTTTTCAATTTAGCAGTCTTTCAGTTAAAAAATGTGATCTGATTTTTCCAAGTTGATAATCGCAAAAAACAACGAGCAAATGTAACATGTCAATAGGTAGACATGTCGAAATGTTATTCGCGATTGTTCGCGATTAATGCTTTGTTGACTTGTTGCGACGATGAAAAAAAAAATTTTTTTTTTTTTTTGTCACTTACCCAATAATTCCAATGTCATCACAGAAGATAAAAGTCTCTAATCTTCGTTTAATAATAATCAGGTAATTACATACCACAGCTGACTGCTGAAGTACTACTGTACTGGTATTCAAGTTCCTAGTGACGCAGTGATGAACCAATTTTCAATTATCATTTGACCTTGGTCAGTCATCATCGAGAGCTAAATCCTTGCAGCGGCGTCATCCATCGGCATGAAAGTTAAACAAAATATTAGATTTATTTAATAATGCTTAAATACAGAAAATATAAAATGTAGGCTATGTATCAACTCTAAAAGAACAAAAAAAAATATTATGATACATGCAAGCCAAAATTATGAACCATCATTGTTCATATTATCATAAATCCAATGAAGTATTTAATGATTCTATGATCTTATATATCTATTGGTAATTTCCAAATCCTTTAACATTTTTGATGCATAGATAACCATTAGTTAATAATTAGCGGCGTGATAGCCTGAAAATAAAAATATTTGATCTCGCAAAAATTAATTTGGTCTTTAAATATATTAATTTCCATTGCGTAACGTTATTCCTAGGTATGGATACCGATATTCCTGTAGATATAGGTACAAGGATACCTAAAAATAAATTTAAATAAACATATCATCGATTGTTTTCTACTTTTTCCATATTTATTATTCATTTAAGAAATTTAAGAAATAGTCAATTATAGAAACTAAAAATAACTTTGATATTCAAAAATATTGCATTCTTTTAAAAGCATGCATCATAACTCAGTTAAAGCATTGATAAATTTGATGTAATATCTAACACATCGAGTTACGATGAAAGAATGGTTGTATTAAATACATGTATTTGTAATGGAATAACAAAAAAAAATTAAGTATGTTATCGAATAGGTTGTCTCATATTCAATTGTATGTGAACAGAATATAATAGCCGAGTTTTTTGCCCGACCTTCTCAGTGCAACCCGCTTTTCAGATTCAAGCTTTCATAAAAGCCTGTAAATCAAGTCCATGTGAAATTAATAAAGATCATCAATTCCATTTTTAATTACTTAAACATGAAAATTAATTGTAATGTTACTGGTTCAATAGTTTATAAATCCTCATAATATAAAACCTTTTTGTATAAAAGTAAATTATGATGAAAGAAACTAGGATAGTACCTAGATACCTAGATACCTAGTGTCATTGCACTACATGCGAACTAAAGAAGAGAAAAAAAAATTACACATTAAATTCTGTTCATAGTTTTGAGAACATAAAGAGAGAAAAAAAAAATATATTTTTAACTCATATTTAAGCACGATAAAATAATATCATCAGGCTCGAATATTTTATGAAAGTGGTTATTCTATAAGCGGCAAACGTACGAGTAAGTAGGTGTGCCTTCTTATCCCGAACCAACTATAGGCGAACATGCGCGAGTCCGCACGAGGTTCGAAACAGCGCAGCACTCCGCCAGCACTCCGATCGGCGGCCGCGCGGCGCCTGACATGACAGGTCGACAGAAATGTCAAAAGAGGACATCGATAAGTACTTGCAAGGCTGTTTTGCTCCTGGTGCTGTTCTTGTGGGGAAATTAAGACTCTTCTGTCCTGGGTAAATCTTCGAGAAAAGTCGTCGCTAGAGACGAGTGCTGTCCTGCGATTTGGCCCGTGGGTCCACCATGGACCGACAGGTGGATTGCTCAGATATTCCTCCAGTGCCAGTTAATATTGGATCTTGATTAACTGTATTTCATATTATTGATAAAAGACATAATATACACAGAAGTTATTAGAATATTATATTATCAAATAAAATTTTTGTGTCTCACTCGTACATTTCAAATTTTGAGTAGTATTACTAGTTGATTTTGTAAGACGTTGTCAATGGACTTTTTATTGATGTATCTATAAATAATGACCACAACAAGAAACGATTCGTGTGGAAGACTAAAATAATTGTAAATAGTGCATTTGATTGCGGGTACTTTTCAGAACTGGTCTAGTAAAGTAATCTTGGTTCATTTAAATTAGCAGACAGTAAAAGAAAATATTGATATGAGGGTATATCGAAATAGTTTCTAAAGGTAATCGTTTTGATCCTTTATATCATTCCAATACAGTTGGTGATAAAAAAAAAACAGCATCGCGCGGTGTTCCCAGGTGGTCACCCATCCAAGTAATAACTGCGCCCGATGTTGCTTAACTTCGGTGATCGGACGAGAACCGTCAACCGGTGTTTTCAACATGGTATGGGGGCGTTTAAGCACCAATTTGCTATTTTGGTTACAAGATAATCTTGTCATTTTTGGGAATGATTAATCCATAGGCGTTGTCCCAATAACCATCCTCAATGTATATTGTCGTGAAGGTCACACTCTCTAATGAAGTGTACCCAACACTGAAGCATAGACTGCAGAATATATTATGTTGATTGACTTTTTTGCAATTATTAATATAGAGACGATAATCTTATTAACTCACCCTCATGTATGTCGTCGTGATGATCACATCCTCTTATGCAGTGTCCTCAACATAGATGCTTTGCAATTATTTTTTGCAATTATTAATACAAAGGCGATAGTCCTCAGGTTTTTCACCTACCAACTACCCTCAATGTATGTTGTCGTGAAGGTCACACCCTCTAAATGAAGTGTACCCATCACCGAAGAATGCATCTTGATTAGCTCCTCTTGCAGTAATTAAAACAAAGGCGATAGTCCTTCCAACTACCCTCAATGTATACTGCTGTGAACGTAACACCCTCTAAGAGGTGTACCCAACACTGGAGCAATATGGATTTTCTGAACCAATAATAACAATTCCGTAGATTTCACAATTCGTTTTGACGATGAATCCGATAATTTTGAATATTTCTTTTCGGATACTTTGATTTCCGCAAGAAATACTTATAATCACTCACTTTTTTTTTTTTTTTTTTTTTTATACGAGTTTAATAATGTTGTGTTGAACGGCCGAGCACTAGAACGCTAATGGAAGGACAGACACAGTGTTGCTAGCGTGAGATATCGGAATGAAAAATTTTGAAATTTTTATTTTTTCTCTCAACTTTAGTGTCTGAATGGCTATCACTTGGCGTGAATACCTAATTAGTATTCTTGTTATTATAGAAATACAGGAATGAATATAAAATGGGAGCAAGAGCCAGTATTGTTTTTCATAAGTATGACTGTCAGTCACTTTTCGCAGAGAAATAGTCTCGTCTTTTCCGCTCCTGTTGTCCAATTACTTGTAAGGTAAGGACTAACTCGGCGAGTAAATAAAAACCTAATTTAAATGCCATTAAAACTAGATGCGGCTGAAGATTTAAGACGTTTGGGGGGCTCATTATTTTTGTTTGGGGCTTCGGGGACGGCGGGGCCTGCGCTTTATGGTGGCCGCGTTACTATGCTAATTAGGTTGATGGTAAAGGTGGAGTGTTTTTATTTAGGGATTTGTGTAAATACCCTCATAAAATAACAAGTCTTTACATGTATAGATTGTGTTCAAATACAGTTCAGTAGGTTTTATGCGACTACATCAGATGGTGAGTGGCGATGTCAATTTTGCATTGTAAATGAACTAACTTGAAAGGGAAAGTAAATAAAGCTCTTTCCTTAGATATTCGGTTATTTCTTATTTATCAAACTTTCAAATCTTGAACGCCTCTTTATAAATGACTATTAAATTATTTTAATTCATTACCAAATTGAAGTCGATTGCTTTAATGGTGACTGAAATAATCGCATGTGTGTGACAGACAGATCACAGATTAACCGTTTATACTATTTTGGTACCGAACTTTAAAAAAAATTGATTCGTAGTTACTGAATATTTGGTTTTCGTTTCTTTCTTCCGTGGTATTCATTACTCATTTAGATTGTAGACGTATAAATAGGTTCCTTACGCCGGATATTATATTAGTGAATCTGACTCAGGTATTAACCCTTGTAATAAAGTTGAAAATAAACGGTGTTTTGCCTACAGAGAATTAACATTATGTATGGCCGTCAGCGTAAAACATTATAAAATATAGACGTGCGTCCCGTGAGAGCCGGCTATTTTAAGACGAGGATTAGATTAGTGTTCTGAAACAAGCAGATATGCAGGTTTCTTTTACTGTTAACCAAATATTAGTAGCCACAAATGACATATAAAATCTGGTGCCAGCAATACCAGCAACAGTGTTCCCTTGACATTATAGCATGGACTTATTCAAGAGGCGGTTGAAAACACCCAACTCTGTTTTTCTGGTACTGTAAACGTGTATAGGCGCCGAAGACCCAAGTTCGCTTGCTCGCGTATGCTATAAATAATGCCTAAGACGTATAAACCTAAAGGGCACTTTGATTATGTTTAAATTCAAGAAATTAAATGAAACTGTCAAGTGAGTCAAGTGACAAATATCGATATCACACGTGGTATAGAAATAGAAAAAATCTAAAAATGTATGCGAGCTATTACTAGTTGTCGTCCGTGATGTATCCAGCAATAGTTGACATATTATATTTTTTGAATGGCTAAATCGTTTTGAGATCATTTGTTGTTCACGAATCGATCCAGAAAAGTAGATTTTTCGTTCCTAACCAACACGAGATTTTCCTTTATCATTTCAACCCTACAGACTTCGCACTCGTAGGTATAAACCCTAACGTTCGTTTGGCTGTGTTGTCTATTCTTTGCCGCGGCGTCGGTCGTTGCGAGCGGAAGTGTTGCGTTTCAAAGGGCCGCATTTTCTCGTTACCTGTGCGTTCCGTTGCGTTGTCGTGCTAAATATAACGTGGAACGGAACGGCGGTTACGCCCCGCCGGTCAGCCTTTGATCTGAGAGGTGTTCTCGATTCTTTGCACGAACACTGTGTAATAATAATTATTGTTTTTTATTCAGCCTAACCTGAAATATTGTATTTCAATTGTTAAAAGTTGATATTTTGTCCTCTACAATTTTAACTTGCCAATGCAGCCCTTAACGGTTGCTACACAGCATCGCACCAGAACGATAAAACGTTCGGCGCATCGTTGCTAAAAGGTTTGGGACTGTCTCCCTTACATTACAAGATGTAACTAAGTAAACTCAGAAATGAAAATGCAAGTCAAAAATCAAAGTACTGTACCTACTTAGATTTTTGACGAGCAGAGAAACCGAAAACTTAAGATAGGGTGAGGTAAGGACCACTAGAGGAGGATAAAAAGGACTATAGCTCAAGCCTATATATATAGCATATAGCCTAAACCGATTGGTCCAATCGGTGTAGCTACCTGGCGCCGAAATCTACCAGCAGAATAGATGCGCCAATTTAGATGCCGAACGATTTCGAAAACCGATAGTCCGGAGTTATGATTCCTGGCTTAAATACAATGAATCTGCATGAGATATTGCGTCAGGGAGGTAGTAAAATATTGTGGTTCCTACTTATTATATTGCGTTGGAAATGAGCTAATCCTCGACATTTTAGTGTAACGGAAACGACCACCGTGTGTTCGGAGTTCGACGATAGACAGACGCGCGAAAAGTAATACTAATGCAAAACTTATGTACTACGAACTGAAAACTTTGTAAAACTTTCTTTTGTTGTACATCCATTGCCGGTTTTTAACTACAGAATTAAAGTAATTTTGCATTAAACAAGCAATCGATACTAAAAGTTGTTGTTTTTCGTTTAATAGTTTGTTGTGGGTAAAGGAACATTTTGTTATTAGATACTATTTTGTTAGTGTCTGCAGTAATTACTAGGTAATACGTTACAGGAACGATGACGGGCGGAAGTTGCGTTCTTGACCTGTGCCCTATTCATCAAACATTACAAGTCTACAAGCTCACAAGTTACAAGTTTAAATAAAAATTCACAAGTTCTTGTAGATTACGTTTATCAAATAATTTCACGTTACTTGTAGATTTTAGAAACTTGTAGTTTTTAATTTACAAGTGTGTGGTATATATGTAGTCCGTCAAAAAGTCTTGATTATTTAAGTATCCTCTAAAATGTACTTTATTTCGACTTTTATAATTATTTTTAAACTCTTTTTTGTTTCATGGCTTTTTTGGCAGACTAAACTAGATTCTTTTTTTTAAATATTGTTTTTAATTAAATAAAATTGTCTTTGGGCAATGTCTATGGTACAAATATGGTACCGCGAGTACCTACATCTTTTTTTAAATTTTGTTTTTAATTAAAAAAAAAAAGTCTGCGCAATGAATATAATACCGCAAGTACAAGGCTATCTTGGCGGGTGGCCAAAATCGGAACTAACGTCGCAATCTTGTGACAATGTTTGATAGATCCCTGTGTCGGCATATCTGTCTGTATGTTGCAAGTATTTACGTTATTTTGGCTTATTTTTAACAAAACCTCCCCAATTTTCAATCTGTCACACAGTATCACAAGATGGCGGCGTTAGTTCCGATTTTGGCCACGTGCCAAGATTAGCTTTGTCGTATCTACTGTACTATTAACTAGAATTCCGCGCTAGTACCTACATAATTTATATACGATATTTTTGTTCTTTTTTTGTTTGTTTTACATAAATATAAGATTTTTTTGTTTCCCGCCATTTATTTGACTAAGCTTGTGGAATACCTAAAGTCTAAACCACGAAAATGTTAATAATATAATAATTATCAAGTTTATTAAGTAGGTAGGTACGTATGTCTACATGTGTAAGTTACAAGTAAAGAGTCCGCGGAGACTTTCCAATTTTTTGCCACAAGTTACAAGCTACAAGCAACGGTGGCATTTTAGATGAACAAAACTACTAATACACGTGTGAAAAAGCACTTGTATTACAAGTGATATAACTTGTAGCTTGTAATTTACACGTGTAGCTTTGATGAACGCACGTTTGTAAAAATGCAGAAATTTACAAGAGAATCGCTTGTAATACAAGGCTTGTAACGTTTGATGAATAGGGCACTGGAATTTGCATTATTATTATTACAGTATTACTTTCGAATGGTTGTCAATAATCCATGTGTTCAGACTACTAACAACGTCACGCAAGCTTATATAAGCCGCCTTTGCGCAATTCCCTTTTTTCTGTTCTGTTCTTCGTATTATATTTTGTTTGGTGAAATAAAGTTTTATCTATCTGTCTTATAATGTAACCTGTTATGGTATTGTTAAATAGTGGCTATGCTCAATGCAATATAATGAGAAAATGCTTTCCAAAAAACCAACTTCAAATGCCACTACAAGGAGTGAAATAATTTTTAATGTAGGTACCTACACCAATTCGAAGTCGGGCAATGTTTCATACAATCCCTAATAGTAATTCTTACTTACTTGATGTGCGAAGAAAATCGCCCGACTTCGAATTGGTGTAGGTACCTACGTTAAAAATTATTTCACTCTTTGTAGTGGCATTTGAAGTTGGTTTTTTGGAAAGCATTTCCCATTTTTATTTTTTACTTTTTGGTGGAAAACAATAAAATGCACAAGGCGTTGTAAAAATACCCAAATCGTTTGAGGGTTGTTCATAAAATCTGAAGAGATCCCTCAATTTCACCAAGATCCCATCATCTGACCCTGACTTGATGACTTTAGGCATCAAATCAGTATCTGCTAGCAAATGCACCAGTAACTATAAAAAATACCCAACTCGCTTCAAGTATACTAGCGAAATTTGAAGAGTTCCCTCGATTTCACCAAGATCTCATGATCAGAACCTGACCTGATGACCATAGGACAACTTGGAATATATTACTCTTTAAATTAATACCCAAATTGTTTCAAGTGTCTATATAAAATTTGAAGATTTCTTCAGGATTCCATCATCAGATCCTGACCTGATTAAAATGGGACCATCTGGAAACTATACCCTTTTAAACAAAAAAATAATTTTTCAAATCGGTCCACGCGTCTTCGAGTAATCGGTGAACATACATAGATAAAAAAAAATAAAAAAAAAGATTCCGACGAATTAAGAACCTCCTCCTTTTTTTCGGAAGTCGGTTAAAAAGGCCATTAGTAATTCTGTCGAGACAGACACAGATAGCAACAAACGGCCTGTTTTCCTATTTTTGCCTCACGGGTGGCGACTTTTTCCTACCTTCCCGCAGGTGATCTATTTTTCATTTTATTTTAAAATTGTTGGCCTATTAGCGGTTATTATTTAAACTTTCATCAGTAACTCACTTTTTTGTGAAACATCAAAGACTTTTGGATTACGCTCGGACGTATTACTTGTCAGACGTATGTTCATCAATTAATGTCAGGTGTAGCTGCCAAACTCTACCTGTTAAATATTTATAGCTTTCGCCCGTTATTTGTTAATTCTATTTATACCAAGATGATTAATATTTAAAAAAAAAATCATTTGGGGAAAGATGGGAAATTGTTTGCCCATATTTTGTCCCCGAATTGAAAGTCATAATTCGGGGACAAATGGGATTTGACCCACGAGTTGACGGCACAGATGGAGAGCCATAAAAAAACGTACATATTTTTTAGTAAGTCAGTTTAAACACAGTATTATCACTTTCCATCACGTGCGATTGGTGTAAAGTGCAAGACGGTTTAATAAGAAGAGTATTTCTTACACTTTTAACTTATGCCTATGTACTTGTTGTTCTCAAAAATGATCACAATTCACAGTTCAATCACAATAAAGCATGTAAAAAGAAAAAATCTGCTTCAACTAAATTGGTTCGTCTGTATATATTTAGCATACATAGCTTAGGAGTTAAGCCCAAACATCCAGTCATTTCCTTAAATACACAGGTTGAGAATTCCTTTCTCGTCGCCGTTCCCGACAGGACCCACTAAATCTGTCATTATAGGTGTTACGAGCGAAGTCTGCACTGTGGACAAAGTTGATACTGCCCGGTTAATAAACTACAGACATTTAAAAAAAAATGTGACAGCTTGTATCAAAACACCATCTACAAAACTGGAAGTTGCATATTAAATAGTAATATTGTCACATAATATTATGATCTCTTTCTTCCATATGTGTATAAAAAAGAGACAAAAAATTATATATTAATTCTAAGTCGTCGTCATTCTAATTTATGTGTGTTTTTGACAAGGACGGATCCACCGTTGTAGGGCACTATGGGCAATGGGCATGCCTAATGGAGCAGTGATGTTACATACACACAGTCTATTTCGATTTGAGGTCGATATAATGTCGATTTTAATAAAATGAAAAAGACGAAGCACTCTGGGAGTGTCAAAATATGTGCAAACTCAGGCTTGTGAATTCGCCCCTTAAATAACATCATGTTATAGCTTTGACGGAAAATTGCTGCTGGTAGCTGGTTAAATAGTTTACACGAGCGCAGAAAAAAGAATCTGGCTACCGGCAGCTTGGTTAATTAATGTTGTTGCAGCCATACTAAATAAACTTCGTCCAGGAAGTGCTGACTTTACACAACCTGTTGACTTGGCCCGCAACATAACTACCACAAAGAATCCCCAAGACTAAACTGACCCATATAAAAAGACAAAGACATTTCACACCTAACACGGCAACCGATTTAAAATACACCGTGATTCAGAGACGTGGTAACGCAATCCAAAATACACTTTATAACCTGGCAATAAGGTAAGAAATGAATTTCTTATTTATAGTTGTAGAAGTTTAAGGCGAATACCCAATTCCTTGGAAAGCAGTTATTGAAGTGAAAACTTCTTTAGGCGCGTTGGGCATTTTTGAGATGGAAAAAACATTGAATCGCGACACTATTATAACTTACGACATACTAGGTACTCTGTTATTTAAACTGTTACCACACACAAAAAACCACTAACGATACCTCAGTATGTAAGATTTTTTTTTAATGAAAACTTTTTAAGCACTTTGAGTTCTTTTGAGATGGGAAAACCCTTTGAACTCGCGCCACTGTTACCACAACTGACACCTTGCACCTTTACTTGTGTCACGAAATACCTAATAGTACCTAAAGATACAGAAGGCGTGGAAGCCGTCTGAAATTAGTACGTCGAGACGCCTACCTGTAATTTCTCGATCACGTGATAAGTGGACCTGGCCTGCTTGTGTCGACACGCCCGCAGTGCCACGTTTTATTTAAATTGTCTATTTATTTATGTAAAACACGATATTATTATAATGTGGAGTTGTTATAATTATTTTCAGTACTTGAAGTATCTGTATAACTGTATTTTCTTTATAAAAGGAAAAGATAACTGACTGTTCTATTTGAACTCGGTTAGAATTTTTTTTGAAAAATCACTTCCTTAGAGAGGGATGGGAGGTCATGTAAGCAATGCTATGAGCATCCACCAGTTCACTTTACTTAATATTATTCAATAACTTTTCCTTTAATTCCTTTAAGTAACGTTATTCTCCTTAAATTTCGATGATCCATGTAAGAATCACAAAAGATTTCAAAATATTGCAAATAACTTTGAACCTTAATATATTATGCAGATACAGCTGCATATCCAACGTCCTCTTCCTCCAGGTGTATGTACCACTGGAAGGAGCGTTGTACTGGTACACGTGTCACATTCTGTACCTGCCACATCTGAAATACTCGCCCGCTCACAAAGCCGTGCGCGCGCGCACAAACAAATAACTCTACGTATCAAAATGCTTTTAACTGACTCACTTAGAGGGGATTTATAGTTTGTTGTTCGTATTTTAACGAAAATGTTGCCTGAAACTGAACACTTATTTTTTTACTTAGTACACAGTGCCCACTACAATTTAGTAGGTACTAGAAACCTCTAGAAACATACTTCACTGCAAATTGCAATCTCACCTGATAGTAAGTGAAACTACTGTGGCTGCCATCAGGTGAGATGGCAGTCAAGTAAATACTAGCTAGCTTGTTAAAAAAAAATATTAGATTCATATCCCCCACCTTTTTGTAAAATCCATATGCCTAGTTATAAGTCCGTAGTAAATGAGGAACCCTTTTATTTAATTCGCCATGTCTGTCCATGCGGTTTAACTCAGAGATTTATAGTAGGTACTAGAAAACTGTATCTATTTACAAGGGCTTGGGTACTTATAAATATTAAGAAGTAAAATAAAAAATAAAATATTTTTAAGATACCTGTCCAGACTAATTACCAGACCCAGACCAGAACATTATGTTTTTCCTATGGTGTGGTATGTCTTGGTCTATGTGGATAAGTCTTTAAAAATTATTGCGAGTGTAGAGACTTTTTGTGTAGAGAGAGTTTTGTTGTGTTTTCCTCATCTAGTTCACTGGATAATAAATATAATTAACTAGTAGGGCGCGTGGGAGCGCGGGCCACATGTGGCCCGCGGGCTGTCTTCTCTCCTATAAAAGAATCGCCGTCATCTCCATCGCCAATTGGAATCCGATTGGCAGTGGGCTAAAAGAATTACCTCGGAGCACGGTCATGGATTTAAAGATAGTTAAGGGCTGTTTGAATAAAAAATACACTGAACCTCATCCGATGAGGTTCAGTGTATTTTTTATTGAAACAGCCCTTAACTATCTTTAAATCCATGACCGTGCTCCTCAATCATCATCAAAATCGTAGACCATCTCTTCTCATACTTTTCATAGTTTTTCATAGGCCTTTGGGTTTATTGTAGCGTTCACATTTTCCATGGATAAATAAATTCAACCACTTTGATTTTTTTTCATTCATCCCGTAGACCTTGAGATTCTAATTACGTCTTGCAAAGAAATCACTCTCTTATCTTTTATACTTTCCGAGATATAAAAACACAAAAGTATGGCAGCCATCTTGAATCCGCCATTTTGATTCTTTTTTCAGCCATCTGCCAATTGGATGACGTTTCGAGTTACATTTGGTCGAGCACCCCCCACCTATCTTCGATACCCTGGCTGTGCTCTTCACCCGTCTCCGAAATCCTCAATCATCAGCTCTCTCATATTTTTCTCTAGTAACTCTCCGAAAAACCGCATCACAACCTTGCATAATTACCAACTGTTAATCTCTTCAACATTCCCCATACATTTTCTATGGAAAAATAAATTCCGCGATTTTGATTTTTTTTTCTATCCATCAAATAGACCTTTGGGTCCTGATCACTTCTTGTCAAGAAACCATTCTTCCATCTTTTATACTTTCCGAGATATCGGCGAAATTCGTATGGCGGCCATTTTGAATCCGCCATTTTGAATTTTTTTTCAGCTCACTGGCAGTTGGATGACATTTCAAATGACATTTGGTCGAACACCCCTCACCTATCTGCAATACCCTTGGCTGTGCTCTTCACCCGTCTTCGAAATCCTCAATCATCAGCTCTCGCTATATTTTTCTTCCTCATGAATTTTTCCTTTCTATACGAAATGGTCATTGAAAAAAACATTTCCATATAAAATTGTTCAGGAGAGGTGATCAATCAGTCAATCAGCACAAGCAGCTATATATATATTAACTAGTAGGGCGCGTGGAAGCGCGGGCCACATGTGGCCCGCGGGCTGTCTTCTCACCTATAAAAGAATCGCCGTCATCTCCATCGCCAATTGGTATCCGATTGGCAATGGGCTAAAAGAATTACCTCGGAGCACGGTCATGGATTTAAAGATAGTTAAGGGCTGTTTGAATAAAAAATACACTGAACCTCATCCGATGAGGTTCAGTGTATTTTTTTATTCAAACAGCCCTTAACTATCTTTAAATCCATGACCGTGCTCCTCAATCATCATCCAAATCGTAGACCATCATCTCTTCTCATACTTTTCATAGTTTTTCATAGGCCTTGTTTATTGTAGCATTCACATTTTCCATGGAAAAATAAATTCAACCAATTTGATTTTTTTTTCATTCATTCCGTAGACCTTGAGATTCTAATTACGTCTTGCAAAGAAATCACTCTCTTATCTTTTATACTTTCCGAGATAGAACAACACGAAATTTGTATGGCGGCCATCTTGAATCTGCCATTTTGATTTTTTTTTCATCTAACTGCCAATTGGATGACGTTTCGAGTTACATTTGGTCGAGCACCCCCCACCTATCTTCGATACCCTGGCTGTGCTCTTCACCCGTCTCCGAAATCCTCAATCATCAGCTCTCTCCATATTTTTCTCTAGTAACTCTCCGAAAAACCGCATCACAACCTTGCATAATTACCAACTGTTAGTCTCTTCAACATTCCCCATATACATTTTCTATGGAAAAATAAATTCCGCCATTTTGAATTTTTTTTTCTATCCATCAAATAGATCTTCGGGTCCTGATCACTTCTTGTCAAGAAACCATTCTTCCATCTTTTATACTTTCCGAGATATCGGCGAAATTCGAATGGCGGCCATTTTGAATCCGCCATTTTGAATTTTTTTTCAGCTCACTGGCAGTTGGATGACATTTCAAATGACATTTGGTCGAACACCCCCCACCTATCTGCAATACCCTTGGCTGTGCTCTTCACCCGTCTTCGAAATCCTCAATCATCAGCTCTCGCTATATTTTTCTTCCTCATGAATTTTTCCTTTGTATACAAAACGATCAGTGAAAAAAAATTTTTCCATACAAAATTGTTCAGGAGAGGTGATCAATCAGTCAATCAGCACAAGCAGCTATATATATATACTAGTAAGGCGCGTGGAAGCGCGGGCCACATGTGGCCCGCGGGCTGTCTTCTCACCTATAAAAGAATCGCCGTCATCTCCATCGCCAATTGGAATCCGATTGGCAATGGGCTAAAAGAATTACCTTGGAGCACGGTCATGGATTTAAAGATAGTTAAGGGCTGTTGGAATAAAAAATACACTGAACCTCATCATGGATTTAAAGATAGTTAAGGGCTGTTGGAATAAAAAATACACTGAACCTCATCGGATGAGGTTCAGTGTATTTTTTATTCAAACAGCCCTTAACTATCTTTAAATCCATGACCGTGCTCCTCAATCATAATCCAAATCGTAGACCATCATCTCTTCTCATAGTTTTTCATAGGCCTTGTTTATTGTAGCATTCACATTTTCCATGGAAAAATAAATTCAACCTCTTTGATTTTTTTCATTCATCCCGTAGACCTTGAGATTCTTATTATGTCTTGCAAAGAAATCACTCTCTTATCTTTTATACTTTCCGAGATAGAACAACACGAAATTTGTATGGCGGCCATCTTGAATCCGCCATTTTGATTTTTTTTCAGCTAACTGCCAATTGGATGTCGTTTCGAGTTACATTTGGTCGAGCACCCCCCACCTATCTTCGATACCCTGGCTGTGCTCTTCACCCGTCTCCGAAATCCTCAATCATCAGCTCTCTCCATATTTTTCTCTAGTAACTCTCCGAAAAACCGCATCACAACCTTGCATAATTACCAACTGTTAGTCTCTTCAACATTCCCCATACATTTTCTATGGAAAAATAAATTCCGCCATTTTGAATTTTTTTTTCTATGCATCAAATAGACCTTCGGGTCCTGATCATCTCTTGTCAAGAAACCGGTCTTCCACCTTTTATACTTTCCGAGATATTGACGAAATTCGAATGGCCGCCATTTTGAATCCGCCATTTTGAATTTTTTTTCAGCTCACTGGCAATTGGATGACATTTCGAATGACATTTGGTCGAGCACCCCCCACCTATCTTCAATACCCTTGGCTGTGCTCTTCATCCGTCTTCGATATCCTCAATCATCAGCTCTCTCCATATTTTTGTTCTTAATGATTTTTTCACTTCTTTACGAAATGTTTAGTAAAAAAATTTTTTTTCATCCAAAATTGTTCAGGAGAGGTGATCAATCAGTGAGTCAGTCAGCACAAGCAGCTATATATATTGTAACTAGTAGGGTGCGTGCGTGCGCGGGCCACATGTGGCCCGCGTGCAGTCTTCCCGCCGATAAAGGTATCGCCGTCATCTCCATCGCCAATTGGAATCCGATTGGCAGTAGGCTTAAAAAATAACCAAGGAGCACTGTCATGGTTTTAAAGATAGTTAAGGGCTGTTCGAACAAAATATACGCTGAACCTCATCATATGAGGTTCAGCGTATTTTTTGCTCGAACAGACCTTAACTATCTTTAAAACCATGACCGTGCTCCTCAACCATCATTCAAATCCTAGATCATCATCACTTCTGTAGCATGTACATTTTCCATGGAGAAATAAATTCCTCCATTTAGTTTTTTTATTCATCCCGTTGAACTTAAGATCTTGATCACCCCTTGCTAAGAAACCACTCTCTTATCTTTTATACTTTCAGAGATAGAAAAACAGGAAATTTGTATGGCGGCCATCTTGAATCCGCCATTATGAATTTTTTTTCAGCTAACTGCCAATTGGATGACGTTTCGAGTTACATTTGGTTGAGCACCCCCCACCTATCTTCGATACCCTGGCTGTGCTCTTCACCCGTCTCCGAAATCCTCAATCATCAGCTCTCTCCATATTTTTCTCTAGTAAATCTCCGAAAAACCGCATCACAACCTTGCATAATTACCAACTGTTAGTCTCTTCAACATTCCCCATACATTTTCTATGGTAAAAAAAAATTCCGACATATTGGATTTTTTTTTCTATTCATCATGTAGACCTTCGGGTCCTGATCAACTCTTGTCAATAAACCGTTCTTCCATCTTTTATACTTTCCGAGATATCGACGAAATTCGAATGGCGGCCATTTTGAATCCGCCATTTTGAATTTTTTTTCAGCTCACTGCCAATTGGACGACATTTCAAATGACATTTGGTCGAGCATCCCCCACCTATCTCCAATACCCTTGGCTGTGCTCTTCACTCGTCTCCGAAATCCTCAATCATCAGCTCTCTCCATATTTTTGTTCTTAATGATTTTTTTCCTTCTATACGGAATGGTCATTGAAAAAAAAATGTTTCATACAAAATTGTTCAGGAGAGGTGATCAATGAGTCAGTGAGTGAATCAGCACGAGTAGCTATATATATAGTAACTAGTAGGGCGCGTGAGTGCGCGGGCCACATGTGGCCCGCGTGCAGTCTTCCCGCCTATAAAAGTATCACCGTCATCTCCATTGCCAATTGGAACCCGATTGGCAGTGGGCTTAAAAAATGACCAAGGAGCACTGTCATGGTTTTAAAGATAGTTAAGGGCTGTTCGAACAAAAAAATTACGCTGAACCTCATCAGATGAGGTTCAGCGTATTTTTTGTACGAACAGCCCTTAACTCTCTTTAAAACCATGACTGTGCTCCTCAATCATCATCCAAATCCTAGATCATTGTCTTTTTTCATAGTATGTACATTTTCCATGAGAATATAAATTTCGCCACAGTGAATTATTTTCCATTCATCCCGTTGAACTTGAGATCCTGATCACCTCTTGCTAAGAAACCACTCTCTTATCTTTTATACTTTCCGAGATAGAACAACACGAAATCTGTATGGCGGCCATCTTGAATCCGCAATTTTTTTTCAGCTCACTGCCAATTGCATGACGTTCCGAGTATTTTTTGTTTCAGCAGTCCCCACCTAACAATAATACCTTGCCCATGCTCCTCGACTGTCTGCGAAATCCTCAATCATCAGCACTCTCCATATTTTTCTCTAGTAACTCTCCGAAAAACCGCATCACCACCTTGCATAATTACCAACTGTTAGTCTCTTCAACATTCTCCATACATTTTCTATGGAAAAATAAATTCCGCCATTTTGAATTTTTTTTTCTAGCCATCAAATAGACCTTTTTGTCCTGATCAGTTCTTGCCAAGACACCACTTTTCCATCTTTTATACTTTCCGAGATATCGACGAAATTCGAATGGCGGCCATTTTGAATCCGCCATTTTGAATTTTTTTTCAGCTCACTGGCAATTGGATGACATTTTGAATGACATTTGGTCGAGCACCCCCCACCTATCTCTAATACCCTTGGCTGTGCTCTTCATTCGTCTTCGATATCCTCAATCATCAGCTCTCTCCGTATTTTTCCTCCGAATGAATTTTTCCCTTCTATACGAAATGGTAATTGGAAAAAAATTTTTTCATACAAAATTGTTCAGGAGAGGTGATCAATCAGTCAGTGAATCAGCACAAGCAGCTATATATATATTAATACTAGTAGGGCGCGTGGGAGCGCGGGCCACATGTGGCCCGCGGGCTGTCTTCTCACCTATAAAAGAATCGCCGTCATCTCCATCGCCAATTGGAATCCGATTGGCAATGGGCTAAAAGAATTAACTCGGAGCACGGTCATGGATTTAAAGATAGTTAAGGGCTGTTTGAATAAAAAATACACTGAACCTCATCTGATGCGGTTCAGTGTATTTTTTATTCAAACAGCCCTTAACTATCTTTAAATCCATGACCGTGCTCCTCAATCATCATCCAAATCGTAGACCATCATCTCTTCTCATACTTTTCATAGTTTTTCATAGGCCTTTGGGTTTGTTGTAGCATTCACATTTTCCATGGAAAAATAAATTCAACTACTTTGAATTTTTTTCATTCATCCCGTAGACCTTGAGATTCTAATCACGTCTTGCAAAGAAACCACTCTCTTATCTTTTATACTTTCCGAGATAGAAAAACAGGAAATTTGTATGGCGGCCATCTTGAATCCGCCATTTTGAATTTTTTTTCAGCTAACTGCCAATTGGATGACGTTTCGAGTTACATTTGGTCGAGCACCCCCCACCTATCTTCGATACCCTGGCTGTGCTCTTCACCCGTCTCCGAAATCCTCAATCATCAGCTCTCTCCATATTTTTCTCTAGTAAATCTCCAAAAACCGCATCACAACCTTGCATAATTACCAACTGTTAGTCTCTTCAACATTCCCCGTACATTTTCTATGGAAAAATATATTCCGCCATTTTGAATTTTTTTTTCTATCCATCAAATAGACCTTCGGGTTCTGATCACTTCTTGTCAAGAAAACATTCTTCCATCTTTTATACTTTCCGAGATATCGGCGAAATTCGTATGGCGGCCATTTTGAATCCGCCATTTTGAATTTTTTTTCAGCTCACTGGTAGTTGGATGCCATTTCAAATGACATTTGGTCGAACACCCCCCACCTATCTGCAATACCCTTGGCTGTGCTCTTCACCCGTCTTCGAAATCCTCAATCATCAGCTCTCTCCGTATTTTTCCTCCGAATGAATTTTTCTCTTATATACGAAGTGATCATTAAAAAAAATTTTTTTCATACAAAATTGTTCAGGAGAGGTGATCAATGAGTCAGTCAGTGAATCAGCACGAGTAGCTATATATATATTAATAATCCGAATGAACGTAATATTCGTATTACGTATTCGCGCAAAAAGATTGCCCCAATTCCTTCAGTTTGCTTATTTTAACAGCGCTGTGGGTCGTTTTTAATGTAAACTAGAATATGTTTTATTCACCACGTCGGAGATAAATCTAAATAGTTCTGAACACAGATTTTAGTTCTGAACGGTACATTTCACACGGCTAATTAAATATTTAGATATCAGGAGCGGAATAGAGTTAGACAGATACAATGATGCAACCGTTACCTAACTTCTAAATGTTGTAGTATGAACTGAAGGATATCAATATAACCTAAGTACAAAATCTTATTACATAAACTAAGCCGAAGACCTAAGGTAATAAAATTATAAGTCATATAAGTTATAAATTTGTAAGAATTAAATAAAGAACAAACAATAGGTACTTAACGTGGTAAATCTTGTTGTTATTTCTTGTAAAAGTTGATAAACTATTTAACACACGCAACACATAAAACTCGTGTTGTTCACATTAGATTCTATACTTAGTTTTTGCCAATAAATAAGTACCCAGTCCTACTCTTGCTTGTAAAAGTACTTAATCGGCTACTAGTACAAGTTTGTGAAAAAACTGGAAAATTAGGGCAAATTATTTAAAACAAAAATTAGTACATGGACATAGGTACGAGTAAGTATACTTTATCTCTTTCATTTTATATTTCATTCTACAAAATACAAGATAGCTTGTGGCCCGAATAGTGGCCCAAGGCCCTTAAGGCGATGTTTACTCGTACAACAGAGGCATGAGGTATTGATAAAACTGTAGCTTATTTATTATATTGAAACGTATTCAGCGAATGCGTGTGGTCCAATAAAATTGTCATTTAACAGCTCTTTAAAAGCCATAAAAAGACCGCGCCCGCGCATGAATGAATTGATTCAGGAGTTACGATCGAGATAATGTAATCAACACATAAAGGATGTTTTGAATTTTGAAGAAAAGCTGTAGCAATGCTATTTATTATGTACCCAAGCAGATTTTAAATACGGATTATTGTCTAGTTGTACTAGTGGCTAGCTTATTCGTTTGAGGTAGGTTCGAATCCCTAATTGGTTAAAAATGTTGGTTTTGTAGTTTTAGTGATAAGAAATGGAGTTAATGAGTCAATCATGATGAATTTTTCATCTTTGATTTTAATAGATACTTCATAAGTGTCGTTCCCATGAAACTTTTAATCGCCTAGAAACAAAAGTCCTTTTAATAAAGACTGATTTTTACCACATTTATAATAATGATTCAAGGACAATGATTTATAACAGATTATACTTTCCTTATCTTCATTAACATGACAATTAGTTAGATTACTTGGTAGTACGTGTATTGTGGGGCCATTCGAACACTAAAGTTGAGAAAAAATAAATTTTTCAACCAAATTAAATAAAAATTCAACATATTTTTAATTTCTGTGCCATCTATACACTACTCATCCTGGCAACAGTGGTCGGACGCCATTTCATTAGTGTTTTAGTGCTCGGCCGTTCAACACAGTTTTATTAAACTAGTATTTGAAATTAAGTGAAAATAATGCCAAAGCGCATTATAAATATAGTGTTTATTGGTATTCATTACGAAAATCAAAGAATCTGGAAAGAGGAATCAAAATAAGACGGATGCAGTGTAAAAACCTCATACCTACGGAGATGTCAGTGAAAAGGTAGATCAATGATAATATTGTTTCTTAGAATCCAGAAGTCTTCAGTGTTGGGTACACTTCATTTAGAGGGTGTGACCTTCACAACGATATACATTGAGGATAGCTGATAGGGTTATCGCCTTTGTATTTATCATTACAAAAGAAACAATATAATTATGTACATTCTTCAGTGTTGGGTACACTTCATTTAGAGGGTGTGACCTTCACAACAACATACATTGAGGATAGCTGATAGGGTTATCGCCTTTGTATTTATCATCTGAAAAGAAAAAAATATACAAATGTACATGCTTCAGTGTGGGTTCTTCAAGATAACATTCATTGAGGGTACTTGGAAGGACTATCGCCTATGAACTAATTATAACGATAATGAAAGAACCGATATACATTGAAGGTAATTTTTTTTGAACTACCCCCTTCGTTTTAATAATTGCGAAGGATGTCGTGTTTTCATGTTAGAAACATCTACCTACAAGTTTTAAGCAGAGGTAATAAAACCTACAACAAGGAGTTTAGACCTTATCTAGAAGAGGCTTTGCCGCGAAAGGTTTTTTTTTTTTTCGCGAAATCATTGACGTGTTAGTGAGATACAAGGAGCCGAAGGCGATTCGCCCGAGTCGAGAGTTCGGCGAAGTGCACGCGATTTACCCGCGTATTTTGAATTTGAACGATGCTTGTTAACGCAATGTTCGGCTGTCGGCAACTGTGTCGGCAGCATTCTATATAATCACGCATGTGTCATGATGATATTGTATGCCAGTATTTTGCAAATAGAAACTATTATTTCTATGTACTACGTATTGATGATGGAAGGATTATTATCAATCATCACGCGGCGTTGGAATACAATCAAGATGAAAACGGATTGTATAAACTATTTCAATGTACCTCTTTAACATGTAAGACAAATAACAGGTAAGGGATGTGAAAAATACCCACAGAACAAGTAGATGTAAAGCTGCATCACCAAAGATTACGAATAGACATCGTTCTTTCGCTAATATCATCATATCAATAACTATAAGCACCAACTTGCGATTAATGACTTGCATACGTCACTACATAATAAATTCTTACTACTTATTTACTTACTTGCAAGTTGAAACATGTACCTACGAGTTCGCCTGACATCATAAAACTTGTAAATTAATTAACAAATTAATTTATTTATTAGACTCTCACATGATTCAAGAGATGATGAGTGCATGATTCAAGTCTTTTGTTTTTAGGGTTCATATTAAAATGGCAAAAATAGAACCCATATCTTGCTTGGAATAATTAATTATTAAAAATAAGATTCTGTCATCTATGTTATTACATGTACCATAAAAAGTAATGATTTCTGTCCATCAAATTTACCGATGGCATAAAATAAAATGACTAAGGATGAAAATGACTTATAATATTATGCCAAGACGATACAACTATACTTAATTCTTCGCCTTCACTAGCAATGACGAGGAAATTTTTTGACGTTTTGTTTTTTTCTTCAGGACAGAACTTTCTTAATTTTCCTAAAAGATACTTTCTTGGCATATGGATTTTATGTCGTCGCCGGAGGATAAAGTCGGGAGTGGCAAGAAGACCAGCATCTGCAGTGCAATAGTCGTGCAAGTAGGTACTTATAGAGCTCATCATCAGCCGTCGTCGTGTTACGTCGACTGCTTCGCATGGAGTACCTGTGCAGTGTGCAATCTTAGATCTCGCACGGGCTTATAGTAAGACTGTCCCCACGAGAATCTAGGTAAGTAAGACATACCTCTGTATTGTTAATTCAAGAGTTAATGTCTGAAGGCACATTGTGTAAAAATATGCAATGAAATGTTAAGTACAATTGGGTACCTATTAGATTGATGAAATATTTTTTTTTTGTACATTACAAAGAAAAAGAAACAACATTAATAAAGTACAACTAATTAGTGTACAGAATTGGCAGCGTTTTCTTCGCTACACAGTTTTCTCTACCAGGCAACTAATAAACTAATAATTATATGTATCAGCCAGTTTATAGCAGAAACTTTTTGTTTCTTATTCAGTAGATTTTTAGGATACCTATATGGTGACTGCAATATATTTATTAACTAGCTGATGCCCGCGACTTCGTCCACGTGGGATAAAAACTATTCTATCTTTTAAGTTGGACCAAATGACAGATATTCACGAAGTTTGAACTAAATCGGTTCAGTAGTTTAGGAGTCCATTGAGGACAAACATTGTGACACGAGATTTATATATATTAAGATTAATGAATATAATAGTCCACAACTCGAGAAAATACGGCAGAATTTTCTTATTACAAATATAATGAGACCAAAAATGCCGACTTGATTTTTTTTGTATTTTGGTATTTAATATTTCACTTATCAAAAGATTACACAAAACACTTTTGAGTACTTAATAATGTATCTTCTAATTTACTATCTTGTAATTTACATTTACAATACAAAGTAGTTTCTTCCATAAAGACATTTCGAGGATAAAAAATATTTTCATAATATATATTATTTTTACGTCAATACGATTGCTATGTGAACATTTTTAAATGGTTTAGAATTACAGCTGAAATTCATCGCAAGCTCAATTAATTTTATCAGAGCTTACATAATATTTGCTTATTTTATTTTTGTGTGATACCAGTCAATGTCAAACTACTGGATACATGAGAGAATAAACTTTATCATCGCATTTGTTTGTTTATTCAAATGTAAAAAGGAACATCCTGTTTTATCACAGGCGTAAAGGGCTATTTTCGCGCATAGATTCATTTTTAAAATGGATCTATTTTTAAGATGGGGACATAGTTAATATGTTATAGAGCAGATTCGAGCAGAGGCATCTATTTATGTAGGCGAATCTGCTAGATGCTTAAAAGTTAACGAAGTAGCAGACGCAAGAAATTGCAAGAAGCCCGATATTGTACCTACGGGAAATTTCAGATTACGTTTTTATTTTCAATACAATAAAACTCAAAAAATTAGTTTATTTGGTTAATAGAGTCATTCAGAAGATTGCATTAAAATACTTTGTATTTAAATATTTATTGATCCAAAGGTCCATCTTAGAAATACCTACAATTTTTATTAAAAAAGCTCATTCTAATATTTGTAATTAAATGACATAAGATAGAAATAATGGCTGCTAAAAGGCGACATTACATAATATAATTTCAAACATAAAAAGAAAGAAAATTTTTGTAATAAGGGGAATAATCCTTAGTTGAATAGACTAAGGCCCAAATATTAAAGCATATATCTCCCTCCAGCTTTAATATGTTTTTTTTTTTTTGGATCATTTCTTATAATTATAGCATCCAAATGACATGCACAGCATATTGCACCATAACAGCCGTAGCCCGTAATATACTATCTATAAACAGTATAAGTTATTTAAAAGTAAAACAGAAACATGTTTGTTTATATAACCTGTGTTGGATATATCCAATTCTTATCTTTAAAGTTTTATAATTGGAAGGTTTTACTCAAGATTCAGTAATAGACCAATGTTTCAAAAATAGCCATAGAAAATGGGTTAACTGAATTGTTTAAGAACTTATACTGACTTCACCTTATTAGCTTACTACTCGTAACAATGCTACGTATATTATAATACTATTATTTTGGTATAAAAATTTAAGTGGAACTCTTCATCGCGCATAAGCTTGATTTGCAGGCGCTTTTGATAAGTTTGTGAATTGTAAATAGTTATTCAATGGCGATAACTATTTGAAGTTTTATATGATAACGTTATTCTTTTAAATTAAACTATGCTCAATTATTATTGATCCCAATTTTTTGATTAAATTGATTTGTTAATACATATTAAACTAAATAAGTTTGAATAAATAAAACTTACTCATATAAAGCAGCTTATACTCTTAAGACTGCATATAAACCAGTTTATTCATAATGATTAATAATTAATAAAACAAATAAGTTTTTGAAGAAGTTAACTAACTGATATAAACATCATTAATATATTTATATATATATATGATAAAATACAAATATCATTTAGTTTCATTTTTTCAGTAACAGACATTTTTCGATGTTATTACAAGCGATCCAAACTGCTAGACAGTTAGAAAAAATTATCCTGTTTTGTTTGCTGTATCTTAGTTTAAAAAATGTGACTATCAGTCAACCGTTTCATTGAAATGTCTGTCTAACTTAAATCGATTTTAAATTAAATTATATATAATTTTCTTAATTAAATTTTAGTTATTTTCTTTTGATTTAAGTTATAATAACAATTTGTTTGTTATAACATATTGCCAATTAAGTTAATACGTTAACACGTTATTTGACATGTGGACTTAAAAAACTTTTATTACCCTTATTTATTTTTTGTTTCGCTTAAAATGAAGCGATTGTGCTTGTTGATAAATATATCTATAATAACTACCATATTTCTTTTTAATTACAAATGTCACATCTCTCAATATCTACCAAGTAATCTAACTAATTGTCATGTTAATGAAGATAAGGAAAGTATAATTGATGATTAAACGAACTTACCTAAAGTGAAGTTCTATCATAATTATACGACTCCTTATCTGAAATTAACATGACCTCCCTCCCACCCATTTGAAATACCCAAGTGTGAATTTGTAATTAAAAAATATGTTTGTATATACATATATACTCTAAACTAAATGAAATGGCGTCCGACCACTGTTGCCAGGATGAGTAGTGTATAGATGGCACAGAAATTAAAAATATGTTGAATTTTTATTTAATTTGGTTGAAAAATTTATTTTTTCTCAACTTTAGTGTTCGAATGGCCCCACAATACACGTACTACCAAGTAATCTAACTAATTGTCATGTTAATTTCAGATAAGGAGTCGTATAATTATGATAGAACTTCACTTTAGGTAAGTTCGTTTAATCATCAATTATATTTTGTAAAATTAACAAAATAAATGGCATTAACTTTGATGATTTGTTTGCATTTGTAATTGTTGTTAATAACACCTGGACAACTTAAGACATACATGGTGAACAGAGGGGTACTAAGGGGTTTCAAGGTTTATTTTTGTGTTGAGAGATTCCAAAAAAGGTTGGAAAGCGCTTGCTTCTCTTCTGTCCGTTTGATAAACAATCTTTCTCTTCTCTTGAAGACAAAACTATTTAGAACTGTGGATTACCGCCATCCAGCGACCGATGGACAAAGCGGCCGATTCATAAATCGCACTGTCAAACATACAGCACGACTTTATGTATTTTCATTCTGAAACGCGGCAATAAAAACTTTATAGCTAGATCATTCATTGCGCGGGTGCAACCATCGGCCATCAGCAGCGGCCGTGTAACAATGTTAATGTAATGCGTCTCTTGACACAAATCAAAGAGGTTCTGTGAGTTTACTACTGACGGCAGTCGTAAATTATCTGGCTGGGATGTGTGCGAATTACATGTACAGGTAGAGTAAGGGCGGGAGTGCGGTCACGACAATTATGTCGAATGTACCGTTGATATTAGTCAAGAAGATACTAAGTTCTAGCTTGTTAAAAAAACTATAGATTGGTCTCGCGATCATAACGCGCAATGCTGAGGTACGTCATACGTGGCATGCTGTGTAGCACACGTTATAATATTTAGTTTGATAATATAGGTTATGAAAATACTCACACGCGGCTGATTTCTAGGTCTCTAAAAAACTCGACGTTTTTCATACGAATATATTGTGTCTGACGCCATTTAATAGAGAAAACGAATTTTGAACATCGAGCCTCCATACTTACTTTAGTTTCAGTTTGAAAGATGTTAGTTAGTTTAAGCAACCAGGTCTCAGGATACATTTTGGACGTGAATAAGACGTGTTTAAGTTTGCGTTATAAACGGAGGATGGACGGTTTGAAGGGTTTGCCAATGTGATTAGTGGGTAAAATGAGATTTAAGAACTGAGATTGTTATTAACATAGGATGATGAACGAAGCTAATGCAATAATGCCGTAATCTGACATGCGCAAGTCACTTAACATCAGATGAACGTCTGGATCATCTTGTATTTTTTGTTATTGAAAAAGTAAGCAGGCAATTGTACTAAACTGCATTTAGAGCTAAGATTAGACTGATTCAATTCTCCCGTATACTTGCCTGATGACTCTAGAGATTCTCTATCGTGGCTCAAGTAGGTCTTAGAAACAACAAATTTAGTAAATCTCACATAATAAATCCTAACATTTCCATTTCTGTCGCTTAAATACGACTAAAAGTTGATCAACAAAAAGTCGCTAATACAGTCTCGTCCTAAAACGAAAATGTTATGTATGACAAGATAAATTATTACGTTTTTGGGACGCTAATGAGCGCGCGGTAAATATTCAGTAGTTTAGAAACTACAACCGGTCAATTAACGTTCAGAAGAAATTTTATTATTGTATGCGACCTATTTTATTTTATGTTTGAGGTGCAGTCTTAAATGTCTACTGATCTATTCATGTGTTTTATTGGGAAATATTTCCTGTACAAATTTCATTGTTAGTACATATAAGTTTAAGTATACATTAATTCATAGAAATGTTATTTGTATTGTCAAAAAATTTTGGTGAACATGATATGACTTGATATGACTTTGATGTGCAGCCATAAATGTATTTAGAAGATGTATAAAACAGTTGCTACACAGCATCGCATGGTAATGTAAAATTGCTTCGCGGTAGGCCTTTGTCGTCGTACCGAGGTGATTCTTTTAAGAAAAAGTATTTATCAAATTCATAATTAATAGTAAAAACGAATTCTGGCACTCAGTGAGTACTCGTAAAAGTATGTAAAAATATAAACAGAGAATTCTGCCAATGAGAAACCTGAAGTTATTTTCAATAAGCATCATGATAAATACGTTTTTCACCAGAGTCGATAAACTCCGAGTTAAAAGTAAAATAACTCGTGTTTATAACTTAGAACACTTATGATATACTATAACTTAATATACAAATTGAAGGTCGGAGCTGGGAATTGAACTAGGGACTTAAGCGCATCATTTTCTCCAGGAAGTACCTGTAAAAGAAATGAGTTATTCAAATTCAACAGTAGTACAGTAATAGTAGTAGTTATGTGGTATGATGTTTTACCTACAAAGTCAAAAACCTAACTGAATGCCTGTCTCTGAAACTGAAGATGATCTCAACTTATATTTATTTAATTTTTCATTAAATACACTATAAGAATTCATAATATCTTCAGTTTGCATTATATTATTATTTAAAAATAATATAAGTTTATCGGTGGCTGCCATTTCGACCTTTTTCCCAATAAGCGAGTCTCCATCGAGCGACAGTATCGAGTATTTTCCAATAAGGCCCGTGTTTATATGTTGCAGCTAAACTGAGATATGTGTAGATTTTGGATTTGGACGGAAACCTAAATACATATTACATTTTAAAATATATTATTATGCTTGCTTATCAAGAAAAAATAAATTATTTTGCTTTAATCCGCTACCTAAAAAAATCTGTAAGGTCTAACGTACAGTATCAAGCACCACCCGCCCTTCTATACCACCATAACATAATGTAACTATCTCCCACATGCAAATACAACACACAACTTTGACAACACTTGACGCACGTTTTGTCCCGATTCCGGGAGATTTTGACTTCACAATGCACGATTGTATAGTAAATCTACCTAGAAAATATCTCTGAGATTCAGATGAACCGACAAAACACAAATTGTTAGTAAATAATTTCTTGTCCAAGTTTGTTTGCATAGAATTTGTTGTCTTTTGTTTGTTCAATTTAACCCGATATCGAAAAATTTAGCATATTTTCATGAGTACAGATAGGTATATAATTTACTGGTGGTAGGATTCTTCTTGCAGAAAATGGCATTGGTAGGTTATACCACATTGTCAGGAATTGTATAACCGACTCTACCATAATTTTTTACGATATTTCAGATTTAACTGTGTACCGACGGGATTACAGATAATTTGATCTCAGGATATTGAGTGCAGTAAAGTATGTCGATGATAATAATGCAACGCACACTATATCTGAGTCTAACCTGAGCACATTAACATCAGATTGATGTCTTTCTTAGTCGTCGCATCATTCTTTTGTGTATGAAATAGTTTCTGGTTCATCAATTATTATTATTGGTGCTTCAAAAAATAAACACGGGCTTCAATCTAATGATGTATTTGTAGACAATTAGCAAAGTGTCATTGTTTTCACTGTCCCCGCAGCGGAAACAACGTCAGCCAGTTGTTTAGCGTTATTAAAATATCTCGCAGTGATTTCCGGAGCTTCGGAATTATCCCCGGTTTGTTAATAAAAACATTCCTCCGTTGATTCTAACGCATGGCCTTTTGAGAGAGATTTATTGTAGTTCTATAAAAACATCTCGCGGACCAAACGGACTCGTTAATTACGAATTAATTTATTTTATTTTGATTTTCTTTCACTCTCTATAGCCGTTCATTCGCTTCGGATTTATTAGGTTTACCGGTCGCCATGATTTCTTCCGTATAAATTCATTATTTTAGCCCAACGTTGGGATTTTAATGCGGAATTTAAACCTTACTACGTTGACCACATGGGGATCGAGACATTTAATATAACATTTAGAAAATTATCGGTAACATTATATACCTGAAAATCTGAAGTATCAGTAATGGCTGTGGGCTTGTCTTAGGGGCGATGGCCGTTGAAGCCGACAATTCTGGAGTGGAAACCACGCACTTACAAGCAAGTGCTGTGTGAAGCTACTTCCAGCTCTTTGGCCTGACGATATAAAGCGGCGGGAAGCAGCTATACCTATAAGGAAGAACAGGGTGTAGTGGTGAGTTCTTGAGAAGGCAGTCAAAGCAGGTTTCTGACAGTGGACTTCCATAGACTGAGATGATGATGATGAATGAGATCAAGTTCGTGATGGGATTTTTTTAAATAATTTGTTTAGCAAAAATTTGCTTAAAATTTAATTTTAGTACTTTTTCGTAATCATATTATGTTTTTGTTTGACGTTACTTTTCTGCAAAATTATAGTCCGATGCACGTGTTTTGATTGTGAAATTTATTTCTTATATAAAACGTAACGTGCTTATTTCAACGTACCATGGCTTTAGAATAATAAGCTTGAGGTTTAGATGACTGTTAGTTTGAAATACTATAGTGATTTTCTATTTTTACATAACATTAAATTATTTATTCAGGGCATTAATATATTTCGTGATTTCGTACCTACTAATTATTTATTTCTCGGGGAAATTTATTCCATGATAATACTTAAAATACCTTTCCGAGCTTTACCTTTATGCGAACATAGTAAATAGCTGCATCGTATGCTTCTAAGCATAAGGATAAACAGCGATATTCAACGGATGTAAATAAACATTCTGCTAAAAGTAGGCTGATTCATTCTGATTGGTTCATTTTTACATCGATTGTGCAGCGTAGGTATTGATTGGCTTGTTGATGTTTACATTGTTTTGATTACTGGCGATGTATGTACATTAATAAAGTAACAAAGTAGTGATGAGTTAAGAGTCATCTGACCCACGGTGTCTCCCATACAAACGTAATACCAAAATCATTTGTAATTCGTGCAATTTTCGATCATGTTGTGGTGTTATTCGGGTTCATATAGTAATCATCAGTTCATTTCCGAACTAAATATGGCCAGGAGCAAAGATTATTACTATATGAATCCGAGTAACACCACAACATGATCCAAATATGCACGAATTACTAATGATTTGTTATTTTAAATGAATGGAGACATTGTAGTTCACAGGCCCCTTAAGTCAACGATGTAAAATTGAACCAATTTACATGAACAGCTTTCAGCATGCATTATTCTACCAATGCTACATTTCATCCGCGTTTCACACTAATTACTAACACGACATCGCAAGCCATTACACCGATACGCAATATGGATAGACGTATAATTTTAATAAGCAATAACGTACATCCTAACCCCGGGTGGCGGCGGTGTGCTAGCAGGCAGCACGAGCGGTGCGCGTCGCCTAAATTGCAATTGTGCGTGAATTACAGCGGCGATTACAACGTTTATGAGGGAAATAGTCAGATGCACGTGTGCTGGCATATTGATTCGGAATTATAAGCAAATAGCGCGCCCTGGCGCCGCGCCAGCCGACTTGCCAACCGACGGGGTGGCCACGCGGCCGGCAGGTAACGTGTCTATTGGTTCTGTTCTACTCATTATCATCATCTCCTCCATTTAACGGCGTAGAAGCCGTATTTACGCGATCTTTAGCGAAGTTTTGTATAAAAACTATAAAGACAATGACTTTTAAATTTACACGTCATGTATTTTGGGTCTTTAATCTAAAATCGTTGAGAAGCAGAAACACGATTGGATAAAATTTCCTCGATAGATAGTTCTCCCAAAAGTTGCTCGACAATCTGAGTTTTTCTCATTTTTATCGGAAACTGAAATGGATGTAATTGTAATTTTTGTTTTAATGTATCGGTAATAATTATATCTAAAAACGTTAAGAAACAGATTTTTGATAACTGGCTTAGTTTTTGAGTAATTAGGTAAAAGGTCGTATTTCTGACATAATATTCTTCCGCGACGCTGCATGTCGTACCCATCAACGTATCCGTGAGAGTGACAAAGACAAAAATAAATTCAATAAATCACCTTAATGGTGCAGTTACTATATTTATCGAAAGATTTAATTTTGAATTATATAGTGACGTTACTCACGCTTGATAAACATATCCGTTATTTGAACCTTTGGGACGTAAATGATGACGCAAACTCTAATCCCTAATGAGCTAATCACCAGTTTTCAAAGTTTCCTCCTAATACAATATTAAAATACATTACGTATTCATTTGTTTTTAATAAGTTTATTTGACTGTAATTTCACCTAATAGTAGATATGTAATCAGATTTCAGAAGTATCTACTGGTGCAGCCGAAGATGTTATCAAACTAACGTAAGAATATTCACGCTGAACGGTTTCTACACAGCATTTAGCCGTAGGCAAAATCATCGTAGAGAGGTAACTAGCCACGGCCGAAGCATTCCTCTAGACCAGACCTTAGCCAATTTAGAAATAATGAAATAATTTTAAAAAACAAAAAACACGACTGCCCTGTGGTAAAACAATTTTTTCCAAAAAAACGTAGCCTATGTTACTCGGAATGATGTAAGGATTCTAACGATACCCCATATGTCCAAATCTATTCAGCCGTTCGGAAGTTATGGTGGAATAAAGAAACTCACATACATACTCGTACATACCTACATGAGTCCTAAAACATTACACTCTTTTTTTGGGCAGTCCTGTAATTATAAAAAGGCCCGAGGCGGGAATCGAATGTAAGAGCGCCAGGGAAGTTCTTAAAAAGGTAAGTATCCTGAATAAGTGTCCTAAATCCCAGCTGGTTGAACTAACTTTAAACATAATATCTTCCTGTTAAAGTTACTTCAAGTAACCCGTCTTATAAGTAGTCTGCATATACATGGACACCGCACACAGCACGTAAAACGGTACAGCTCGCCACATCCTATAATTCACAGGTAATGTTGTTTATGATTGTCGTGCGATGCGCTCCGTTTGCCCGACACTTTGATACGGACTCATCTCGCGAGCTGCACCGCTTGATATTTATAGCGTTACTAGAAAACGCTACTTAGGCACCGCTCGCGAGTCCTGCGCCACGGTCGACTTCAGCTGCGGGAGCACCTATGTTTATTATACCGGCTAATACTGTTATTTGTAGAGCTGCGGTTATTTCTGATTATTATGTACTGTTAAAGCTGCCTAATGGCACTGCGGCCCGCGTTCGGATTCGAATGGGAAGTCGCGGATTCGATTCCCGCCATGGTCCAAGTCTTTAGGATTTTAGAATTAAAAATTGGCTCAGGTCTCATCTGGTGAGAGCATTCTTTCAGCAAGAAAGCTCCGCCAAGGAAATTAGCGTTACCGTTAGGCGTGAGTTTACTTACTTTTTCCAAGTTAGTACGATAAGTTCTTCGGCTGTATCATCACTTACCATTAGGTGAGGTTGAAATCAAGTAGGTATACTAACTTGATAAGAAAGCTTTGCCCGCGGTTCCCCAAACGTGAGTTTTTAATGAATTTTATCGATATTAATAAGTTATCTTTGCCATTAAACCATTGATTTCGAACTAGTTAGGGTTCCGTAGCCAACTGGCAAAAACCGGAACCCTAATAGATTATTCATGTCTGTCTGTCTGTCTGTCTGTCACAGCCACTCTTTTCCGAAACTATAAGGATGTTGAAACTTGGTAAGTAGATGTATCCTGTTAACCGGATTAAGATTGCCACAAAAAACTAGAAAAAAAACATTAAATATTTGGGGTTCCCCATACTTAGAACTGAAACTCAATTTTTTTTTTCATCCAACCCATAGGGGTATCTATGGATAGGTCTTCAAAAATTATATTGAGGTTTCTAATATCAGTTTTTTACATATTAGCCATTTTATTCAGTTGCAATTATTTAGATCTAGCAAACTTTATACATCTGTTACAGATAACTACATGTTAAGCAAAGGAAAGTAACCACAACCAAACTGTAAATAAAAGTGTTTTATATACGAAGGCGAACAACAGGGTACGAGGATGTTCCGACTAATCGTAAAGTATAAAACCCCTAGGTGTTTCTATTGAGAGATTGCCAAAAGATTAGGGACCTATCCACGAAACGTGGGCGATATTGATGGCTTAAAAAGTTTTCACGGCTTTAAACGTACGCTTATTATAATATTATACACAAAATTTTATTATTTATTGGATGTTTTCTCATAGAAGTAGATAAACATCTATTTCAGGAGTATTTGCGGTTGTTTGGTTTTTCAGTCTAAACATTTTGTATCTCGCTAACAATATGATATTGTGATATACTAGATACCTAAGCCTAGGTAGGTTTACGTTTTGAGCGTTGTGTAAAATTATCTATTTAAGGGTTTGCAATACAAAATCTATGCATTTACCGGAGCTAAACCGAGTGTTTAGGTAGCTTTAAAGTTTAAACTTTTCACATTATGAGCCTGAGCAAACTGTACTAGTATATTTTGCCAGAAAAATATAATATAAGCTCTGTTAAGTCTTTCAATCCAACCTAAGCATTTTTAACTCTTAGTAACTTGATGATCAAAGCAGGGTAATCCGACCTTGAACCTCATAATATTTTGCGAAGTCTGAAGCATAGTTAGAACAAAGTATCTTTTTAAACGTGAAAATATTTTTCAACATTCAAGCAATTATACAAGGCATTAATGCAAATAACATGACGAGCCTCGTAACGAGTTACAAACCTTAAAAAAATCCAAAGGTCTGGCCATACAGATGAGTTCATTGGGATCTCCTGGGGGATCCTGATGGAAGTTTCCCAATCGGTGGGGTATGAGCTGAGGCGCACGGGACACGATGTGCCGGGCTGTAGAGTTTTCCGTACAAGTAAAATACGTTTTTAGTAATTCTGTTTTAAAATTTCTAAATTAAGCGTGTCTAAATCACCTAAAACTTGTGCACCTTTTTCACCTGTAAGCTGTAACTAATGCATCATTAGGGTTCCATACCAATTTGGTAAAAATGGAACCCTTATGGTGAGACTTTCTCCGTCCGTCCGTCCGTCCGTCCGTCCGTCTGTCACACTCGATTATTTCAGTAACTATTCAAGCTATCGACTTCAAATTTAGAATAGTTATAGGTAATAGTGACCCGACGTCATAACAATCGTAAAAAATTGAAATTTGTTTTTATTTTTATTTAAAAAGGGGGGAAAACCGGATCGACAAAATTTCAAAATGAGATTATAATATTGAGTGGTGTATCATATGAAAGGGCGTTACTTGTGTATTCTAAAACGAATTTTTATTTATTTTCATGCCTGATAGTTTTTGATTTATCAGGCAAACTGTCGAAAAAAATACTGTTCCCCCCCCCCTTATCTCCGAAGTTTACCAATCGAAAAATCTGAAATAATTATGATCAATAGGAGTTAACGTATATTTTACAGGAAAAATAAAATCATTTCGCTGACTTATATACTTTTTTTGATAATAACAATAATCCGCCAAAAACAAAGTTACGTTTGCGGTTTGCCAACAAAGTACCTACATGTAAATTAAATTCGTAAATTCATGAACAAAAGTGATTTTTTCAATGTTTTACTTCTTTTATGGTATGGAACCCTCGGTGCGCGAGTCCGACTCGCACTTGGCCGGTTTTTTTTGTAAAGTCTAGTTTTGATGTGATTTTGATTTGATCCTTTTTCTCGATGACTATTGTGAGAAGGCTAGTGACAAGATTTTTACAATCGCTAAATTTAGAAATCTGAAACAGAATCCCTACCAGTGCATCACAACAGGTTATCTCCAGTGCAAGTTCCCCTCCCATGCTCTGACAATTGTGTGGCGAGATCTTTAAAAATTTTAGAGTAGGTATCTCCTCGTATATCCAGTGAAATCTCGTACGATCGGCTACGTATAATAGCGTCGCAGCCCGACCGCGACATCTTAACGAGATCTATCCGTCCGTCCGTCAACCTGCGATATATCTGAGCGAGTCACCCCGTCTGTCGTGAGCACTCAACCTATTTATGGTTTACTTTCTACTTGGGACTATAGCTAGTTAGGCACGTATGACGTACTTATTTGTTTTTCATTTTCGCTTAACTTCTATAATTGTGTTGTTTCAAAATTTAGTAGCGCTTTTCATAAAATGGATTTAAAAGCATAAAATGAATATGGAAAGACTAACAGGAAAACTTTTTGCATGATGTTTCTGATAATTCTTTCTTTCTTTTTCTTCCTATGCCAAGCTTTTGTCCAATTCTAGGGTTTGGCCTAAACGTAGGCTTTCCGAAAAGATCGCGTCCCGATGACTATTTTGATATCGTACCTCTACTACGTACTTTATTTAATTTTGTTTAAGGATTGTATTATTGAAGTCAGTTGTAATAGGCAAAATCAACTATTTTTTATTTTATTTTATTTACATTTTAAAAAAACACAATTTATTAGCAAAGATACAAATGAGTTCGCACAGAAATCCAGTCAACCTGCCATTATTTCATGCTCTAACGCTACTCCGTAAATCAGACTCGACGGCAATTTACGCCGCTAGCTTCTGTACTATAAATTTGAATGTACATACCTAATTGTTTTATTAGTGCGTAATGCGTATCATACTCCACTTTTGCAGTGAATTAGTATTGTGTCTAGCGTGTGTCAGGCGTAGACAGTGGGAGATAGCGGATACAATTCCCGCGACGAGCCTTTTTTGATTTTTTTTCTAAATTTACTCAGGTCGGGTCTGGCCTTCAGCCGTGGCTACTCCACCACCTTACCAGCAAAGACGCAAGCGATTTAGGGTTCCGGCGAAATAATTTGTAGAAACCGTATGGAGTAAGTATATATAGTAAGTATCTTTCTAAACCTAAACCTTACAATTTAAATCCCTTCCAAGTTAGTACGAGTAACTGCAATAAGTCGATGTCTTAGAGTAGCATACGAATTGCGGAAAATGAAATAGAATTTGCATTTCTCGGGCAGTCCGTACAGTTCATCTGATGCAAGTTTCCTATGCTATTCTAACCTAAACCCTTATATCAGTAACACTTCGAGTTAGAGTTGTGTACCTAAGAATCGAACCCCGGACTCTCTGCTTGGAATACATCTCCACCAATGGGGCTACCACCGCCCTATATAAACGCCTAAATTTAGATAAACCCAACAGAAACAGCTAAAACATCCACGTAGGTGCAATAAAGAGGGATAAAAAACCGATAATCGCCGCGTGGAATCCCAAAGCGAGATTTACAGCACGACATTGATATACAAAACTGTAGATACAACGAAATTCTCTTTTACATAATTATCCGGTACTGTGCTCGGTCGATCGCACATTAACGCTTTACTTATGTATCCTAACTTATGGTAAAGATTTTGCACTCAAAATGATCCTATAACTTTGATAATCTAAACTGACTACGAAATGAAGATCGTTTAATTTACAAAAAACGCCCCTCCTCTTCATTTTTCTTTCAACGTTCATTCATTCCTTCATTTTCAGATAAGACGAACTATACAAAACTATCATAGGGTGCTATATTGAAAAAAAAACGTGATAAATATGCGAGTTGCTTATTGCTATGTTAGCGATTCGCTCGCTGTATGCAATTTATTATGTAAAAATATTAAGGGTGCAGTAATTTGGGGGGCTGGCCAAGCAACCTTCACGAGAGCCCGACTGCTACGGTGCCCCATCTGTAGCGCACGGGCCGGTGCTCCCTGGTAACGTCGGTTAATAACCGACGTCTAAATTGGCGGCTCATTAAAAAAATTACAGGCGGGGGCGGAAACGCCCACAAGTCCCTTCGGGGCACTACGAGGAAGACAACCTCGTAAAAAAAATCACCGAAGTGGGCAGGAACGCCCGTCGAGAGGGAAAATTACGGAGGCACATCCCTCTCGCAGGAGTCGCACCGGTTGCTGGAGTGCGAACACCTTCTTCCAGCAACCAGTGCCGGCCTGCGGGTGACGGATGTAAGGGGTTCTGGCGTCCCTCACCCAAATTCCGCAAACAGGCCGAGGAGGTGGCGCGACCTGTCCGGGATGCGCCTCCCAGGAGGGTCGGCAGCGGCCAGGCTGCTGGCAGCAGCGACGGGACCTGCCGCTCTGGTGGCGGGTCGAGGCCTGGCGGGAGCGCGGTGAATACGCAAGTGAATCCCGTACTCCCGCCAACGTGGTCCGTCGTGGCAAAGCACAGGTTTTAGTGGGTGTAAGCCCCACATAACCCCTCCCTTTCCCCTGAGGGAGGGGTATGCGTCAGGCATTTCCTGTAAGTAAAAAAAAGGTGCAGTAATTTAGCTTTAAATAAATAAGCACGGGCTTACATAATGAAGAACAATCTATCATGTCGCTGATTATTCTGGATTATAGCGAGAATCGACATTTGATTTCCAGGATTACTTTCAGATTAACCAAATTAAAACTAAAACAGTCTAAGCTTAATCCGATACCGTAAGTTAAATCAATCCGATACCGTACAAAATTCGAAAGAGCAGAATAAGAGAATAAGGAACCTTTATTTGTACCTACACAAGTGTGTATCTTTGGATTTTTTAGTTATATATCAACGTGAAACGATAAAACGGTAACACCTCCGGACACCTGTTCGCGCTCGTAAACCTATTTCACGTAATTATTGTTGGCCGGTTCACCTGATTTTAATTAAACGAACGCCCAAAACAAAGTTAAACTTTATACGATTACCAAAGACACCTATACTTTGGACCCGGCGGACCGCGCGAAAAAATGTCCCCAGTTTATGGGAGCAAAACCCCCTCCGGCGTCAGTAGTAAGCTGTAAGCCTACGCAGTATTTCGCAGGAGTTTCGACACATGGCTCTACATTTTCTTGTATGAAGAAGGTTTACGTAAAATGTTCGGATGAGCTCATCTTGATGTTATTATCATAGACGATTACAGTTTATTGGACTGATTTATGAAGAAACGCAGTTACTTTTTCATCTCAACCTCTTTTTATGTCCCACTGCTGGGCACGGGTCTCCTCTGAGACTGAGAGGGGTTTGGCCATAGCCCACCACGCTGGCCAAGTGCGGGTTGGCGGGCTTCACACACCTTCAAGAACATTTTTGTGAACTCTCAGGCATGCAGGTTTCCTCGCGATGTTTTCCTTCACTGTTAAGTAAGTGATATTTAGTTTCTTAAAAACGCACATAACTCGGAAAAGTCAGAGGTGCCCGTGCGTGCCCAGGATTCGAAACCGCGACCTCCTTATGAGAGGCAGAGGTCAGAACCACTGAGCTATCACTGCTTTCAGTTACTTTTCACCGAACTATTTTTTTACCAAGAAATGATGATTTACATACATATCAGATGCAGTGCGCCCTATAATTTTGCATTGCAATATCATATGACACACTGCACTAATCATCCTGAGACATCAGTTCTTAGGTCTCATTTTTCCCAGTAATCAGGTCGGTGTAGCGGGCCCTTTAAACCAAAACACAGTAATACTACAGTTTAAAGGTAGTTGCAACGTGTAAGAGTTACAAACATACACTGTAAGTACATATTGCAATATGCAAAGCTTTTCCTTCATAATTTAACCGTGCTTACATCCAAAGCTCAAAAGTCACATTTTCCCAAAATTTCTCGCTTTGTGCTCAAGAGCATTACGTAAACGTGTGAAAAAAAATTGTAAACTTCCAAAATGCGTTAACCTTTTAGTATCCGACCGTTAAACATTTATATAAGTACATCAAAGGGAACAAACAAACGGATCCGCAAGCCAAGCGGAAGTTAGTCAGGTGTCGGGGCGATTTGGAACTACTCGTACCTAAACAGAGGATTGTGTAAGGTGAATGAAATCGCGCGGATCCATGTAAATATGACCGATTCTAGCGCGACTGTTCTACAATGGTGCCAGTACGAAAATCCCGTCAAAAAGAAAATCTATGAAAATCTTCGAAAACCTCTTTCAAGAATTGACTCAACATAATGGGCACGCTTGCAATTACGTAAATACAGGGTTATAATATTAAGAATACCAAATCGCTTTTGGCCTGTATTTGTTTGTCATTTAACATAACTCCTTTTGTTCAACGACTGTTTTGTTATTCGATAGTTTGAGAAATATCAATTAATATGTATATTCAATATTTTATAGAGATACTCTACTTGTTCCCACTCTGTAATGTACTCGTAACATCGGCAAGTGGGAACGGCGGCACGTGAACTCGCGGCGCAAACCCGCTACAGTGTAATGACATTTTCATCTCACCCGCTCGGAAAAGCGTTTTTTAATGCCCGAAATGCGGGCGGGAAATGCTATTATATTCCCTAGGCCGCCAAAGCATTTTCATTTTTCCCAAGGGAGACAAAGTAGTATGAAAATCCTTTCCGGCCCTTGGGCCGAAAAGCATTTCCAACGTCAAACTCGTATTACGTGTCATGTCAATTTCAAAGCTGAAGACTTCTTTTTTTTCTAATAACACATACGTTCAGTAAAAAAGTTCGACCTTAGAGTTTGTATAGGTACATTAGTTTTTTTATTTTTACTTTTTCATAGAATATCAATAAATATAATAACTCCTATTTAGTTGTATTAAGTATAAAAGAAATCTAATTAAATCCATGATTTTTCCTCGTTGTTTATTTAATTATTGTTCAAATATTTATAAAATTTTATATTATCTTAGAAATTCCTATTTCAGAACGCATTAAAAAAAAAGTAAAAAAAAAGTTTCTCAATTTTTTTTTCTGGCCTAGTGTTAGTTGTCTATGTTTCCAAGTCTCCAATTGTGATTAAATGAAAATACCTAATATTTTTATTGCTTTATTCATTATTTTTTTGTTTTAACTTTGAAATAAGGTGAGTGATGATTGAAGGTGGTTTCAGTAAGTGAAATTATTCAGAGTTACCAAAAACAACATTTAACAAAACTCGCAATGCCGATCTAAAGTGTTCTTCTGGTGATTTTCCTCGCTGTGGTGAGATAAAAAATTTTGTGTTATGTACGGGCGCAAATTTTTGTAGGTCTCGTGTCTTTGAATGCCTCGCTATGCTCAGGATTCTATTAACCCTAGAATCCTTCGCCGCTCAGCATTCAAATTTGACACTCGGCCCAAATATCCACTTTGCGCCCTTGCATAACAAATAACAATTTTTGTATGAAATGTTATACTGAAACTTGAAAAGTCGTAGAACAAAAGTGGTAAACAAAAACAGGCCGAGAGTATTTTTTATATAACTTTGCAGATTTGGTATTGAACTAACTTTTAGAGCTAACCAAATACAGCGCCATCTATCGACCAGTGGGTGTTGAAAATATTTGTTTAAGGTGTGAATAACATTGTTTCTACCGAGTTCCAAGAGCACGGCACTCACGTCTTTTCTTTTTGAATTCAAGTAAGACGTACATACTTGCCGAGCAGCTATAACTTTAAAGGTGGTAAAAAATTCAATGAGAACAATAATAATTGGAAAAATAAATTTTCTAAGAACAAAAATCTTTAAAAATTGCTGGGGTCATATTAACCGCAAAATAAAAATTAAAGTTTTCCTTAATAAAAATAAATCGCAATCACTGTAACACGGCCACGGTTCCCATAATATCCGGTGCCGCGTGAATTAAAAACTGCTGTCAGTCGAGCGGCGTGACGGCTGTTTACCTCAGCGCTACCGGTGCGCTATGTTGCGTCACCTCCTGTGTATTCGCCGGTGGAACGCGAAGTCTTTGATATGGGTCAAATTTTATCGAGTAGAAGTCGACTCTGAGACGTTACCACCAACATTAGATTTAACCCACAAGGGGTCGCGCGGCGCCGAATCGACCACACTCGACATAATATATTCGTTCGTTTCAGCCGTCCACGTCCACTGCTGGACAAAGGCCTCCTGCAACGATCCTGCGCTACAAATCCTAGGAGCTGAATACAAGCTCCTCCCCGCGACTCTTTTAATGTCGTCAGTCAATCTGGTCGGAGGTCTGCCAACACTGCGCTTTCCCGTGCGGGGTCGCCATTCCAGCACTTTAGGTCCCCAACGTCCGTCGGATCTATGAGCTATGTGCTCATTGCCACTTCAGCTTCGCGATACGTTGAGCTATGTCGGTGACTGGTTAGTCTAAGTCTATTTCCGTTCATAGCATAGGTAGTAATTTCTTGTTACATGTATTTTTTGCCCTAATAGCCTCTTATTGTTTCAGTAGGGCATAAATCTCATTTGTTGTGTTCACGGCGCAAGCGTCAGAAGGAACCACGTGATCTCGAAAATGTGAAAAATATATCCAAACATACAAACAAAGTAAACTACGTACAACATTTATAATACTACTAGCTGATGCCCGCGACTTCGTCCACGTGGGATAAAAACTATTCTATCTTTTAAGTTGGACCAAATGACAGATATTCACGAAGTTTGAACTAAATCGGTTCAGTAGTTTAGGAGTCCATTGAGGACAAACATTGTGACACGAGATTTATATATATTAAGATATTGTAAAACGAATATGGCCGGGTTACGGATTAGCAAATTGTGTTAATGAAATGAAATGAAATTCTTTATTTCACATAGGCTTAGATATAAGCTCTCATAAAATGTCGAGACTCTACCGCCAGGTTCGAAAAGCAGGTTTGCACCGAGAAGAACTGGCAAGAAACTCGGTACTTGCTCTTTTCAAAAAGAATGTCTCAATATACAATTTTTAGTACTTAGTATGAAACAATATTTTTAAGATATCTCGTGAGGAGATGGAAGCATATCACTATCGTTCCAAGAGTCTTTGTTATTTAAAAATTCTTCAATAGTGTAGTAACCCTGGTTTATTAGATATTTTTTGACAGTATATTTAAACCGGTGCAAAGGTAAGTCCAAGACAGACTTCGGGATCATATTGTAGAAGCGTACACTCAACCCCACAAAGGACTTCTGTACCTTACGCAAACGGTGTGGCACTACAACTAACTTATGTGCTCCACTTCTAATTGGACGGTTACTTATATCTATCCGTCTAATGTTAATCCAATATACCTACTTGTAACTTGGAAGTTTACGGCTAACATGGAGAAGCACTGGTCATCTTATTATCCATCGGTCTCATTTTATCAAAAACTGCTCCCTTCATTGCTACTACATTAATTTTCAAATTGTTTAAAGACAAAAGGCACGTTATTATACAAAAGACGCCCAATGGGATAACAAATACCCAATACCTACCCGATTAATATTTCAAAAATCACTGCATTTTTTACATAACAACAACCCCTGTAGTGAGTCCTGGGGTCACTACTCACTAGGTACTCACTGCGGACCCCTGTTGTGATCGCCTGTGGTCAGATAATGTCTACCTTTGTTTACTACTATTACTCTTAAGAGATTGATTTCGTAAATGAATTCAAAGAAATTAAAGGGTTGTTTTGTTATAAACAATAAAAAAAATCCGCCAGAGAATGCCCTTGAATATTCTAGTCAATAGTTCTCGAACTACGCAGCTTAAATAGATATTCATAATAATGTAAAGATAGGTGCTCTTATTGCCTATTACCTACATTATAGTCATGAATTGACTTCTTAAATATTTATTTAGTTTTATAATATGCAGTTACTCAACTAAATAATTAAGAACTCAATTTATATTTTGTTCCCGTTGATAAATAAAGGCCCTTATGAAAAAGCAAAACTAAATAATTAATCCTTCGCCAAGTTCGAAAAGCAGGTTTGCACCAAGAAAACTGGCCAGAAACTCTGCCCTTTCAAAATCTCGTGATACACATTTTTTTCATCCTCGTAATGGGTAAGTAAAATTATGTTTATGATATCTCGTAAACAGACAGAAGCGTATCCAAATCATTCAATTTTATTTACTTCTAAGATGTGAATTATATTTTATTCCTAAGCTATGAAAATCGATTCATATGTATGAATTTCATTCGAATCTTACCTACCATCGCGGTATGTTCATTGTTTATACAATACCTACATAAAGTTGAAATAACATCCACAAGCAAATACGAGTCGAGGAAAGTTGCCAGCTATAATAAATATTGAATATGGTAACTCTAAACAAAAACATGAACTAAGGTCCATTTTCGCATTACAAAAAAATTTAAACCCTCTGTTATTGAAATAGGGTTGGTTTTGGAAGTGAATACACACATCCGGTAAGCTAGGTCATTTTTGTGTAACGATTGTATTTCTGTTTTGATAGGTTTAATATTTTCTGACCGCAGGAGCCATAAAATAGAGGTTGGCTAGCGTAAGGATTTTATTTAAATTTCTTAGGTAGATATTTAGAGTGTAGAGCATTTGAATGCATCACACTGAAATAGGAAATGAAAATGAAAATCTTTATTTTCACATAGGCCTAATTTACAAGCTCTTATGAAAAGTCTAGACTCTACCGCCTAACAGCCACCGCTACACTAATATTATAAAGGTGAAAGTTTGTGAGTGTCCTTCACGCCAGAACTAACCAATCCAAAATAGGATTACCTGTACCAACCAAAGAAGGGGACCCTATTACTGAAACTTCACCGCCCGTCTGTCTGTCATCAGGCTGTATCTCTAGAACCGTGATAGTTAGACACTTAAAATATTCACAGAGAATGTATTTCTTTTGCCGCTATAACAACAATTAATACTTTTATTTAGACAATAATATTAAAGCTTATTATACCCGTTAATCCCAAAAATAGTTACTTGGAGGAACGATTATTAAGTATACAAAATATGGACGTTTATTAATTGTCTAGACGCAGCAATTACGGTTATAAAGTGTTTTGTAAACACGGCTTTACCGCCTCCGAGATCAAAGGTGTCAATCGTCAAGCGCGAGCGGGGCTCCTCACGGCGCCGCGGACTGCAGACCAAACAACTTGCTCATCACCTAAAATAAAGCACTTAAACAGCAATCTTTTATGGAGTATACCTACGCGTTTCGCGGGATTTGGATTCCGCAAGGGAGTTTGGTAAACCTCTACTTTTTATTTTATTTCAATACATAAAAACGACGTGAGTGTCATAGGTTGGTCATAGGACACTCCGTAGAAACAAATTAGATATTTGCATGTGTAATTGCAGTGCACCTCTTCACTCAATAATTTTATTATGGCGTTGTCTTTAGCTAGCTCGTGGTAACGAGTTCAATACCAAATATCAATTACGTGATTGCACGTGCGCTGGTTTTGTGTTTTGTTGCCTAGTAAGAAAAACTTATAATCTAGATTTGCAAAAAATTTCGTACATTTTCTTCGTGACGGGAAATACACTTTCTTTCGTCTAACCCCCTGCGCGATAACCTACGAAAAGAAGCTTTGTTTCAAAAATTTTCAATTTGCTAAGCGCTACGCAAAGCACTCGTTATCTCTACCAAAAAAATTTTTTTTTTTAAATTCACAAAACCATCTAGTTTTGTGAATTTTAGGCAATGATAAAGTCAGCTACAGCAAATAACATGGTGAATTTCGTAAATACCAACACTTGATCAGTTTCTATCCGTAATGATTTTTAGTAAAATTACGTATAGTTGCATGAGAAAAAAAAATTACTAAAAAAGAATTACTTAATTTCCCTGTAACAAATTATATCTACGGTACTTTACACTCATATACCAGCTCGCGGCTGTCCAAATATTTTTTATTTCAATATTGTACCGTACAAAACTAACAACGTTATGAAAAAATGCAAACAAATATCGGGCGCCGGATTAGCTTGGCTCACCGCTCGCTTTGGTTCGAGTTTAGAACGCCTTGCTGACTTTTGGCATATCCAAGCGTTAGGTCATACTGGTAATCTTTTTAGAGCGACTTACGAGTAATCTCAGAGCACTGTTTTAATTTATTTATATCTCATTGCTTTTTATCAAGCAATAAAATGGAAAAATTCAAACGGTTCGGAAATATAAGTTATATTACCATCAAATTCTATTAAAGAATGTTATTTGTAATAGATGATCAGAGCGAATATGGATTTATAGTCATCGGAATGTAAATGTAGCAAGAAACGACAGTAAGTATGTTACATGTTATTAAATTTTTCGGTCACTGTCAGACAATTCTATTTTCTAGGAATTACTATCTTTTCTTAGTCTTTAATTACGTACTTAATAAAAGTATCATCACTGTCATAAACATGGCCTATGAACTCCTAAGCATGAGTCTCTTCCTGGATGGATAGATAAAAATGGGAAATGCTTTCCAAAAAACCAACTTCAAATGCCACTACAAAGAGTGAAATAATTTTTATTTAAATTTTAGGTACCTACACCAATTCGAAGTCGGGCAATGTTTCATACAATCCCTAATAGTCCTTCTTACTTAATTGATGTGCGAAGAAATGACAAAGTCATAGACAAGCGCCCGACTTCGAATTGGTGTAGGTACCTAAAATTTAAATAAAAATTATTTCACTCTTTGTAGTGGCATTTGAAGTTGGTTTTTTGGAAAGCATTTCCCATTTTTATTTTATACTTTTTAGTGGAAAACAATAAAATGCACAAGGCGTTGTAAAATATCCAAATTGCTTGAGGTGTGTTCATAAAATCTGAAGAGATACCTCAAATTCACCAAGATCCCATCATCAGACCCTGACTTGATGACTTTAGTCATCACATCAGTATCTGCTAGCAAATGCACCAGTAACTATAAAAAATAACCCAACTCGCTTCAAGTATACTAGCAAAATTTGAAGAGTTCCCTCGATTTCACCAAGATCCCAACATCAGACCCTGACTTGATGACCTTAGTCATCAAATCCGTATCTGCTAGCATATGCACCAGTAACTATAAAAAATACCCAACTCGCTTTAAGTATAGTAGCAAAATTTGAAGAGTTCTCTCGATTTCACCAAGATCCCATGATCAGATCCTGACCTGATGACCATAGAACAACTTGGAAAATATTATTCTTTCTAATAATACTCAAATAGTTTCATGTGTCCATATAAAATTTGAAGAGTTCCCTCGATTTCTCCAGGATCCCATCATCAGATCCTGACCTGATTAAAATGGGACCATCTGGAAACAAAACCCTCTTAAACAAAAAAAGAATTTTTCAAATCGGTCCACGCGTCTCCGAGTAATCGGTGAACATACATAGATAAAAAAAAAAAAAAAAGATTCCGACGAATTGAGAACCTCCTCCTTTTTTTTGAAGTCGGTTAAAAATAATATTAATATTGTTATTGTGTCTGTTGTCAAAAGTTAACCAATATGAAACAACCCTTCGTTCAAGTAACAAGTAATGTGAATTGGCACTTATACTTATTTCAAACGGCAGATGTCACATGGAAGAATTTTTAATGATACAAGCTGTTTCCCGCGGCTTCGCCCACATAATTTTTTTTCCATATTATTTTGATGATGAGTTTATCTTATATGGGTTAGAAAGATATAGACATGTGGCCTCATAGATTTTTTTTCGAATTTTTAAAGGAGAACAATCCCGTCTGTTGCGGCCATACAATCAGCGCTCGCGCCGGGGGGGCGCGCGCGCGGGGGAGCGGGAATATATATTTTTGCGTAACTTTATTAGCCGTTTACACAGCTCACGCAACGGAAGCTTTCCAGAAGGAACAATAATTGTTCCCTTTTTTCCAACATTTTACATCACAACTTTGCTACTATTGATCATAGCATGCTTAAGTATAGCCTTTTTTGATAAATGGCTTCTCCCACACAAAAATATTTTTTCAATTCTGACCAGTGACTCCAGAGATATCCTAATGAAAATCACATTTAAAAGCATCCATTAAAAGTGTACATAATATGTTGAAGGTTCTTAAGAGAATCCTACTCGGGGTTCCATTTCGCGTTACATTGAAGCTCGGGTTTGCCGGGAGCTCAAAACTGAGGGCAATTTGTAAAGATTACCGTCAAACCGCGCCGTGTACACTGTTCATTACAACAGCTTTAACTTTTAAGTTCTTTTCTTTAAAATATAACCATAAATAAGTGGTTTAGAAGCGGTCGTATCTCAATTAGGGTGCCAGTGCTGTATTTTTATACACAGTACAAGTTAGTACTTGACTGCGATTTCGCCTGATGGTAAGTGATTGTGCAGACGAAATGTTATCGCACTAACTTGAAAGAAGTAACCCCTAACGGTTTCTAGGCAGGATCGCGCCGGAACGCTGCAATCTTGCTGGTAGGCTGATAACCCAAAATCTGTGTTCCCCGCATGTTACGACCTGGGTACCTTTAAAAAAAGAGTGAATAAGCATCTTCTAGGTAAGCGCGCTCAATCTTCGACCACATCGACACTTTCCATCAGGTGGGATAGTGGTCAAGCGTAAACCTATACAGTATATAAAAAACCCCGGTCAAAGCCTTCCATCAGACCGGACCTGAGCCAAGTTCAAATTCTAAAGTGGCTCGTGGGAATCGAACTCGAGCGCACGTCACTAAGCCAGGGAGGTCGTCAAACCTGCTGTCGGATTGATCTTTTGTAGTCATACCTAACCTAACCTAACCATGCAAATACAAGGTCGTGTTTGTTCTACTTCGTTCGTTTCAGCCGACGGACGTCCACTGCTGGACAAAGGCCTCCTGCAATGATTTCCAGCCCGCACGGTCCTGCGCTAACTGTATCCAGCGCCTTCCTGCGACTCTTTTAATGTCGTCAGTCCATCTGGTCCGAGGCCTGCCAACAATGCGCTTGTTCTACTTGCATAACCTTAATTACCTGACGCCCTTGCTCCATGACCATGTCAGATGCAGCGCAACCCGCTTCTTCGCATTGCTATATCATACAACGCACCGCACTACTAATTATCAGAAGATACTTCTTAAGTATCATTTTCCGCAGTAAGCTTATTGGCATACAGTGTTCTTGAGAACAAAACACAACAATATATTACCACAGTTTAAAGATATTCTGTCCATCGTCCATTCACGCTAGAATAACTGACACAATGGCGGTACCTACCTAAGCCTCTCAGTAGAAGAAACATAATTTTAACTAGTCCGCATTGGGAATTGAATTCAGCCGTGCTATTCTGCAAAAATACTTAAAGCAGCGACGAGCGTACATCTCTGCATCTATGAATTCGTCAGTTGTAATAGAGTACAATTTTGCATGGCATCTTCGGCTTGGCAGCTGCTGTCTGGCAGCTGTTTCAGAGATGGACATTTTTTAGAATAGCACTGCAGGATTTATTCTTAAATATCACATGGATCAAATCAAACTAAGGGGGTTTCTTCCCACATGAATTTTCACGACGAATTCAATAGCCTTCACTAATCGGAGTAATGTATGCGCAGTATATTTAACACATCAAATAACGCCAGTTTGTATTTAACAAGTCCATCGTTAAACATAAAGCTTTCAGGTGACTTTTTAATTTACTCTTTTGTAAATTAAAACTATTTTAACATAAAACTCTGAGAAATATCGACTGATCCTTAAATTTCTTTAAATAAGACTCAGTTTTCTATGAATTTTACATTCATATTGGCGAAAAATGTGTTAATCAATTTAGAAGGTGTCGTTATATTTACAAGAAAAAATATGTAAGAGCGAACTTTACGATTTTGTTAATGATTTTGTGTATAACAAGTTGTGTTTCGAAAATATTTTGAATATAATTTTGCGTTCTGAGCTTTGAAGTCGTGAATGAGAACATTCGAAGTGTCGTTACACCCGAAATTAAGAGAATTGTTTCGATGTTCACTGTATCATAAAACGACAAATAGACCACGGCTATTTTTTATTATCTTTATTGAAAGATTTGTTTATCTTCTGCAACAACATACAGATTGTTCTGATGTAGGAGAGTAGGTACCATAACCAGTGATAGCCCAGTCTAGTTCTCAGCTTTCTATAGTAGTAGGTCAGGGTGTTTGAATTTCAGGCAGTCACTTGTAACTTGCGAGTTACATGTTTCTCATCTCTCAACCCCTTTTTATGTCCCACTGCGGGTCTCCTCTCAGACTGAAAGGGGTTTGGCCATAGCCCACCACGCTGGCCAAGTGCGGGTTGGCGGGCTTCACACACCATCGAGAACATTTTTGTGAACTCTCAGGCATGCAGGTTACCTCACGATGTTTTCCTTCACCGTTAAGCCAGTGATATTTTGTTTTCTAAAACGCACATAACTCGGAAAAGTCAGAGGTGCGTGCCCAGGATTCGAGCCCGCGACCTCCTTATGAGAGGCAGAGGGCAGAACCACTGAGCTATCACTGCTTCTACAGTTACATGTTTATGGAAACTAAATTACTAATTAGAATGTTTATAAGTTCTCCATAATGTTAAAGTTGAAAGGTGTGATCACTGAATAGCGTGATACCTATGTTAAAGCCGATCCAATGTCCAGTTGTGGGGTGTTATAGCAATCGATATAATACTGTTCCTTGAAGTTATGCTATGAAGTGCTCTATCATCAACCCGATTTTTTTCTAATTTTACAATTTAGACAAGTAATTATCAAAATTACCTACATTTTAAATCAATCACGGCCACTAAACGATAAATCAGCCGGAAATCCCGGGTGATCCCCAAAAATCCCGACACGAAGCGTTTATAAAGATCCGAGTGGCAGTGAAATATTCATTAATTGATTCGCCCGGGCCCTTCGTACCCGCTCCTCATTGCTTGAGGGTTGATTAAGACGCGCAAACCTGCTCAAGACTTATAATTGAGGATCCCATTGTCGGTGGCGGTATCTTACGGGGTAATTACATTGAGATTTTCTTCGGAAAATGTGTCTACATTGATTTTATTAAAACGTTCATCATTTTTAACATAAAATTGTGTTTGCATTTTCCGCCCCATTTTAAGGCTAATATTTGGGCATTGGCCCCATAGATCACCAAGATATGTTACGTTCATAGTAAATTGCGTTTTAAATCTGTGCCGAACTGCCACTCACTGATAAATAGAACAAAAGATACGAAACAGCACGCAAACGAAAGAGACAACAATGATGCTTGCGCTCGACGCAGACTTACTACGAAACTTACAATTGTAGGATTTTTGGCCCCATGAAATGAGATGGGTCTGATACCGCCATATTTTCATGTGTAGGTTGGCAGGCTTCACACACTTTTTGAGATTTCAACTAAGCCATTTTGGTCACAATGGTGCCATGATTTCAACTAAGCAATTTTGTTGTGGAAAATCTCTCAACTAATTTGACGCGTCTAAAAATAGCGTTTCAAAACGCTCCCTATGGTAAAAGATACCGTTTATTACAGTCACGACCAATTATTTTAGAGACTTTGCAATTGACATCTACTCGCTCTGCAGCCTTCATAAAATTATGTCACATGTCGCTACTGTTTGCTTGTACGAAAAAGATATATCCTGAAGATTCTGATCTGTGGATATTGCAAAGCAAAATTGGCACCAATGTTTTCCTTCACCTTTACACCAAAATCGCCTACAATCACGATCAAAAAATGAATTTACTTTAAAAAAATAACTTATTTCTCAGAACCCGGCTTCCAATTGCCACTTTTACCACTGAACCATCAGATATTACGAGTGAAACATCTAGTTATGAAGACAATTTTGGCTTCTCCGCTAATGGGTTGATGTCATTCTCTACATCGTTCCGAATAGAAAAGGCGTAGAGTGGAATGAAAAACATATATATTTCTAAAGTTATTTGTCAGTGTTTACAATATCCTATTACGTATAATATTATTAGGACACTGCAAATGTTGAGATATCCATGCAACAAAAGTACTAGGGTGTCTTAAATTCTTTCACATGGCATAGAGTTTAGATAATTTCAGGAAAGAATATTTGTGCAAGTACGAGTATTATTGAAGATAATTATAATGTATACCTGACCATTTCTATATCTAAATGTTTTCTTTTCTGAATGAGAGTAGTGTTGATATTATTTTATCGAAAAAAAAAATGTTACAAACCATTGGCACGACTCACGAGTTGCGTGTATAAAATATTAAAAAGATATCCCACGAGATTTATCTATAAAGAACAAGTTTTCCCAAGACATTTTGTACTGTCTCAGAAGCTAGGATCAATAAATATAACGGTAAAAAATATCCAAAGATACTCGTACGAACTAAAATAAGATACTGAATGTTTTCTCTACGAATAACAACTCCATGCCTTTGTCCCTTACCTACGGATATTAATTAGAGGTAAACAAGTTCCCTTTGTAAGATTTTCACTTCCTCCCCCTCTACTCCTCTCCTCCTTCCCTCCCTTTCACGACGACGTCACAGGAAAGACAACAACGGGAAAGTATTACATTGTTAGCATAACAAAATAAACACGCGCGAGTGTATAGTTGTGGCTGAAATAACATAGTTTGCAAATGAGTTTCTGACGACCTGTTCCCCATAACTATACTTGTTAACGAAGATCGAGAGATTTATAAACAGTTTTTGTTTATTCTGAGTCCTGGCTAGAAAACAGGTATAATTAGAGTCTTCAATTGACACAATGTTATCAAATAGGTAGGTAGGTACTTAAACTCGGATAAATCTTGGACTATTTGCGTAAATGTTATAATTTTGTTTGGCAGGTAAACTCAGTTATTTTATTAACTTTTTCTTGTACCCCTTCGAAAAGCATTCGGCTTCAGAGAATAGTAAGGCATAATTAAACCCTTTCTCTCATCTGTTAGCGCATTTGTGCCAATAAATAGGTAAGTATGATTATTGTTACAAATAGCTGGTTGTAACTGGGTATCGTTGTCATTTTTGACACAGAGTGTTCATTTAAATAGAAACAGCTACGACAGGTATAAGCGCACTTAGGTAGCACAATTTAAATATTGAATTAAAAAAATTGCAGCAACAAAAATATAATAATTGACGCGATTGTTATTTGTGCAGGGCACACAAACATGAGAATTAGGTATATATTACAAAGTAAACATATTAGTGGTTTTGAACAAAGCCATATAGAGTTGTCGATTGACACGGAGTAATCTATTAGAACTTGGGTGCACTTATAGCACAATTTAAAATTCAATTTAAAAATTTTCAGCAACAAAAATAGGTATATAAACTTATGCTGGTACCACAGACATGTGAATTCGGTATATTACAATAATATTTTAGTGGTAGATTCGAATACAGCCAAATATAGTTGTCGGTTGACACAGAGCAATCAATTAACAGAGGCAGTCACGGCAATTGAATTTTAAAAAATGGCAACAACAAATATTAATTAATTTCAGCAACGAAAATATATAGACTTTTGCAGGTCACACAAATATGAAAATTAGTTATATTATAATGAATATTTTAGTAGTAATTTCGAATACAGCCAAATATAGTTGTCGTTTGACATAGAGCAATCAATTAACATAGACAGTCACGGCAATTGAATTTTAAAAATGGCAACAACAAATTTTAATTAATTTCAGCAACGATTACCTATATGTGACCTGCAAAAATAGGTATATAGACTTTTGCAGGTCACACAAATATGAAAATTAGTTATATAATAATGAATATTTTAGTAGTAATTTAGATTACAGCCAAATATAGTTGTCGGTTGACACAGAGCAATCAATTAACAGAGGCAGTCACGGCAATTAGGCGCGGTCTCACCTCGCTGGGTATGATTAAGATGGATCCACGCGAGGATGGGTTTATGCGAAAGTAATAGGAGTGTAGCGCCGGCTATGAGAGCTTAATTGACTCTGTCTAACGCAATGTGTCTTGGAATAGAGAGAGCGGTAATTATGATACGCTGGCGCAAAGATTCTGGTACGCAACACGAGTATAGGGCCGGAGTAGGGCTGCAAGTTGACCGGTTCAAAATGTATCAATTGAGAACAGTTTGGAATTTTAGAATTTCTAAATTGTAGGTGATTGTTTAAGAAAAACGTATATTTATCTTGATTCTAATCGTAAACAATTTCTGCCACCTGCCCCTGGACTGTGTAAACAAAACGTATTCATCGTTATCGTAATCGTTATCGAAATTCTGCCCCTCCGGGGCCCCGATTGACTGACGTAAATCCAATCAGCGGGCAAAATTGAAACGATACCGATGAATACGTTTTGTTTACACAATCTAGGGGCTGATTGGCTGGAAAAAATCTTAATTTAACAGATTCGGCTATAATCAGCGGGCAGAAAGTTTACGGGCGATTACGATAGTGATGAATACGTGTATCTTACGCGATTGCTGCACCACAAGGTCAGGTCAGCCTTCAGCAGTGGTTGGTTACTCAACTACCAATGACGCACTAACAAACAATCAAGTGATCCTGTGCGAAGCTGTGTTGTTGTGTGCTGTTAACTTACCCCTTCCAAGTTAGTAGATACGATAACAACTTCAGCTGCATGTTCACTTAAGAATCTCCAGTTAGTTCTTTTATTTGTAGTGTGTAAAAAGGTGGACTTATATAGATTATCTACCTCGCAATATTTTTCTTTCATATACCAGCTCTTCTATAAAAAGTTAACGCAAACGTAAGAAACACGTGCCTATTACGTTTAATACCTACGTCTAGAAAGTCACAAAACTAGAATCGAAGCCAGACCCATAAATATAAGACCTTAATGAACAGCACTATACAAATTAAGCAGTCGCTGCCAGTAATGCAATAAAATAAGGAAAAAAGCACTTAGGTACAAGCTTTATGACAGGCCTCAAGGCAACAGGTGTCGTCCTATTTCTGCAATTTAATTGCTCTCCTGGGCAGCATAATATTGTTTACTACAAGTATACAAGTTACTAGTACCAACACAAAATACCTCAAAATTTTACACACGGAAATGCCTCATAAAGGAAATCTGCGCCGGTGCGTCCAGTCATAACTCGTAAACCGTATCGCAGAAGTTGATGGACGCGCGCCAAGCGGCCGCTGTCAGGTACGACTCACACGAGCACGTACGTTCATTCAGCCTCTGTCAGTGCCTACACTATACAAACTATAAGCTAACAGAAGCGTGCGCGACGGTGGCGCGCGGCGGCGAGTAGCGGCAACTTTGGGGTGAGTTTCGAAACCGCGTTGAAGGTGAGGGTGAAAAATGAAAATTGATTTTTTTTTATCAATCTATATTTAAATGGTTTTGTACTGAAATAAAACACAATTATTGTGAAGGTGTCCCGTTCTAAGTAAAAATAGGTCCACGCACCGGTCGCAAAATCATGGGCAGGCAACCAACAGGTCGGTCTGAAGTCATTGCCAAAGTCTTGGGGAAATTATGGAAAAGAATAGCCCAACAATGGATAAAGTACTGAAATTAACTAATATCTCCATAGCTTTTTGAATTGAAAAACTCACTAGGCGCGTAAGGGCATTTTTTGAGATGGAAATAAACCATTGATCTCGCGATACTGTTATAATAACCGACACCTCACGTTTTTTGTAGAAGTTAGTATATTTGACTTCAATTACACCTGATGGTAAGTGAAGATGCATACCCACTTATTTTTCCAAATTATTGAATCTCTAGTAATTATATTTTCGTAAATACTGGTTATAATGTTAGTAAGTAATTAAAGGAGTTTTATTTATTGTTCATAAGCTACGTACTAATACACCTTGGAGTGAATTTCCAAAAGTTAACCCTCCGCCCGCCGCGGGCGCTGGGGTGCGGAGTGTGGGGTCCGAACCACCCCAACTATTGCACTTCAGCCTTTAATTTCAACCTTACCTTAGCTTATTTATTTATCGGGTTTGCAAATAAATGCCATTGAATTGAAACACTGATATAAAAAATTTAAAGACGCGCACTACAGTTCGGTGTATCATGATTGCCCAATGCTACTTAGTACCTACATATTTCTCATTGTTTAGAATAGATAATAATTGAAAAGTTTACTCTGTTCTTATGCGAGTTAAAGTAAGTCCGTCTATTATATTAAAAAAATACTATATTAAGTAGCAAAAATTTTAATAAGGTGCCTTTTGGGAATCGTGAAATTAAATGAAACTTTTTTCTTCGATTTTTATGAAAGTGGCATCCACTTACAAAAGAGATCATGAAACCTATAAGTAGCTTTCATGATGATGATGAAACTTACTTAGGGTTCATGATCATATATTTCATCGCATAGTACCACACAAATCTTCCAAAACTGGCCACTTTTCGTTTAGCCGGACCATCCTTAAGAGATATTGACTCAACAATTTGACACAAATTAAAGTTTAATGAATTTCTGCGATGTACGAATACCCACAACAAAATTATTATGCTTGCCAAACAAGTATTCTTAAATCACAAGAACAGTTTTTTTTTTTAAATTCAATCTCCTGATGATAATTGATGACTTAGACGGCGCGCATAAAATAGTGAGGTAATTTATGCGTATCTATGATTATGGCGTCTGTATATCAACGTATTGCACGTGAATCAAGGGGCGCTGCGAGCGAAACGGTCGTCCGGACATTATGAGAATCTTTTTTTATTGTTTATTACCTACAGGGGGATTAGAGAGCTATAAAGGTGCGCGGATAAAGGTCGCGTGGCAATTGTTGTTTTTAAGGGTACCGCCACAAAAGGTAATGGGACACCCTGTAGGTAGGTAAGCTTTATTATGTTAAGCAAATATGTGATGATTACAGAAATTTTAATATGGCATATGATAGGGAAAATGAGTTCAACAACCCACATAAGGATCGCTATCTTAAAAATAGCAAAAATGTTCACTCTGATGTATCTTTTTTCATACAAAAGACGTAAGTGATACCAATCCAGGTCCACTTATCACGTGATCTAGAAAATAGGCGTCTCGACGTACTAATTCCAGATGGCCGCCACGCGCTGAATACTTTCCTCGTGTTAGTTCGGGTACGGCCTATTTCACGCGCTGCGTGCGTCCGATGACGAGGTAGCCCTAGTACGTCGAATGCGATAAAGTTACGCGATAGAAAGAGAAGTTCTTTTTTGGGCCGTGGCCAGGCGCTATTGCGAACTGAATTGCACTTTTTATAAGGTCGCTATTTTATTAAATCATCTTGCCTTTAAAAAAGGTACACTTTAGTACTATTATGTATTCCTTGGTGATACGCACGGACTTTGCATTGCAATGTGTGAGGCAGTGGTACTGCACTGTGCTCATTAACATGAATTGGCTTATTAGTTTCGAAACTGTATCGGTAGGTAAATGTAGGGGACCAAAGATAATAATTATACCAACTATATTAGGTACTCTATGCCCTGCCACTGGCCACAATCGGACTTGAAGCATAGAGTAATAAAGAATCTATTCTTGAAGCGTGTGGCGGCCACCTATAAAATGTATGAAAACTACAGTAAATGTGCCGGTGGCGGAGTTTTGTGATTATAGCCGGAGGCCCCTGTGCGGAGACTCTAATGCAACAATACTTCACGGCAATAATAATTTATATTTGACACTGTGGTTGTATCCGGGCGGATTCCACAAAAAAGGATGGTAAATTGATGTTCTTATTGATAGACTGGAATTTTCCACTAACCAATTCACAATAATTGGATAATATTTTTCATTCAACAAATCCTCTATAACGGAACTTGGTCCTATAATAGGTAAGTAATTTATTTTTGGGCAAAAGCTTCTTAATTATTTTAGGTAGTAATATAGAACAAACAAACAAGCATAAGATTTATTTGCTTAGATTTGTCATCATATTTATAATAAAAGTATTATGTAGTTTTTGCAGCGAACTCGCCATCCTCAACATAAACGTAAAGTTTCTATAGAGGGTGGCATAATAATATGTACCTAAGTTCTATAATTGAAATAAAATATCTTGAACCACAAAAAAAAGAAACTATTTGCAAAAACATGTTTTCATCTCACCCGCTCGGAAAAGCGATCTTTAATGCCCGAAATGCGGGCGGGAAATGCTATAATATTCCCTAGGCTGCCAAAGCATTTTCATTTTTCCCACGGGAGACAAAGTAGTATGAAAATCCCTTCCGGCCCTAGGCTCGAAAGCATTTCCAAAGTCAAATTTGTTTGAGTTATCTGTGGTATAGCTCGTACATGTCAATGTCAAATGTCAAAGCTGAAGACTTCTTTTTTTTTAATAACACGTCATACCTACAATCAGTATAACGAAGTTCGTTCGTTAAAGTTTGTATAGGTAAATTATTTTTTTTAGTTTTACTTTTTCTTATAATATCAATTAAAATAATAACTCTTATTTAGTTTTATTAATTATAAAAGAAATCTAATTAAATCCTTGATTTTTCCTCATTGTTTATGTATTTATTGTTAATATATTTATAAAATTTTATATTATCTACGGTTCTTAGAAATTGTTATTTCAGAACGCATTCAAAGTAAAAGTACAGAAAAAAAGTTTGTCAATTTTTTTTTCTGATCTAGTGTTACTTGTCTATGTTTTCAATCGTGATTAAATGCATATTAAATGCTAATATCTAATACTTTTTTTGGCTTTATTCATTATTTTTTTGTTTTAACTTTAAAATAATGATGATGATTGAAGTTGGTTTCAGTAAGTGAAATTATTCAGAGTTACTAAAAACAACATTTAACATAACTCGCAATGTCGATCTAAAGTGTTCTTCTGGTGATTTTCCTCGCTGTGGTGAGATGAAAAATTTTGTGTTACGTACGGGCGCAATTTTTTTTGGGTCTCGTGTCTTCGAATGCCTCGCTATGCTCAGGATTCTATTCTTTGAACCCCTCGCTGCGCTCAGGGTTCAACCCTAGAATCCTTCGCCGCTCAGCATTCAAATTTGACACTCGGCCCAAAAATCAACTTTGCGCCCTTGCATAACAAATAACTATTCTTGCACTACCAATCAAAATGCACTATGATCCAATGCACACATTATTTTGGTTAAACAAACACCACTGGTTACAAAATGGCGGACCAGTTACATTGGTCAGGTATTTCTGAACCGAAACAACGGCGGCCACCAATCAGCTTATAATTAGTTCGAACCGAGGAACAATGCGCGCGCCGCAGGCGGGCAGAAATAGCTTTACACCTCACGGCACTTGTCAAAGTGCGGGTAACTAATACGTGCCGCGAAGGGAATACATCACCTATGTTGCGTGACTCAAGGATGTAATGCTCTTTGAGAAGAGATGGCGGCAAGTCTCGATAAATATATCGATGTTGCCTAAAAAACATAAAAGCAAGAGCTTTGGGTCTACCCCGCGGCACTTGTCAAACTGTGAGCAACTCATATACGAGATAAGATGTGGGACTTGAGTCACAGAGTAGTAATTAATTTTGACAAGTATCGCTAGAGATGGTTAAACTGCTTAAATAATACCATTAGTTTTTTAGCAGTAGGTAGTCTGCCATATCGAATGAGTTTATAATATGTTTCCCGCAATATCCTGACCACATCTCCTGAGGACAGGTCTAGGCGACAATAAACGTTCCATTGTCGAGTGATCGCGAAAGATAGCTATTAGAGATGAATGGAGACGGATTGCCCATGCGTCATTACTGCCAACTGATGAGCACGACCATGTCAAGAGTGTACCGAAGAAGGTTATAAAGACTTTGGTAACTACATTAACCAATGGTTTGTAAAGAGCACCCGTAGTCCATTCAGAGCGGCGGTATTCAAGATAAAAGACGCTATGATCGTCGCCAACATCCGATATGAGACACTACTCTTAGAAGAAGAACTAAATGAAATCAATTGTGGTTTATCGATACTTTACTCTAATCATAATATATCGATGTACCCGTGTTCCAGTTGTAATAGCTTACACATCACTACAGACTAAGAGCCAATTCGATCAACAATGGGTTGTTTTTATTGCAGTCACCTCCATCATTAAACACCTCGGAGGGCCCTCCAAGAATACTCGCCGCAGACGAACGTATGTTCCGTACCTACTTTGATTTACAGCACACATTATACCTATACAACGGTTTGTCCGCGTCTTCGCCCGAATGCCGTGACTGAAATCTTTACATGGGCGTAAGGTGAAAAACTATAACTTCAAAATATATTTATTTCACATACATAATCTTAAAATACGGGCACTGGGCACTGGCCTTAAGAAAAAGTTACTAGCACTAATTGAAACATCACTACGATATATTGTGTGATTTCTTGTATTTGGTGATACCTACCAGCCGACTTAAAACTAAAGAAGAATGCCAGAAAATGGGCTGGATTTGCGGCACTCTGCGTCTCAAGCACGTATGCATGAAGAATCTTCTTTCAAAATTTGATATTGCATATATTTATGAAATGTGAAAAGGGGGTTCAAAAGTATTATTAAAAAAAGTAATTAAACGTTACGAAACATGTGGAACCGCCATACCACTTATAAAACTTAGAAAATTAACCACTTAGAAAATCAGATTATTACAATTTCCCCGTTAATATCTTACTAATCTTTTTTTTTTACATAATATTGAGAATATTTCTAATATTTTACCGATAATTTAGTTAAGATGCAAGGTATAGCCCAATTTTCATACAAAAATCGGCATTCTCCTTTAACAGGGTTACAGCGCACTCCGCACTTAGAAGAAGCCAAACAACATACTCAGCCGGATTTCGTTTTTTGTTATCAACACTTTACAATAGGTTCTAAAAATATCTCGCTGCCCGTGATGCAATAAAACAGGAGTAGGAAGCTGCCTGTAGCCCGGTTGGCATATAGTGAAAATCTATACTCGTTCTCATACATTGTTTTGCCCAATCTCCCCTAATATCATAGTAACGCAATGCGTGAACCTAAATCCCGTTAGAGGCAGGTGGGGAGGTAGCAGTGGATGGGATTACACGCTGCACCGATCTGCCAGGGCAAAGTCGATTACGCTGTAATACCCTGGAGAGGGGAGTAATACCAGCCCGCATACAATTGCGATGCTCACTGCATTACTTCACTATCATCATCGTTTCAAACTAAATAGGTACCTACTAAAGAAAAGTACAAACGTAATTAAATAAATAAAAAAATATCAGGACTTTACACACATCGCAATATACCCCCAAAGGGAGGATTCAGTTATGGGAACTATATTCGTACATCATACTAGCTGTTGCCCGCGGCTCCGGTCGCGTAATTTTTCGGTTTTTCTCTAATCCTGTAGGAACGATGGATTTTTCCGGGATAAAAGTAGCCTATGTGTTTACCTGGGTTATTAGTTATAGGTTAGCTATCTTTTTTCCAAATTTCAGCCAAATCGGTTTAGTAGCTGCGGCGTGAAAGAAAAGCAAAGATCCATCCATCCATACTTACAAACTTTCGCGTTTATACAAGTAGGATAGGATAGGAAAGGATAAGATAGGAAGGATAATTAATATACAATAATATAGAAAAACACTAAGCCACTGGAAAATATTCATGGTCATCACACACATTTTCCAGTTGTGGGAATCGAAGTCATGACCTCCGATTTTTTTTTGAATTTTCAGAATTACTTGTGTGTTTATGTGGAATCTAAAAATTACTTGTTTAAGAATAAAAGAAACATCATCATCAATTACCACTCGTAAGTAAAGCTCAATGGACTTCATAAAATAGAGCATTATTTCGTGTAAAGAAAATTCCATGCAAGAAAATTCGAATATCCTTTGAAAATCTTGCACAGGATATAAATCCACGAAGCAGAAAGGACAACCCCATCGCCTTGCTACATTGGCAATAAACTAGCGGCATTTGTCAGCGCTCGGGGCCGGCTTGAAAAACAAAATTTTCCGCAACACATATCATACAAGACAGGGGACTGGCGCACGCACTGGACGAGATTCACGACGCGTTTTTAGTTAAACATAGAGCATTTATACTCGTACTTTTATTATTATTATTAATTTATTAAGTTTTGGAATACTGTCAAATAAATCATTCTATTGATTTTACTCAATTAAAAAAAAAAAATTTTCGAAGTCTAATTTTATATTCGCACGCAGTGTTTCAACCCGTACACCGGAGTCCGGAGAGCATGCTTTCGTCTTTCGTCTAATATTTATCAGATTGTTTCAGAAAATCTGCGTTCAAGCCTCAATCAAATCTTGCAGCTATTGAGATAAGAATAATAATATAATTATTATCAATCACAATCCTTTTTCTAATGTATTTTTTTTAATTTAAAGTGTGTTTGTGTTATGTATACTAGTATGATATTATATTGTACAAATAACTAACAAATGTCTTTATTTCATGTGTCCACTCAGGTATAAAATCGACTGTATAATAATTAGAAAATCAGGATTTTTGCTAGCTGAGGGGTTAATTGAGTTTGTTGTGTGCTTTTTCTTAGTGGAAGGAACCCTACTAAACTTATTTTTAATTCGTCGAGTTGTTATCACCATTATATAACTGTAACTTATTTAGGCCTATTTGAATGTTAATAGAATATTTTGATACCCAAACGCTTGTGTACCCGCGCGTTTTCAGAGCGTTTTCTTGGACAGGACGTGCGGCGCGTAAGGTACGGTCCAGGAGGGTCGCGGCGCGGTCAGTGCGCGCGCTCTAAAGAAGTGAATAAATCTGCCGCGACAAGGTGAATATAGAGACGCCGCGGACTAACTTTCGTGCTGCTAGGGTTTACGGTACAAAAATTTTTAATATTACGCTTTATAATGTACCGTCAAACACACAATACTTCGTATATACTCGTACATAGGAATAATTATAAATTCCTGTATACATGTTCCTATCAGTACAGTGTGTGTTTATATTATACAGTCCTACTCGTAAATAGGAATGATTCCGATACAACTATAAAAGACATAATATCAACAAATATTTTACAAAAGGCGACCTTATCGCTTAGATTTCTGCGAAAATTTTTGACAATAATTAGATGAGCGCCTTATATTAATTCATTTATCATTCCTGGCCATCAAATCTGTGTAATGGTGAAAATTTCAAAATAAGAATTGGTTTTATGGTGAAAGATAGCCTCACGTTGTAAAATGGGAGCATAATATGTCTGAGGACAGATTATGCTCCCATTTGTTTTGTTTTTCCCAGAGGTTTTGAGCTAGCACTGGGACTGGTAGGGTGCGTAAATATTTAAAAAATAGTCAGAATTCATATTTTACGTTTTATAGTATTTTTGTCAGCCCTACAATCGGGAAAGCGGTCACCGTGAAAGGCTAGGTGTACAAAGGCGGCATGTTCTTACATAATAATATTCCACCGCCCCCGCGGGCCGCAAGGGGCCGCAAGGGGCCGCAGTGGCCTTACTGGGCCGTACCCAAGGTCCACTATAAAACTAAATTATGCTGACAAGATACATTCGGCTATAATATGGGATTTACTATGCATTTTGTGAAGAAAGCTTTATATTTATTTTGGTACGATTTTAAAAAGAATTCTTGCGTGCGTAGAGTCGTTCAAATCTTACGTACTATTTAGATACTCCTAAATATTTTTGTTTTAAAGTATTTATTTTTGTCCTTCTCACTCTTACAAATGAATACGTTGGTGTGACATGCAGCGTTGCGGAAGAATATAACAGAAAAACAAGGTTTTACTTAATTACTAAAAAAACTAAGCCAGTAATCTAAAATATGTTCTCAACGTTTTTTGATTTTATTATTATCAACATTAAAACAAAAATTACAATTACATCCATCATTGCAATATAAAAATTAGAAAAATGGAGATTTTGGAGGAACTTTTGGAAGAACGTTCTACCGAGAAAATTTTATCTATTCATGTTTCTGCTCCACAACGAATTTAGATTAAAGACCCAAAACACATGACGTTTTAATTGTCTTCATAGTTTTTAAACTGCAGGTCACTAAAAATCGCTTAAAGCGCCATCTACGCTGATGCACATGGTAGCCAAATTATTGTGTTCGTATATATTGTTGTTCGTATATTGTGTTCGTTCGTTCGTTTTCATAGAGCCTTCAAAAAAATATAAGAATGTGCTGGGTCACGTGACCAACTTAGGAATTTTATTCCATATCTATCTTTAAAGCGTATCACAAAAGACCCTAAACTAGGCTAAAGTGCAGTTAACGTATCGTATTTGACGAATGCTGCTCCATGGAGGTGCTGTTCTCAAGACGTGCGCAGGAAATGGTCAGCGCAGACAAACCGTCCCGGCGACACGCGTCATAACGCGGGCGGCATTGAGATGACTTATGTATGGACGAGCTTCTTTACGACGGACGCGCTGCCAGCGCCAGGGGACTGTGGCTATTGTGTAGTTACACCGAAGCAGAATTTACTCGTTGTACAAATAGATAGAGAGATAAAAAGGATGTAACTGCAACAAAAACATACGAAGAAAAAACAAAAAAATATTATTATTTAAAAGTAGGTACTATTGCTAGACCTATAACATCTTTTACTTTACAATGGTGCCAATTCTAACGTGCAAAATCTCTAAAGTAAACAATTTTAACGTGTCAAAAAATAGCGTTATCCTTAACAAAATTCTCCTCATGGAGAAGGAGATTTTAGACGTGTCTTTGCTTAATTTAGAGATGCATAACATAATTGGCCCAAAATAAGCAATTTTCTGCAAAATAAATAAATTAATAATTAACAATATGCAAGATAAGTCATATTTATAAAGTAAATTATCTTATTCACCAAGTTTCACTTGCCGAGCAAACAATATTCGTAATCTTTTATCGTGGGGTCCTTTTTTGCAAATATCGATATTCCTATATTTAGAAAAAAAAACAATTCTTATCTTTCAATTCGTTTATGTTCTAAGTACTTGTTTTCGCTTTTTAGAGTATAAACAGAAAGAGTAAAAAATTTAGAGTAAAAAAAGAAAACCAACCTAGTAAGACTAGGTACATATCTACAGTGTTTGGTTTTGTAATTTAGAACTGTATTAGACCCTAAAAAGACAGTTTTAGAAACCATTCCTTTTGTAATTTGTTGCATAAATAAATGACTAATTTTAATACAGTATAAGTACTCAAAGTAGAAATGAATCTCATTTCGCAGCACCTGCAACGAGTTTTTAATAAACACACTCAACTTGTATCATCATTACCTTTGACGGTGTGTTATTACGAGAGAGAAGCGAGACGCGGCACGCCCTTGTTTATAAAAAAACAAATTAGAAGCCGAAATGTTTGAATAAGTGTGTGATTGCGGTGGGGAGACGAAATAAATGTGAATAAAGAGAATAAAAATCAACAAAATGCGACGCAGACTTGCATACGAAGGGTTCCGTACCATGCGATCATAGCAATACATAATATAATATACCTACCTATTAATTATTGTATAATATTATGTTAAATGTAACTTCAAGAATAGAAGAATAAGAATAAAAACAGACAGACACGAATTAACACAAGCAACGAGCTCGCTTCGCTCTTGCATCCTATGTTATCTATATTAATTCTAATTATACCTTATTAAATTATAGTGAACACCTTATCAAATTCTAGTCTAGAATCAAAAGCTCAATAAAATCTTAAACAAAAACAATTTCAGTAATAGACGTTTGGTAAACAAAGTATTTGCCAAAATACGTTCACAAATAAAACCTTTTTTTATTATAGTTTGGTTTATCAAAAAGATGTTTTATATAATTTTTTTTTTGAATTATCAAACGAGAACTGACGAATGAAAAGTCACCTATGAAAATATTATAACACTGATTTATTTTCCACGGAACCCTATATGGAACCCTAATATACGACGAAGTACTTGCGTAAGTACGTTCTCGGACCGTGGTCGGCTTTTCATCTGTAAGTGGTACAAAGGTAGAAAGGGTGCTGATTGAAATAAAAAGATTTTTTCCTGTCGCATGATGTGACTAATGAAAATTTTATAGACATATGTGAAACTAAGATTTACTACTGGAAATGAAAGTTTTAACCTATTCGAAATATTTCATTTTTAGAACTCTGTGATTAGACAGGTGTTTCTTTAGTTACTTAGGTCATTCTGCGCGCGCGATTTCGAATATCTAGAGCTAATTATAGGTATTTGTCTTGAATTAACACAGACTACATTTTATTCGGAAAAACTACACAGTTCTTTGGGGCTATACAGGCCCTCATTTCGGAAGATTCCAGTATCTTACTTTGATTATTTACCTAACAAACGAGAATTCTGCTTATGCTACGTTACAATAGCTTTAATTATGAACTCTCTTGTAGGATAAGAATTTAAGACGACCTTTAGGAAGAAAACGATCAATTTTTAAAGTCCATAAAAGTACCTCTAAATTTGGCGCATCAACAAAGTGCAATAATATATTATTATATTTTATTATCTTCACTTTAAAACGTACAAATATTTTTTCTGTAGGATGCATCTTTTCAAAGTTGTAGACAAATATACAAGTTGTAGTGAAAATAGTAAAAAAATTATTTCGTGTAGTGAGCACTAGAATCTGTAAACTTGATACACTACAATCCAAAAAATCCAAAAAATCAGGAATAATTGTGACCTAAAGTAATCTTACACTTAAACCTAGATTAGCCACCTACATTCGATTAAATCTACTAAAGGATCCGAATTTAAGACCACCCTTCAGAAAAATCTATCAAAAGTCATCGTTTAGTAAATTCAATCTAGCATTTCAAAATCAATTAAGAGAAGTCATAATTAATTCCAGATAAAAGTGATGCTGTGTGGTCCTTTTCATCAAGACAACTAATTAATTATGTCTCGGATTGTTTTTAACAATTGATTAAGCATGACAAACAGTTGCTGAGGCGAGAAGTGATGATTTTTAAGCTTTTATCAACCATGACGTGATTTAATTTTAAAGAAGTAGACCGGCATAATATATTAGTAACAATATCAATAAAATTTGCTTCCTTAGAAGTGAAAACACAATCATTCATATTTTAATTAAAAACCATTTTTCTTACTATTTTGTAATAATGATTATAAAATTGTTAGGTTTATTTTCTGCGTCTTTTGGAAAATTGTCTACAGGCGTACCGCGTAGCGTAAATAATATTGTAATGTTAAAGGTTTAGTAATTAAGTTAGTTATATTTTTTTTATAAATGAAGTATTAAGTACCAGAAAATAAATCGTTGATAACCTTCTCCAGAATGTAACCAATACTTACCAGAAAACCGCATCAAAATCGGTTGAGCCAAACGCGATATAATCGCGGACATTCATACATACAAACATACGGGTCGATAAAGAACTCGTTTTTTTGCCTGAGCCTTAATTTAGGGCCTGAGATTGAATGTAAGCTTAACTTTGTTGAGTAAGGATCCACAGAATTGCTCGCACACATTTTTCCGTTATCCATTCCAAATATCATCTTAACCGCTTTAGTAGTTGTGGCGTAACGAAGTAACAAACATACGGACATAGTTATAAAAACCTTCATTTATAATAACTAAACTGTATATAGAACTGTCAAACTACCATTAATTGATAAAACAGTTTCTCCTTATCAAAAGGCGACACCCGACAGTGCATTTGAATTTAAATCTAGTTCCCCACCTTGGCACTAAGTTTCCAAGTAATTTACTGCCGAATATTAAGCATCACCTACCAGGGGAGCAGAACACGCCAGGGGTGGAGTTTTGTGTGTTTTACTAATTGCCAAAAGATGGTAATCAGGTACCTTAAAACGTACCTGTCTCTGTTTCGCCAACTTTAAAGCGTATCTCCCATCTCCGCTTCAAGGTCCTAAAGATATAACTCAAACGCCGAAGCAAAAACCATGACATGGAATTAATTAGAGCTGAAGGTAAATAATGAAGATTGTCGCTTGTTCTAATGAGTTTTCAGCTACCCCGGCTCAGTCTCGCTCTCCTGTCTGTATAATTACGTTACAGGTTATTATCAAGTTGGGTTGTACTTTAATGGGTGAGACGAAAGATGATTTGTTTTAATAAATGATTGATTAATGATTTTGATTTATTATGAACGAACCGTATAATTACGATCAAAAAGGGGTGATTGATTCATTGAGATAACTTTATATTTCACTGCTTCACCAAGCTATAGCACATTGGTTCATCAGAGGGTTCGATTCCTGGTCTCGGATTTATGACTTTTCAACCTCATTTGCGTATAGAAAACTAAATCATAGGTTTTTTGTTATACCTGTAAACCGATGAAGGATAAATTATCTTGTGAAAAACCTAAATTTTTGAGAGTTCTCAAATGTCGGCTTTTGTCCTAGTTGACTGATTTCTGCTTAGCTTGATCAGCGTGGTAGAGCGGTCTGACAACAATAATGTAATATTATAATGTGTTTAAAATATGATAGCAAAAAAGGTTTTTTAATTGAAACAACCATTTGACCAAATCCGATCTTTACACGCCGTTGTAAATTTTCCACACGATTTCACTGAAAAAAAGTCGTTGAAACGAATAAAGGTCGTGGAGTTGGTAATTTTAAAATTCCAATGAATACAGTTCACAGGGATTTGGAATTAAATGTCGACTTTTGATTTTGGCATAATTTGATTTGGCGGGGCTTTAGAAAATGTGCCCATGATTGTTTACAAATTTTTTATCCACTTCGGGGAGAACTGCCTTAACTCAACATTTCGTTACTAGTAGCAAATGCTGTCTGCTCTACTATGGAGAATTTCGATTTTTCACCAATCCGGTAAATAGTGGCTATATTTTATTCCAGGATACAATCCATCATCACCTTCGAATATATAATATGAAATGAATTGTGATTTGTCTTTCTGTCTGTAAAAACGTATCTATAAATTGTAATCGCATTCGGTAACGAATTCAAACCCCTCATTGGCTTAATTCGCTGTTAACATTGTTTCAGCCAATCAGGTGGCGAAATTGCCGATAACCAGTTCTGTCGTAACTCGTATGTCGGATACAGAATACTAGTATAATGTTTAGCGATGTCTTCTTCACAGCTGGATGTATCTGACACTGGGGCGGTGCCTATCATTATAACTGACACATCTAGAAGTGTTCTACCACCTGATGGTACCGTTGATAGTATGTCATCCCGTATCGTGGGTTATATAATAACACAGATGGGTTATAATGTCGGTATCGATCAGTCCACCGACACTTGAGTCTCTCGCTCTGAGAATTTAGGGGAAGTGCAGCGTGCAACACTTTGTATAGGACAACAAAAATTTGGATATGGTACCTTCTAAGAAATTTTGCAGAATACACCATGCGTTAGGTAGTTAGGTATGAGACGAGGAAAAAGTTCACCTGATGGTTAGTGATATGCTTCCATGTCAGATAGTGCGTCTCAAGCCTTTGCATTGCAAATCATGACCTTTAGTGATGACCACCAGTGTTCAGTGGCCTTTATATTGAAACAGATTACTGCTTAGCAATTTATGCTTCACGTCACGATATCAGACACTACAGGTTCCCATCCTAGTGAAGTCAAGAGCACCACCTCCCAGATGGGTGTAATCTATCTCGATTTGAGCTATATTAGCAAATCAGTTCAGTAGTTGCGGCGGAAGGATACATAAACTTAGGTAGATATAATATCACATGTCATATATTTTATGTGTAAGTATATTTTAGCGTATTTCTGAACTAATACGATACCATATCCAGCTGTGCTATTCTACAAAATGAAATAGCTGCCAGACAGCTGCCAAGCCGAATATGGCATGCAAAATTGTACTCTATTACAACTGACAAATTCATAGATGCAGAGATGTAAGCTCGTCGCTGTATTGCAGAATAGCACGGCAGTTTCCAACATCGCTCTTGCAGTTTTACCTTTTTATCTACAACAATGGTACTCGATATTATGATTGCCCGCGGCCGGCGAGCAAGAGGGGTAAAGAGGGGTAGCGCAGGGTACAGAGGGGTAAGCTAGGGGCAGAGAGGGGTAAACCGTTACTGCCCGCGGCGTGTTTGACCGACAGATGCGCTACCTCATTGAGCTAGTTTTTTGTTTGGAAATTGAAAATTATTTGGGCACTTGAGCTTTTTATTTAAAGGTAGGGTAGAGGTACGTATGATAATCGAATTCTGAGTTTGGCAAGCTGAAGGGGCTTTGGTATGATTGGAAAATAAAGGATACATCCATGAATTAAGTTATTACGACAAGGACCTAATTACCTAGATGCATCAAATATTTTACGGCTCCTTGCAACGATTAAGTAGTACCTATTGGTACCCGATACATAATATTATTACTGATAATTTTTTCGGTCATATATCAAAAATACTTAAAACCACTTTAAACTCAGTAAGAGTTTATCTATAACTAATCGCGTTTATGTGCAATGGTGAAATCGGTCCATGGTAACACATATGGTAAGTTGGGTAGGTTGGTACTCTTTGAAAATTGTATGGACACTTCATTTCATTCGTTTTGATCTTGAATAGGGTAACAGGATGGTGAGTTATCGATATGGATTGAATGCCAAAGGAGCTTAACTACAGGGTTCGTTAGTGGTTTAAAGTAGGTCATATATTTAGCAGATCACAACGGGTCGAATATCAAGTCAAAGCTCTGAGCTTCTCTAATCTCTCTCTCTGTAGGCCTTTGCATAGCCCTTATATTAGGACATTTAGTCCAAGCTACTACGATATAGGTAACTTCTAATGACTTTACCAAATGCAGATGAGTTTGCAGTCATGTTTAACTTTTGGTATGCAGAAATGCTTATAACAAAAGCTATAATGCAACAACGATGGCAATAGCTAACAATAGTTACCTCCATATACCTACCAAGATGCATGGCTAAGCTATCCGCGTAATTCCATGTAGAAACCGTTAGGGGTGATATGCTTACCCCTTCCAAGTTAGTATGATCTTCGGCTGCATCTTTCTTACCATCAGCTGAGTTCGAAGCCATGAAACTGAAGAGTGATAAAAAAAATACGCCTCACACTGAGAACACGCCACAACAAACTCAACCAGATATTTTTGATTACATTTTTTTGGTTTAACTTAAAAGGTCAACGTTAAATTGCAATCCATCTTAAAAGTTGTCCGAAAATTACGCCAATAACATTATAACACCTGATGTCGGATTATTAGTAGGTGCCCGCAGTCGACGGTCGGTGCCGCAAACTTGATTACACCTCCGTCAACGTCCACGTGATTGATGAGACGGTGCTGCTGAGTGCTGATGCTGCTAACACGCCGGCAAATTGCACGTTATTGGCGGGAGATAGATCTGTCTAGAGTACCTTCGACAATTTGCTTTTTATACATCTTATCTTATCTTATATATTCTTAATATATATAAATCTCGTGTCACAATGTTTGTCATCAATGGACTCCTAAACTACTGAACCGATTTAGTTCAAACTTCGTGAATATCTGTCATTTGGTCCAACTTAAAAGATAGAATAGTTTTTATCCCACGTGGACGAAGTCGCGGGCATCAGCTAGTAATATATATAAAAATCTCGTGTCACAATGTTTGTCCTCAATGGACTCCTAAACCACTTAACCGATTATAATAAAATTCGCACACCATGTGCAGTTCGATCCAACTTGAGAGATAGGATAGTTTAAATCTCAAAATATAGTCGCAATTTTAATTAAAAAAAAAACCTAATTCACGCGGGCGGAGCCGCGGCAACAGCTAGTTGATAATAATAGTCAAGATAGGCCCATCCGAACATTTTACGTAAACCTTCTTCATACAAGAAAATGTAGCGCCATGTGTCGAAACTCCTTCGAAATACTGCGTAGGCTTACAGCTTACTACTGACGCCGGAGGGGGTTTTGCTCCCATAAACTGGCGACATTTTTTCGCGCGGTCCGCCCCGTCTAGAGTATAAGTCAATGTTTTTATACCTATTTTATAAGTAGGTAGTTAAATCCATGAAAACGTAAGGATGTTAAGGTTTCGTTGTAAGGAGCTAGGCAAGAGTTGGGCGCATCTTAGTGGATATAACTGCCTATACTATTTGACCCAACAAATGTAGTTTTTTCGTGTTTTATTTTAAAATAAAATAAAGCTTATGGACCGCGGTTCAGTACCTATGGAATAGAAACAGTTTACAAAATATTATGTTGTCGATTAGATATTACTATAACAATCCTTACAAATTCGTGTTTAATCTCTCGCTTTTGAATAAGGTATGAAACTTGGAGTAGACAGTAGACACACCGGAAAAACGCGACTTTTTCGCGCTGTCCGTCCTCCACTGGGTTTAGTGTATACCTATTATGTCTATTATGGCATATCTGACTCTACGGTTGTGCCTTCATACAGAGACTATTTACACGACTGCCCAAAAAAGGAGAGTAATGTTTTTAGGGTTCATGTATGTATGTGATGTTTCTTTATTCCTCCATAACTTCTGAACGGCAGAACAGATTTGGACATATGGGGTATCGTTAGAATCCTTGGATCCTCCCGAGTAACATAGGCTATAATTTTCAGGGGGCTGTTCTAAGGAACAATTCTAAGAGGTCCCTGCCATATGAATTTATCTGTTCAACTAAAATAACTTGTTTAATACCTAAGTCTGGTGGCTAAGGTTCCAATTACATAGTCTAAATGAGGTCAGGAGAAGGCTATACATATCTAAGTAGATAGAAGTGCATGCAACGCGTGTAGCTGACCAGTGGCTACAACAAGGCAGTTCAAGTAGATAACGGCCGCAGCTGTGTGGTAATTAGAGGCGCATTAATCACACGCAAGCAGCTACTAATGAGGACGCCGTGCGGTGACAGTAGGTACCAATAGCAACACCACAACAGCAAGGAGAAACGCACTAGCGTAAGAAAAGACACTTTTTTTATTATTATAGATAGGCTTGGGCTTGACTACAATCATATCCGATGGACAGAAATGATGAGGTCTAGAATGGAGCGCGCTTGTCTAGAAAATGCCTACTCACTCTTCTCTTGAAGGCACCCAGGTTGTACTTGGCTGGGAACACAAAAACTGGAAGAGTGTTCCACACCTTAGCGGTACGTATCAGAAACGTGGAAGAAAATTGTTTCATTCGAGCTTGCTGGACATCAACCACATAAGGATGCCACTTCTCCCGGCGTCTTGCGGTTCTATGGTAGAAAGGTACATAGTACAATTGGTGCTTTTTACCCAGGCTCGCTGGGTTAAAAAAATTGGTCAAGAGCGAATGTGGCTCGCGCACAGAGGTTTCTGTAGGTATCAAGACCAATTATTTATCTATATTCTTAATAGTATTCATATATCAGGATGGTGGAAGTTATAAGATTTATTCATCGAAACACTAAACTATGGAAGACATCGATTTGTGGAAATTCTCTTCCAAAGGTCAACTCTTAAAATAACTTTAATTTTGATGATTTCGGTTGTGGTGATTGACGATGTAAACCACCATACACACACACACAGTAAAACGGACCTAACAAACGGGTCAAAATGAACTTTATTGGAGTCATATATGACTGGAAGATAGCGCCATGATCAAAAGACGGAAGATGTTAGAAGAAGTGGTTCCGTGCTTAAGCCAAAAAAACATCATTGCTTTAGCTTTAGTATTTCGATGCATTAAATAAATAAGTAAAAAACCAACATTGTCGCCCAACCAAAATACTTCCACCTGAAATTTTGAGAGAATCGCAGAAGCGGACACAACGGGGACAAAAGATAAGAAAGAGTTTTGGAGAGCCAAGCGCAAAGCCAGTTCTTCGTTCGGATCCGCTAATACAATTCTTCGTTGATGGCAGATTGTCAGCATTATGAAGATTTGTACAATAAATAGTAAAGTTTTATATAGCAGGGTAGCTGTTTATAATAACGTTTAACCGAAATACCTTGTTCGCCTATACACACGGCATATCTGCATTGTTCTCTCGCAAGCAATTAATCGCGCTACTTATCTGGCGCTCTAATTAGCGGCTGGAATTCGTTTCACAGGCACCAGCCATTAGTCTTTGTACGCACAAGCACGTCTAGCTAAGCGCAAGCTATGTTTTTATTTCTCTTGCTCGTTTTATAATTCACTTTGTTGTTTATTATAAGAAACTGCCTCCGTTTTAACGAACTCCCAGGCGCAGTGGCGGTTGCTTAGATCTGCGTAAAAGGTCGCGGGTTCGATTTCTGCCACGGGCAACTTAAGAAGTCTATAATTTCTATATAGGATCAAGGTCCGGTCTGGTGGGAGGCTTGGTCGTGGTTAGTTACCACCGTAACAGCACAAACGATCCGCTAAGCTATCAAGCGTTCCGGCGTGATAATGAAAACCTTTAAAAGTTGCTTAGTTAGTTGTTTCAAGTCACAAAATGGAACGTTATGGCAATGACATATTGTTATTATCTGGACTGATTGATATATTGATCACGTGACTCATAGAAGTCAACTGTCATTCTTATACATTTTCGGTGCTCGCTAATAATAAGAATAAATTAAAATCTCGTTAAAATAGGCTCCGATTGTTGACATCTCATGTTTGGAGATTAAAAATTCTAGATCCAGAATGTTTTTGCAAGCGCTGAAAGGTGAAGCATCCACCGTGACGTGTTTCGGTCTAGACTCTTCTGAAAAACCTATTTGCGTCGCGATTACTGCAATAATAACATTAAAATGCTAATACTACGACCGCGGCAGACTCCTGGGGCATTAGACAATTACACACCCTGACAAACTTACAAACGTCACTTGCGTAAACATTCGCAACTTTGTGCTTATAAAAATAGAGTTGTTATTGAAAATTTTGTGAGGGGGATGAAAAAATAAAATTGTGATGTGTTTATAAAAACGTTTGCATCGAAGATAGTTAAGCGGTGTATATCAGGGATATAATATGTGGCTGAATCCATTTAGTTCTTTAGCAACTAAGCTATGCATTTACTACTTTAGTTTTTATTTAGCAATGTATTTTTACAAGCTTACTTGCACAATTTTTATGCAATTGAAAAGCAGTTTTTAAGTCAGAGACGGAACTTTGCATAATTTTGGATGACAATTTATTTACTCAAATTCAATATGCTGGGTTCAAAAAGGCGGACTATTATTTTTTGTAGGCTTTTAGGTAGGCTTTAGCAATAAGTTTTTAAATAAAAGGTTTTACCGGCTCAGGAAAGTATACGAATAAAATAACGCTGTTTTATTGTTAAGAAACTAATAATTTTAACTATTGTGCATATTAATATGTAAATAGGGAGTTTGTTATGAAGAAAAATTGTAGATCAACCGTCTCTCAGAAAAAGTGAGACAGCTAAGAAATATATAATGTACATTTTGGTCTTAGAGCCGTAACTAAAAAAATGTATGAGAATTAACGTTAAATTAGCACGATAATATTAATTCAATGTCAATTTAATGTTAACTCTCATACATTTTTTTAATTTCGTTCCATGATAACAAATGGAATCGCAATATTTATGATTTGACTCAGGTCCATGTAACTAAACCTTTCACAATAGTCAAAAACTTTGAGAATCAAAAATAGATTTTTATACGCTGGCTACTTTAGCCGCTCTATTTTATCAAATTATCTTCGGTTTCCCCAAAAACGATTTTTATTTACGATAAAATCTCAATACACACCCGTAGGACGTAGCTCCCGTAGGTATGGTTTCGATATTATTTATCGAGTAGGGTCGCGTATCATCGGGATCGGTGCAATAAGTTGAAGGGAATCGAAGGATGTTTACATTCATGAAATTGCGGTTATGGCTCGATAAAAATACATTATTAGTCTTTAACGATCAATTTAAAGTACGCGTATTGATGGTGTATCACAAGGAGTTCGAGTTATGGTGGAATTGACGACATTGCAACAAGTCTTTAGTTAGAAAATGATGAAGGCCGCGGGTTCGATTCCCGCCATGAGCCACTTCAGATTTTTATAATTTCTAAAATGAATCAGCAATCTTTGCTCTCCTTATCGCTGCAAGCAATCTCTTCCAGGCCACCTTTAGTCGTAGGAAAGTAAAATTAAGAATGTGATGAGAATTGCTTTTAGTAATTTAAACCTTTGCTAGACCTAAGTTTGGTCAGTGATCGCATCCTTTCCTTGCCAATTTCCATTTACTTGTAAGGGCAATTTTTGACGAACGGCTATACACTTCATCTCAGGAGCCTGTAGAAGATTTGGCTTCAGACCCTAGAGCCAAACTAACTCGACACTATACCGAAGATATTCCGGACGTTAGCCTCGACGAGATTAGTATGGCTCTCGATCAACTAAAAAACAACAAGGCGCCGGGTGATGACGGAATCACAGCAGAACTCCTGAAAGCAGGTGGCAAACCGGTGCTAAAAGTCTTTCAGCGAATGTTCAATTCCGTCATCCACGGGGGTTCAACGCCAAAGGCATGGCACAGGAGCGTGGTGGTTCTTTTCTTCAAAAAAGGTGACAATACCTTGTTGAAGAATTACAGGCCCATCTCGCTCCTGAGCCATGTCTACAAGTTGTTCTCGAGAGTTATTACGAATCGTCTCGCTAGCAGGTTCGACGACTTCCAGCCTCCCGAACAAGCCGGGTTCCGAAAAGGCTATAGTACCATAGACCACATCCTCACACTTCGGCAAGTTGTACAAAAAACCGAGGAATACAACCTGCCACTATGCCTAGCGTTTGTGGACTATGAGAAAGCCTTCGATTCGGTGGAGACGTGGGCCGTGTTGAGATCGTTGCAGAGATGCCGAATTGACTATCGATACATCCAAGTGTTGAAGTGCTTATACGAAAACGCCACAATGTCAGTCCGTATCCAAGACCAGACTACGAGACCGATCCAATTGCAGCGAGGAGTGCGACAGGGAGATGTTATTTCCCCGAAGCTGTTTACCGCTGCATTGGAAGACGTCTTTAAGCTTCTGGATTGGAAGGGACATGGCATCAACGTCAATGGCGAGTACATCACTCACCTTCGGTTTGCCGACGATATCGTAGTCATGGCACAGACTCTGGAAGACCTCGACACGATGCTCAATGACCTCAGCAGAGTTTCCCAACAGGTGGGCGTTAAAATGAATATGAGCAAGACGAAAATCATGTCTAACTCTCACGTTCCGCTCCACCCTGTAGTAGTTGAGAGCTCTGCACTCGAAATTGTAGACGAATACGTATACCTGGGACATACAGTCCAGCTTGTTAGGTCCAATTTCGAGAAAGAGGTGAACCGCCGAATCCAGCTCGGTTGGGCAGCGTTCGGGAAGCTTCGTGATGTCTTCTCGTCCAATATCCCTCAGTGCCTGAAGACTAAGGTCTTCGAACAGTGCGTGTTGCCAGTGATGACTTACGGATCCGAGACATGGTCTTTTACTATGGGTCTCATAAGAAGGCTCAGAGTCACTCAGCGGGCGATGGAAAGAGCTATGCTCGGAGTTTCTCTACGTGATCAAATCAGAAATGAGGAGATTTGTAGACGAACCAGATTCACCGACATAGCGACACCGACGTATCGCGAAGCTGAAGTGGCAATGGGCGGGGCACATAGCTCGTAGGATCGACAGACGTTGGGGACCCAAAGTGCTGGAATGGCGACCCCGCACGGGAAAGCGCAGTGTTGGCAGACCTCCGATCAGATGGACTGACGACATTAGGAGAGTCGCGGGAAGGCGCTGGATACAAGTGGCGCAGGACCGTGCGGGCTGGAAATCATTGCAGGAGGCCTATGTCCAGCAGTGGACGTCCGTCGGCTGAAACGAACGAACGGATAACGGAACCATAAAAATATCTCCTCTCGTTTTCAAGTCGACACAAAATACCGATGACGTCACACGTGGCGTTCGAAAGAATTCAAATAATAAATGGGAATGTAATTACGGATTCGTTAATTGCGTCGGTGGAATCGGCGTCACATTTTCACGGTCACAGCGCGCTGGCGGCCGCGTCAAAGAGTTAGGGGCCGTGCACCCTCCCTGGACGACCCCCTGTTTAATGTGCGTGCGTGTTCTATAAAATAAAGTGCGTATAATTTATTTTTAACCTACTTCAAAAAAGAGTTCTGATTTAGGCAAATAATGTGTTTGTTTGTACTTCGGATATACTCGTAGCTGCGATTTTCTCAAATACTACTTGGCCTAATTTGGACCAAGTTTTCCTTGTTCCACTGCATATATTTTTAGGTAGGTATGTTTTGGTCCGCCAGTTTATTTCGTTTCTGTTGCCTGAAGTTATACCATAAGTATGGTTTTCTGCGATAAATACTTATGTAATGAAGTCGGTTAAAAATACTTAATACGGTATGGTTAGAAAGAGATTAAAACTTTTCTAAAGACGGTCAGTCCCTTTTCCAACGTTCTGTAGTGAAAAGGATAGTAGATTATTAGATGCGCTCGAAAACAAAACTCTACCACTGTTACAATATGACTTGAAAGTGGAGGTATTTCACGTCATGTAGAGTTCAGACTGTGGGCGTTACCTTGCACCTTGTAATATGCTTATTTATTTACAAAACATCTTAACTAAACTCATTTGACCTTTGATTTAAACCAATGCTATCCTTGTTAACCACGATATTATAGTATTTTTGGAGTTTTCTTTTGATTGTCTTAAAAATTTGACAACAATCTATACGTATTTGCAGTTAAAGCTAAGGCTAAGCTATCTATATATGATTTATGCATATTTTATAGACAAAATATCGCACGGCGCACAGTTATCAGTGGAATGGGCAGCAGTAGGGCCGGTGCATACCTCACAGAATCGCAATTCGACACCTGAGCACACTGCACCCCTGTGCGTGCGAGGGAGACGTCGCCGAGTGTGGAGAGAGCTTTACTTGCTACTAACCTAACCTCAGTGTTTATAGATTCTACTGCTTCTTCTGGTTAATGATAATTGTTGTAAGTGTGTGCTAGCCCGTATGGGGTATGGGCACTGATAAGAAACCGAAAATATGATCATCAGCAAAGATTTAAATCGCTAGATAAGCCCTAAACCTCCAAAAACGTCCACGTTTTTGTCTTGTGTGTGACACGTTTTCACTCTCTCTGTCACAAGTGAAACTATAGCACGTTGAGAGCATTCACTCAACATGTTTGTGAACGTTTTTGTTGTGCGCAATGTAGGCTTTGATCATCAGAACATTTTACGCAACCTTTCTTCATACAAGAAATAGTAGAGCCGTCTGTCACCCAGTAACACGTAACAATATGACGAAAAATCGTCTCCATAGAAACGTACGTACAAGGTAGTGATCTGTGGCGAGAACCGCCGCGGTCTATAAACAATGCTGCTGTCGGCTTACTACTGACGCTAACGGTGTCAAAACAAACATATTTAGCACCGGTAATATAGCAACACTTTTTCTCGTGGTCCGGAGCGTCCAGGGTATAAAAAAAATTGTAAGACTAACAAAGTCTTTCGCGCAAAAACTGCAGAACCCATTGGGCTTAATTTTGGAATGAAGATAGATAGGTAACAACTTGAATTAGCTCAAAGGAGGACTTTTCAACCCCAAAAAATATACGTTTCTCGCGGGATTTGTAAAAAACTAAAATTCCGCCGCGTTATTTCAAAATCCGTCTCTATAGTAGTGTATCTCATTTTAAACACATTCGATCACTGTAACATTAGGGGGTGGGCAGAAAAATCGTCATAGGAACAATTACACGGCATCTGTCGACTCCGGACCGCTCCCGGCCCGCTCCCGGCCCGCGCCCGCCCCCGGTACGCTCCCGTGTACAATTTATGCTGATTGGATTCCTCTAGGTGCGGCGTGTGATGGAGAAAATGAACATGTGCTGAATTGTAAGTAGGTGACTCATGTTGGTGCTTAATATTTTTAAACAGGGGAAGTTTGGCCCAGTTGCGACAAGCGAAAAGTGGTCGACTTTATTGACTACCGTCACAGTTGTCCGTACGTTCAGATGCATCTTGGAATGATAGGGATATATTTCCATCTCCTCATGAGATATCCCAATAGTTATGTAATAACTTTCATAATATATAAGTATAATTGTATATCATGACATTTTGAAAAGAGCAAGTGCCGAGTTTCTTGCCAGTTCTTCTCGGTGCAAACCTGCATTCCGAACTTGGCGGTAGAGTTTTTGACATTTCATGGGATAAAGAATTTCATTTCATTTTATTTCATTTCATTATCTTTTCCCGATGTATTTCTTTACTCTACGAGTTTTCTTTTCCTTCATAGTCTGATGAGATGATTGTTCTCTAAAATGGCCAATATTTTGTAGAAGATGGCTTCGACTTTGAATTTCCATAAGCGCGGTTCTTTTTATTTTTTACATTGCCGCATCTTTCAATTAAGTAATGCAGTCAAGTTTTACCCGCTAATTTGTAGAGCATAATAATAAATGACTGAGCTGCGTGACTGACTGATCAACTGACTGACTGATTTTACAACACATAGCTCAACCATCTTTGAATAGGTACTGATACTTACATATCTAATAGTTCCACAGCTGGCCACGGGGTTTCGCAAGCATGATGGGTGGGTGACTTAACCCCTCTGATTCTGAGAGGGTTTTGGTCACCCACCACGCTGGCAAAGTGCGGGTTGACGGAATCGTCGCTCGTCGCACATCTTTGAGGATATTTTGTTAAAATCAGACATGCAGGTTTCTACGTCATTAGAGATTGAGACTGGTTTCCAGCTGCTGTATCTCGCTGCCCGTCTTGCTATAAAATGAAACAGACCGCTGTTTGCGCTCTATCACACTCAGGCCAGTACGGCAACAAGTGCTATCCTGTATTCCCATTTTAATGCCCCGCGTGCAGCGACATATAGTTATTGGTACTGATATGCGGAACATTGTCATGATATCGATATCATAATGAACGCACCTGCTGGCTCGTAGCCAGCGCCGCGCCGCGCGGGGCGGGTCCAATAAAACTAGATATTGCAATAACCACTAAATTACCTATTGTTGTGCCGCCCCCGCCAAACGCTGTGCTGCTGGTAATGGCTTCTATGTTTGTTCATTATTTATAGGTGAGTATGTACCTACTTACGTGTAATGACGGTGGGAGGGTTAAATTGCCCGGCAAAATTAAGTATTTCACAAATATCTGACTAATTACGAAATGTAGGCTTGTGGCAATGATAATCGCTCAAAAAAAGTTACATTACATTATCTAGATTATTTTTATAAAAACTTTGCTCAAAAATGTCCTCAGAAACCTCGTATTAGGATCTACCCTTAGGAAACTAAATATCACTTGCTTAACGGTAAAGGAAAACATCGTGAGGAAACCAGTATGCCTGAGATTTCTCAGAAATGTTCTCGAAGGTGTGTGAAGCCCGCCAACCCGCATTTGGCCAAGGTGGTGTGCTATGGCCAAACCCCTCTCTGTCTGAGAGGAGACCCGCGCCCAGCAGTGGGACATAAAAAGGGGTTGAGAGAGAGTACCTACCCACCTAATGGCTCCAAACCTGGATAACTGCACATAAGGATGGTTTGAGAACGATGACTTTAATGAGAATTTTTGATCAATTTTTAATAAAAGTTTGATGCTATTGCTTTCCTGGACTTGTGACTTGATCAATTTAGCGCTCGCTGTTAGGGTTCCATACCAAAATGGTAAAAATGGAACCCCTATGTTGAGACTTTCTCCGTCCGTCTGTCTGTCTCTCTGTCGCGCTGGATTATTTCAATATCGTTTCATTTCCATCTTTTTACGGTACCGCAATAATTATGCCATATGATTAAAGCTGATGTCATTATTCACTGGACCAAAAAGGCGCTTCTATAGGTACCAAAGGCAATCTAGGTGATATTTAACGCTTGTTTATACCATACCTATGAGGGCAAGTACTTACGAGTGGATTGGGTTGTGTGCCCCACGCGTGGGGCGCGGGATAATTATCGCGCCTCGCTCCACAAAGGCCGGCCAGAATTAAGCAAATAGGATTTTGTGATCGCATTTCACACTGGGGATACCTGTTAACGTCTGTGCGTCTCATTCAGCCGTTGAATGCCTAGGGAGCAGGGATTCTATAGCTACGCACCTATAGACGTATTTAGACTATGTATTATTATGCACACTACGAGTTTGTACTTAATTGCAATCTCTTCTGATGGTAGGTACGAGTAAGTGGCAGTGTAGTAGATATAAATAAAAATAAATAAATATAAATATAAATAGTGGACAACATCACATACATTGCTCCGATCCCTTAATAAGTAGCTTATGCACTTGTGTTAAGGAAATCAGAAACAACGAAGGTACCACAACACCCAGACCCGAGACAATGTAGAAAACTTATTTTCTCTATACATTGCCCCGACCGGGGATAGAACCCGGAACCTCAGAGATGGCGGCGCCTTGAAAACCGGCACGGTTTTCTATCTTCACAACATCGCACCTTTTAACGCTATATCGCTTGGCAGTGAGTCCGTAGCAATATGCCACTTTTGAAGCCGTTTTTAGAAGATTTAGAAATTCTAAAATTCTAGAGTGAGTCTCGTGTCGGGAATCGAACCCGCTGCGTTCTGCTGAAATCGAGTGAGATCGCAGTCAAGTACAAACTGATACAAATCCCGTGGGAATCGTGGATTTCTCTGGGAATAATATTGTTTCCGTTCCCGCTACCTTTTTTAACCATCATATGTAGGTAAGGTTTCGAAGAAATTTGCTATAATAATCTTTAGCTATAGCAAGTTTAAGTGGTATTTTTAGGGGTAAAATCCGGGCACAATTCTATCTTTGTTCCAAATTTCATCAAGATTGGTTCAGTGGTTTTGGCGTGAAAGTGTAACAGACAGAGAGACAGAGTTACTGAGTTACTTTCGCATTTATAATATTAAGTAGGGAAGTAGGGATAGTAGGGTTAAAAACAGATACCAATTCGCAAATAAATACTACTGTATTGCAACACTGTCAGGCTCAGTTAGAGGGTCTTCCTTGAAAAAAATTCCGATTAAATTAAAATACCTAAACGAATCAAAAGCACATCGATCTCCGACGGACCGCGGCCCACCGCTAAAGTGCGCTAAGTGAGAAATTCTCAAAACTCCACGGCAATTAAACCGGGGCAAAGATAGCGCATTAATATTTGATAACACAATTAATTCGCTCCAGAGGTTCGCCTCGTAAAATTTTCAATTTGCCCCGAACAAAGTTTCACCTGATAAACGTGAAGTTAGGTGCGGTAAAAGGAAAAGTCCTTCCAGAGATAACGCGGTGGCGTGTAATTACGTTGGAGTACTTACGATGGCGGGGAATTATAATTTTGTAACTTGGTTTACTTTTGCGTTTGAGGGCCGGCCGCTTCTCGGATATCTAGAGCTGATGAAACTTTGTCTTCGTGGATATTTTCTTACCTTTGAGGTTGAATAACATTTATAAGTTTCTCTTTATATTTTTTTACTTTTACTGTACGGTCAACGCCACAAGTTTGTAATGCTAGACAGTTTGTGGTAATAATTCGTGGGACCACATAACTACTTCTGTGTAAGTACCTTGTGGACCTTGGGTTCTTGCTCACTGTTTTATCAATTTAAATCCTTGTATGGATTTTTGAAGTTGACCGTTCTTCTTATGTTGCATAATAATAACAATAAAAAAATTAAAAATAAAATTCATTCATAATTAATATTTTTTTTTTATTTTTTAGGTAAATATTATGAATAATATCTACCATCTGTTATTCAAAATAATAAACATTAATTCAGTTAAATTATAGACGTATTACATTGAAAAATTAGTTTAGTAGGTACAGATTTTCGTTTATTTAAGCATGTTTTTAAACATCACTGTAATAACTTATCCTTAGTTTTATCAACTGGTAAAGTCGGCAAGAATATCTCTACACAGAATCCGGTACAGTCGCTACCAACAGGCTGCCAGGTGCTGTTCAGGACGCTCCCGCCGCGCCGTCGCTAAATTTAACGTCTTTATTTGTATTCCCGACTGTACCGGGTTTTTACATTTGCAAATTCTACCATAATGACAAAGCTTAGCAAATATTCAGTGAGCGTTTAATATAAAATGTTGCACTAAGATACTTAATTAACTTTTCATAAACGCTCGTCTGTCTATGCATGCACATGCAGCGTCGCGGAAGATTATAACAGAAAAACGTCGTTTTACCTAATTAAAAAAAAAACTAAGCCATTTATCAAAAATCGGTTTTTGAGCGTGTTTGGATATTATTATCGACAGCACATTAAAATGAAAATTACAATTACACCCATTATAGTTTCCGATTAAAATTAGAAACAGGAAGACTTTGGAGCCACTTTTGGAGAACTTTCTGTCGAGATTTTTTTTCCAATCGTGTTCCTGTTTCACTGCGACTTTAGATTAAAGACCTGATGAAAAATACATGAAGATTTTTGAAAATAACTATTGTTATAGTTTTTAAATTGCAGGTCACTTAAACGACCGTATGGCGTATACGGTAGGTAAGTCCTAAACCGATCCGTAGTTCAACCTGGAATTCTGGACGTCCCGTTTAACAGTATCATCATGAATGTGTATGCTAACTGTACGCTGGGTAAACTGCGGTAAAGTTTCGCAATGCCCGCAGACCCCCCTTGATTGGAAGGTAAGTTTGAAAATAACACAAGTTATTTCTGTATCGGCCATTAAATATGTCGTTTCCGAGGTGCCCGTGTTCCACGTATTCCGGTCTGAGCCCAGGCATCGAGCACCGGGCACCTGGCTTTTTACAGTGGCTAAAAATGAAATGCTTTAAAATACCCAAGTAGGTACTTGTATGGAGTTAACTACCAAGGGGTACCAAGCTGAAAATAAATTTACTTTTTTAATGGAAAATAATAACGAAACAAATGAACGTCTGGCTTACTTATCTCATGTTCCTTTCGTAGAAAAAATATTGGTAAGTATCATACAAAGAAGCCTAAAGCTAAGTAAATAAAGGATATCACGAAAAAAATTAACTCTTTAATAGTAAGTTTGTCAAAAATTTTGTTTGAAAAACTGAACTAACATTAATTTTTTAAACATTCTAGGTCCAAGGGTTTGTTAATTAAATATTGGATCAAACATAGAATGACAGCTTACTTTTTTATAACACTGTAGCTGGCCCGGAAAAAGTTGTTGTGTGTATAATCATTACTTATAAAATATAAAATCGGTCCTACCCATTTTTATAAAATTCAAATTTGTTACATTTGTTGAAAAAATAAATGTATGAAAGTGAAAATCTTTATTTTTCACACAGGCCTTAATATAGGCTCTTATGTTAAATCAAAACTCTACCGCTAAGTTCGGAAAACAGGTTTACACCTAGAAAAACTGGCAAGAAACTCGGCACTTGCTCTTTTCAAAAATGTCATTAGGATATACAATTTTTCTTATATAATATGAAAAATTATTACATGACTGTTAAGATATCTCGTGGTAAATTTTCTTTATCAGAGATTACATTATTACAAATCGCCTATAATTGGCCAAAATTCAATCATAAGTTTAGCTTTTTAGATTCCTCCTTAATATCATGTAGTGGTATGCACAAAGTTTCCTGAATTTCATAGAATTGATATACATAGATTTGTAATGTTGAGTGCGTCACTCGACATGTCCTTAATTGATTCAGCCATAAATTAAACATTTTATTCCGAACCCAGCCGGAAACTTAGCTGTGTTGTCGAGCCATTAATTTCTCAGGTAATAAATGTTGCACCAATTTAGGCGCAAAATCTAGGCTAACCTAATTAACTCGCAATATTATGATTCTCATTTTATTATACTACTAAAACTGTACGCCGAGGTGTCATGGGGGATTTGATTTATACTTCGGAGTTTATTACTCTTGTTTACTAATATTTATAGCGTGTAATTAGTTAAGTGCATACTTGCAGTATATGTATACTGCATAATATGTACTCTGTAGTAGGTACATGTATAATGTATACTTACGTACTACAGAAAGGAAAGGTATATAGGTAGTATACATACTTAGGTTTGATAGTTTTTCGGTTGATTTTTCGATGTCCTCCATTTTTGGAAGGACCGGGATTTGGATTCCAGACCTTTGGAAGTTACGAATATACGAAGGTGCGACCAGCTAACATGATCCTTGCTTTGCTCAAGTGACACCATCGCTATTTCATCAAAATCGTCGGATCTCTGAAACAGATATAAAGATTTGGATGAAATTTGCTTATCATTTTGCCTATACTAAGTATATTGGTATTTCTCGTAAAATCACGATATTAGAAAAAAAACCGTATATACTTATATCTATATTACCCAGGTTCTTCTTCTATTATCGAACCGAGCAGTAAGTACAAAGTATTCGGGAAAGCCTTTAAAGAGACATGTTAAAGTCAATAACTGGCCAATCTAGGATAGGACTAGGAGCGACTAGGATTTAAGAGTTGCGATGAAAAAACAAACTCTCAATCAAGTATTCATTTTTATCTTAATCGTTAGCAAATTCTGCACCCCGATTGGCTGATGCAAATCAGAGAACCAATCAGCGGGCAGAAACGATTACGATACCGATGAATACGTTTTTCTTTTACAATCCAGGGGCTGATAGGTAGCCCTCTATAGCCGTCCATCACACGCCTCCCGTCCATCACCTGTAAACAAGCTGCAATCAATCCAATCAACGACAATAAAGCTATCACACTTATCCGCACAGAAACGCAATTACTTAGACAGGGATCAATCACACCTCATTTAAATGCGACAGAATGCGATTAAACCACGGACGAGATCGCCAAACATGCGAATATCGGCGCCTGATACGAAAAATCAATGCATTTATGTCTTCAGAGGGAGGTGCTTCACGTAACGCTTCCCTTGGGAAAAGTACCGGCCCATATGGTCATAAGATGTAATAGACTTAAACTTAGGTTTTAGACAGTGGACTGTGTTTGACTGATGGCAATTAATAAATATCAAGTTCAGATCACGAAACTTACGAATATCGGGAGCTATTTAGCATTGCACTCCCGCCCTTTTATTACCTGTGTATTAACAATATAAATTAGAGCTCATTTTAATGTGATAAAAAGCAATGCTAATTTTCTCAGTAACAAAAAACAATAATTCAACTTCTGCTCTTATTACAGAGGTGCTCTACGCAAAAGTAGGCCTTTGACTTTATTGGGTTCTGGGGTTATGTTGGATCTCTTTCAAAAAGTACAGTGGTAAAATCTCCCCTGCATAAAATGCCAGGATTCTGTGTATCTAACTAAATTCAGGATTCTTTGTATGACGTCTCCGAGGCACGTAGCTGGATGCCCAGGACGATAACACGACAGGAACGCGACGGGAACGTCACGGGAACGTGGCGGGTGCATTCGTGGACGACAGCGATGCGCCAACGATTTATCGACACGCATTACCTCCGAAAGGTGAGCCCTGAATTAGACTGCCTGATTCATTGAGTAGAGCTACTCTCTCGCGCTATACTCTTAGCTGGGTACTGATTTATCGTATATCTCCACGTGATTGTACGTGATATTAAATAAAATCGACGTGTCTGTTTGTGTAATTTGTAAAAATTTGTACCGAGTTAGTTAATAAGGAATCCGCTTTTAAAATCGCTGTAGTATCATCTTGTTTGGACGAGCTAAATTTCGGAATTCCTAAAATTATTTAGGGACTTACACAGACAGGCAAGCAAATGTTACAAGAAGAATAAAGAAGGAAGAAAGAAGATAGAAAAATGAAAGAAGGAAGAAATAAGAATGTTACAAGTGTAGTTTTGTAAAGAAATGGTACTTTTATTTACAATTGTCACGAGTTTTTCAAATAAATAAACTTAGAAGGAGTCCGGTGTAAATGCTAGTAGGTGCTTAAATATATTACCGTGCAATACTGTTGCACAAAACATGCCTGTGCGTGTTGACACTGTGTTATGGATTGCTGTTATTTTTGACAGGCAACAAAATAATTGAGAAATGTACAGGACTCAATTAGATACCTGGTGTTCCATGTTTAGTGAACCTATAATAGTAAATTACTGCAGCGGCCCGCAAAATGGTTAATGGTCAAACGTTTGAATGTGGGCAGAGGCAGAGCCGAGGAACAAATACGTGAGTCCATCAATGCCTAGTTGTGGTCAAGGCTTATATAGTACTTTTCTCAAACAATGCCCAAAAATTTAAACTAAGTAGCAGAAATTGCAGTATTATATTATGGTTGTCAAACATCTGCCATCAAAGCCAGGTTAAACAGTAGGCAATGTGTGGGTCAGAAGTCAGCAACAAAAGCAGACGACGTTAGGCTAACAATTTCACACCCAAAGAATTTGCCAAGGAAATCGATGAATCAGAGATCAGCTAGAAAACGTACTTAATCCGAGTAAAGCTATGTGAAAGGCCACAAAACACAGTTCCTCATCTCACCTTTAATAAATAGGTTAATAAAAAATATTACTTTAAAAAATGACGGCAGTTTACTGGTGACAAAAATGATTGTTTTGATGTTGCTATACTTGTTATTAGTCCGTACGCGAGTTTCCACAAGGACAGTATCCGCCATGTTGCGCTGTATTAGCGGAAATTTTGAGATATGGCGCTACTTTTTTCTTGTATAAAGAAGGTTGATGAAGAAGGTGAATGACCTCATCCTTAGGTTAAAATATTATTAATCATTTTAATAATATTTTTCTTAATTTTTTTTTCCGTTTGTATCATGCGATCAGTCCTAAGACTATGAGCAGATGTTATGTGATTTTCTTTATTCTGTATGTTTTTTCCCATCGGAATGTCTATGGTATTGTTCAACTCATCTATGATCTGTCTAGATCTAGGATCTTTTTCCTTTTCAGACGATATAGGCAGTCTGGGACCGTGAGTTGTAACGCCGGCTGATTAGGGTGGTGTTCCAGCTGGGATTTATATTTGACACTGCATTGCTGTATTTCTTCTTTTACAGTTTTGATTCCGAGATGTTCATGAATCTCACTCTTTTTTATAAACCATGGGGCATTTGTTATTTGTTTCAGAATATAGTCTTCAGTTCTGTCAAAGGCTGCGCCCCAGAGTTTTTCTTAAATAAAACAATGAAACCAACCACGTAAAGGTATTCTCAAACAGTGACGAATATAAACCGCGAACTAAAACAACCTCGCGCCGCACCGTACCGTGCGGTAAAGGAAAACACAATTATTTTACAAATAATGTCGTGCAGCTGCCTAGGACCACGTTAAACGTATGATATATATTTATAAACACTAAATTCCAGTTATAAAAATAATGATACTGTTTGCTTGTCCCTTAATCACGAGAAATCCATTCTATCAACGGACATTCGAGTTAAATAGCCCATATCTCTCATCTCAACCCCTTTTTATGTCCCACGTCTGGGCACGGGTCTCCTCTCAGACTGAGAGGGGTTTGGACATAGCCCACCACGCTGACCAAGTTCGGGTTGGCGGGCTTCACACACCTTCGAGAACATTTTGCAGGCATACAGGTTTCCTCACGATGTTTTCCTTCACCGTTAAGCAAGTGATATTAAGTTTCCTAAAAACGCACATAACTCGGAAAAGTCAGAGGTGTGTGCCCAGGAATCTAGCCCACGACCTCCTTATGAAAGGCAGAGTTCAGAGCCACTGAGCTATCACTGCTTGTCAACCATATCCCTATTAGAGAAAAAACTCATAAGGATCAAAAAGGACTCTTTGTTACTACAATTCCTTTTAAAGTTAAAGAATTTACCTTCAGTTTGTTGGTCATTTAAACCAGACTGAAAATACAAATAAAGAGTTTGATGGTAAGAACCGACATTAAAGTCAAACGATGCTGAAATGTGAGTAATATTTACAACATTAAAATTTTCAAAGGTTATGTTTCATACTTATAATAATTTACTTATAACTGTTTTATACATATTATAATATTTTACCTATAACAGTTTACGTTAACGTATTATTTTACCGCAGGGCGACCATTCCGCGCATTTGCCTGTGACATATTAACGCAACTGTACGCAATACGCATTGCGGATGCGTACACTAATAAAATCTTTTGTAAGTAGGTTCTGTCTTTTGTAATGTTTATATTCCACATCCTATGTTATAAGCTCTTATGAAAAGTCAAAACTCCACCCTACCGTCATTCGGAAAGCAGGTTTGTACTGAGAAGAATTGGCAAGAAACTCGGCACTTGCCCCTTACAAAAATTTCATTATATATAACTCTTCTTACATAGTAGAAATGAGTATATAGTGGGGATATGTAAGCATATCCTTATCATTCCTAGAATCCTTGTCTTTCAAACTGCCTTCAATGGTGAATTTTGTAGACTCACGTAGAGTTAGCGTAGTAGTTAACTTATACAGTATACTATATTTGTCTCAAAAATTCAGCGATTAAAAAACAGAAATCTACGCGGGCAAAATCGCGTTCAACAACTAGTCACCAATAAAGCTTTTTTTTTCCACGGCATATTATTCAAACTGATGAAATACATTCTGACAAAACAATCCCAGCAAAAACATTTTCATGTAAAATGTTGCCAAGACGAGAACATGTGGCTCACACTATCAAAAAGTTATCAGATCTCATGTAGAGCAAGACTTTTAACTCTATACGCCCTAACTCTATACATCCTAACTTTATAAACTCTACACTTTAGTCAAAATATATTATGTCTTGGCTGTTTCGGTACCGTCACATGGGCGTAAAGTGAAGAATTTATTCACTGTTCAGTACTTTTCTAATAGAGTTTTGCAAGTGGCATAATGGACCATGCAAAATTCAAGAAATTTCACATTAAAATTAAATGGTATCACCATTGTTATGGGAAAAAACTTCCATTTATTAAAAATATCCTCTAAAGCAAAGGAACACACTTTTGCAAAGTGTGATGAAGTATTTGAAATCAATGCAGTTAGTAAAACCTAAGTGCAGTTTCTGAGGAGACTCAATACCTATCTAATAAATAATCGTTACTACAGAAACTAGGTATTGTATATCAGAAAAGTACAAAGTCAGTGAATAATATTTTTACTTTACACCCATGTGACAGTAACGAAACAGCCAAGACATAATATATTTTGACTAAAGTGTAGAGTTTATAAAGTTAGGATGTATAGAGTTAGGGCGTATAGAGTTAAAAGTCTTGCTCTACATGAGATCTGATAACTTTTTGATAGTGTGAGCCACATGTTCTCGTCTTGGCAACATTTTACATGAAAATGTTTTTGCTGGGATTTCACTTCTTTTTGTAAGTTGTTTACGACTATATTTTTTATTTGGTTAATTTCCTTTTCTTTGGTGTATTTCTTGAATATCATTGCAAGGTGGATATTTGTCCGAATCAAGTATCCCCCCTCTATCATTTAAATGAGGGAACCCTCCTTGGTTCACCTAGTTTATTTTTTTCCTTATTTGTAGTTTATTACAAAGAGTCCCTATATCAATTTTGAGACCTCTAGCATCAATATTTGCGGTAATTTCATACAAACTTCCATCCCCTATTTTAAGGGGTTGGGGGGTTAAATTTCCAACTTTTGGATTTTTTTTGTTGGTTGTGTGCTAATACTAGCTTATATACCAAATTTCAGAAATTAAGTTTTTATTATACCTATATACTTATGGGAAACCCCATACGAACTTCCAACCCCCTAATTTTATGGATGTGGGGTGATTAACTAAAAATTTTGAAACACGTATTTAATTGTTTATTACAAAGAGTCCCTATATCAATTTTGAGACCTCTAGCATCAATATTTGCGGTAATTTCATACAAACTTCCATCCCCTATTTTAAGGGGTTGGGGGTTAAATTTCCAACTTTTGGAATTTTTTTGTTGGTTGTGTGCTAATACTAGCTTATATACCAAATTTCAGAAATTAAGTTTTTATTATACCTATATACTTATGGGAAACCCCATACGAACTTCCAACCCCCTAATTTTATGGATGTGGGGTGATTAACTAAAAATCCTGAAACACGTATTTAATTGTTTATTACAAAGAGTCCCTATATCAATTTTGAGACCTCTAGCATCAATATTTGCGGTAATTTCATACAAACTTCCATCCCCTATTTTAAGGGGTTGGGGGGTTAAATTTCCAACTTTTGGAATTTTTTTGTTGGTTGTGTGCTAATACTAGCTTATATACCAAATTTCAGCTTTCTAGGTCTTCAGGAAGTACCTAGGAATTTTGATGATCATCAGTGAGTCAGTCAGTCAGTCAGTCAGTCAGTCAGTGACGAAATTTGGGTTTTTTAGACGTCAATAAAATCTAAAGTATAAGACCTATAAAATTGAAACTTTATAGGTTTAATAAGTTCACTGGCGACATCATTTTCCGAGAATTTTGATTATCTGAAATAATTCAGGCCTAAGTTATAAGGGTTTAAAAATACGGCGAAACACTTCGAGAAAAGATAGGTAGTGCCCTCGCGCTTCGCTTGGCTCGTCTTGGCGGGGACACTACCGTGTCCCCAGATTTATTTTATCGACACTTGAATGTTCAAACATTTTTAAACACAGGTGTGCACTCAAGGGAAATAAATGTATTGAAACTAAGAGAACAACTACACTAAGAATTTCTTGTATTACAATTTGTCTTATGAATTTATTGTCGTGTTTTATCACAATGGCAAAAAAGTTATGGTGTTATATTAACACACTACTTGACTGCAATCTTATGGTGAGTATGCAGCTGATGCTAGCTTGGAAGGCGTAAATTACTTCTAACGGCTACACAGCATTGCACCGGAACGCTCTTGCGGTACGGATTTACCGGTCCAGTAGAAAACCAGAGAGGTATCTCTGATATTATAGAAAATTACTAGTTAAGCATTAGTTTTTAGTTTAATTTTTTCCCCACTGACTTCCGTTTACCAGTTTCGTAATTAAGTTTTCAACTTTGAAACCTTTTTTTCTTAAAGAAGCGATTCTTAGCTAAATAATGAACTTTATTTGAATACCTATACCATACCACGTATTGAAGATGATGATGATAATGACGATAGTATTACAGGGGCGACTAGTCGTGATTGCGATTACGGCACTAGTGCAATAATAAAATGTAATCGCCCCAATTCCCCGCAACTAAAACAAATAGATTTAGAACAAAAATAAACATAAGGCCATAACGTCCGGGCGAGGTGGCCGGCACCGACTCGTATATTACCTGTTGGTTTTAACTGAAATGTTTGATGCGTTTGCGCTTGATCGACAGGTGGAGAGCGCTCCACGCGTCTTGATACTTGATTTCTCTTTTTTGTCATCATCTCAACCCCTTTTTACGTCCCACTGCTGGGCACGGGTCTCCTCTCAGACTGAGAGGGGTTTGGCCATAGTCCACCACGCTGGCCAAGTGCGGGTTGGCGGGCTTCACACACCTTAGAGAACATTTTTGTGAACTCTCAGGCATGCAGGTTTCCTCACGATGTTTTCCTTCACCGTTAAGCAAGTGATATTTAGTTTCCTAGAACGCACATAACTCGGAAAAGTCAGAGGTGTGTGCCCAGGATTCGAACCTGCGACCTCCTTATGAGAGGCAGAGGTCAGAACCACTGAGCTATCACTGCTCTTTTTTGTATGATGCCAGTTTCTTCTTTATCTGATTTGTATGATCGGTTTTGAATCTTAATTGTGGTAAATTATGATGCAGCCGGGGATAAGGCAATCTACGAGTTACTAAGTGATGAACTTCTACGAAGTAATGAAATAAACCTTATATGGTTACTTTACATGGTCTTATAACTACCAAACATACCAGTTATATTTACAGAATCTAGAAATTTTTAAGTCGTTGTGTTTTCATTTCAGTGGCATAACTGTACCAGCAAAACATATAAAACCTGGCAGGTGTAATGGAATGGACGGCTTGCTATTTAAAACTGAAGATGCGATGGAAAAACTTAACATTGCTCACTAGCCTAAATTATGAAGACACTGAGGCATTACTCGAAGTTATCACCTGAAAGATCTATCTGCGCGCGCATGTATGCACACACACACACACAGACACACATACATACACACACGCACACACACACACATACACACACACACACACACACTCACACACACACACACACACACACACACACATACACACACACACACTTTTAGGATATTTAACTTATATTGTATTTAACTTAAGTATATATTTTAAATGTGTACTTCATTTCTATGTATATGATTTTCATAAAGATTGTCTACGGAAGAGCGGGACATCCTGGCACAGGTATAAATTTACCTAAAAGGATGTCCCAACAACTGATGAATGTTTTGAAATATTTTTATTAATAAATCATTTTTTCTTTTCTTTTTTTTTTTCAAAAATTATTAGGTAAAAAAAAAAAAAAAAAAAAAAAAAAAAAAAAAAAAAAAAAAAAAAAATTGCGTTAGATTGCTTCTCCAGTGTACCTACATAGCAGAACTTCTTGAACTTTACTAAGTATAAGTGGCTTATAATATAGACAAGAATATGCTATAAAACTGACCAAATGGTCTGATTGAAAGATTGAAAGTCGATCAGTGACCTATGGACAGCGGTATTTCATGAATTTTCCTAACAGTCATCGGGATCCTGCACCATTTTAGCTGAGATTTTTTTTAGTGGTGCTCATTACTTGTGTGTCCATTCGATCTGTTGCATCCGTTGTCTGTCAAGGCTCAAGACCTCTGCATCGCGCTATCGTGTCGACAGGGCCATGTGTTTCGCGTCGTGCGCGCGCGCCGCGTATCAGCTTCGCCATTACCTGCGAAGGTATTTTTATACGCGCTATTTCTAAACCGTTTAACGCTTGTGCTGTTTGTATTACTTCATTGCTCCATCAGCGGTTAAGTTTTCATTTTTATTGGATTCCGTACGATACTTGACTGCCCATCAATCCGTAGTGGAACAACGTGGAAGGTCTAACATCTATTATGTTAACAACAGAGAAAAGAACAGGAGACCAAGCTGTGGCATAACTAACATTGGCAGTTTAACGGCGTAGAAGCCGTATTTACGCGATCTTTAGTGAAGTTTTGTATAAAAACTATAAAGACAATGACTTTTAAATTTACACGTCATGTATTTTGGGACTTTAATCTAAAATCGTTGAGAAGCAGAAACACGATTGGATAAAATTTCCTCGATAGAAAGTTCTCCCAAAAGTTGCTCGACAATCTCAGTTTTTCTCGTTTTTATCGGAAACTGAAATGGATGTAATTGTAATTTTTGTTTTAATGTATCGGTAATAATTATATCTAAAAACGTTGAGAAACAGATTTTTGATAACTGGCTTAGTTTTTGAGTAATTAGGTAAAAGGTCGTTTTTCTGACATATTCTTCCACGACGCTGCATGTCGCACCCATCAACGTATCCGTGAGAGTGACAAAGACAAAAATATATTGATAAATTTCATACTTAATAATAATAATCCAGGACAAGACTATAAATTGAGGAGTTTATTACTCTTTACGTTAGTTAGTAATTAGTACTTCACCATTGATATCACCTGTTTTTAAGTGAAGATACAGCCAAGATCAAACTTGAAATCCCTTGGCGGAGCGTCTGTGCTGGTAGGGACTAGGATGGTCTCAATTCGCAGACGAAGCCTCACACCAGACTAGACCAGAGCCGATTAAGAAATTATAAAATTCTATAGTGGGCCATGGCGGGAAATGAACCCGCGGTCTCCCATTCAAATCAGAAAAGGCACCTTACCTAACAAACCTAAATATGATTATTATGCCTATGATACTTTAGTTTAAAATCAGACAATAACTTCAACTTCTGTTTTAAACGCACCGTCGTAACTTTTTAGATATTTTTGTGAAGATCAAACCAAAGAATAACCCCCTTCTGACGCAGTCGGGTAAAAAGTAAAGTGCATAACTATGTCATTATTTTTTGTATTTTGTATTCTATGAAGATCACAAGAAATAGAAATAGCAGTCATATTTTGTAATTCAAATAACGTTGAGGTGTGTATCAAAGTTAATGAAGTAAACTTCCACCTGTTCCACAGACAAAACGAGCTTGTGTCTAATGCGTTCCCGTTAACTGCGCTGCGAAACCCCTAAACAACTGAGATTTGCGCTAGAGTTGGCCGCCTAGATCATTCTATCGATATCATACCCACTCATCTCGTAAAATATCATGCGACAGAGTGTTAAACTGCTGCTATGTCCTTCAAACGCAACGGTTCATCGGAACAATCACTCGTCATGACTGTAGGGTAATACAAATATCCTATGTTAGTAATAACCTATATCAAACATTTAGACATAATAGTAAATCTAATATCGAATCTAATATCTAATCATAATAGTAAAATTAATGCTGTTTTCTCAAATATTTTTAAATGGAGCTTGTGGTTGAATTATGTGCAAATAAAATGACACCAATAAATTATTTTATCAAAAACCGTCGGTTTTAAGTCTAAGCGAAAACAAATGTGTAAGCTTGGTGCCTAAAATATGAGCGCCTCCTCTCTACCTAAGCACTGAAATAGCAAAAGAACATCGATAAAAATAATAAATTTTCACAGCACTAAAAACATTTAAGGGTTGTCACAAAATGAAATTATACAACGATCCACCTACACACTTGCAATAACACACTGTTAATTTTCTTCAAAAGCTCATTATCTTTGCTCACTTCTATTTTAGACTCTATTTTGTGGACTATAGAGCGTATAATGGTTTTCTCTGATTCCCTTTGAAGCCAACCTGTTTCACGACTCGGTTAATCCCTTTTATCTTAAGGTGACAAGCCGCGGTTTATTATTTCTGCTGAGATATGTCTGTAATTCCCCTTAAGGGCTGCGTGGAGAAAGAACAAAGTGCGTGTGTTACATTGTTCTACAAACAAAAGCGAGTTAAACGGATTTTTGGGTTAATTTCCGTTATCATCATCCTCAACACTTAAACATCGCTCACGACTGAGCCCAATGCACTCAGCTTTCTTCTCCAAATGAGGATGGTTTAGACTGTAGGTGAACGCATTGGCTTTAGGTTTAGGTACAGTCCTTTAGGGAAACGGCAAGGAGTCATCTCTCGTTCGAAGCTTGTTCCATTTTTAATAATGGACCTTCGGAAAATAAGTTTGAAACTGCATTGTTTCACAATAGATGGCGCTAGTTCTGCCTAAGAACTCAACATTACATCGTGGAGTGATGTGGCTCGTATAGCTCAGTGGAAGAGCGCCCATCCGCAATAGTTGGGTGACGCGGGTTCAAATCCCGCTGCGAGTGAATTTTTTATTCGTATTTAAATTTATAGGAATTATAACACAAATCAAAAAGATAATTAGGTACAGTCAACGTGAAAACTCCATATATAGCATTTACGGCCTTATTTTATAGACAGAAAATGCTTAACGCATACCCCTCCGGCAGGGGAAACGGAAGGGTTATGTGGGGCTTGCACCCACTAAAAACTGTCTGTTGCAACGACGAACCAACTGGCGGAAGTACGGGATTCACTGTCGCATTCACCGCGCTCCCACCAAGTAAACAATATGTGTGCACTTGGCCAGTTCACATTTTATGGTAATATACTTAGTTGCAAACCGTTTTAGCCTTTAATCTATCTATGGAATTTTTAACTTGATCCGCAATATCTTTGAGAACACTACCTATTGGTTAATATGATGTTGTGATGAAGCTTGATATCTTTGTACATATTTTAGAGTCTTATAGACAAGAGGAGACTATAACAGTTGACTATAACTGACTATAACAGGAGAAGATTATAACAGTTTGGAATAACAGACAAACTCACATAACACAAAATCAGTACGGATTACAACGCATACGTTTACACATTAGATTAATTCCAGCTTAGACGGGTACTAGATTAAAATATCGATCCGTGTAATCCGAACCTGTTGAATTAATAGTCGATTAGTCTCCATTAGTCGAGCTTAGTACGGCTCCTCACTAATAGGTACTAATAGTGATGTGCCGCGGCTTAACTTGTCAGCGATACGGGGACAAATGAGGAACAACATCGTTTCCCTGCTGAGCACTGGAGCAGGTGCCAGTGTCGTGGCCACGGGGAAAATATCGCTCGCTTGGTGCACTGTGGCGTGGATTGAACTGTAAACTATGGCGACACATTGAACACTTTCTTTGGTTGAAACTATATTTTTAGGGCCCTCGTTTTTTAATTTGGTGGGCAGATTGAGAGGTGTTTTGGTTGAAATTGTTGATGGTACAAAACCCTCAGTCCGACTCTTGCTTGACCAAATATTCACAATTACTCTTATGAAAATAGTTTTGCCTCAAATTATGTATGCAAATAGTATGTTGACACTGCTATGAATCTTTTATTTCAGTAATAGCGATGTAGGTGTATCAGCCGTGCACATTTTTTAATATCTTAGAAAAGAAAAGGCATTTTCCTTAATAGGTAGGTACTTACTCTTCGGGGAGCGATATTTTCTCAAAAACCTGCTATCCCAAACAATCTATAGCGGTACCATAAATTTTGCGGGCTATAAAATATGCATATAAATTATCAAAGTACGTATATAATACACTGTATACATGAGAATAATGCATTCACGCGGCGTGATGTATAGTCACGGTACAACATTAGTTTTAGGCGGTTACTTGCGCTGGTTTTGCCATGGGCTATCATGAAATATAGTACTGGACTGTAACAACATGGCATGTTAATTCATGTGCAATTTAAGACTTTTATATCAAGCGGGTCTTTCTAAGGATATGTTTTAGAGAGTGCGCTCAGGAACTCCACAACATAATACCTCTTTCGCCTTTCTACCCACAGAACCGCAAGACGCTAAAAGAAACGGCATCCTTAAGTGGTTAATATCCAGCGTATTCGAACGCAACATTTTTCTTCCACGTTTCTGATACGAACCGCTAAGGTGTGGAACACTCTTCCAGCTTCCGTGCTCCAAGCCAAGTATAATCTGGGTGATTTCAAGAGAAGAGTGAATAGGCATTTTATAGGCGAGCGTGCTCCATCCTTGACCTCATCATTACTGTTCGCAAGTGTTCATCAGACATAACGATCATGTCTGATGAACACTTGAACAGCAAGTCTATCAATTATAAAATAAAAACTTTTATCTTATTTTTCCCTCCTTTTCTTCACAGCTAAGCACGAGCCTCGTCTCATAATTGGTTTGACCATTGCCCGCCATACCGGTCAAGCGCGGGTTGGCGGGCTCGCACACCTTTCAGGAACTCTCAGTTGGAAATTCCTCACCTTATCTCCTTAAAGTCAGCGTGTGTTCCCTGAATAGGAAACCTCGGCTCCCTAAAATAATCCAAGTATTTTGTGCATTTTTAACCGACTTCAAAAAAAAAGGAGGAGGTTCTCAATTCGTCGGAATCTTTTTTTTTTTTTTTTTTTTCTATGTATGTTCCCCGATTACTCGAAGACGCGTGGACCGATTTGAAAAATTCTTTTTTTGTTTAAGAGGGTTTTGTTTCCAGATGGTCCCATTTTAATCAGGTCAGGATCTGATGATGGGATCCTGGAGAAATCGAGGGAACTCTTCAAATTTTATATGGACACATGAAAGTATTTGAGTATTATTAGAAAGAGTAATATTTTCCAAGTTGTTCTATGGTAATCAGGTCAGGATCTGATCATGGAATCTTGGTGAAATCGAGGGAACTCTTCAAATTTTGCTAGTATACTTGAAGCGAGTTGGGTATTTTTTATAGTTACTGGTGCATTTGCTAGCAGATACTGATTTGATGTCTAAAGTCATCAAGTCAGGGTCTGATGATGGGATCTTGGTGAATTTGAGGTATCTCTTCAAATTTTATGAACACACCTCAAGCAATTTGGATATTTTTACAACGCCTTGTGAATTTTATTGTTTTCCACTAAAAAGTATAAAATAAAAATGGGAAATGCTTTCCAAAAAACCAACTTCAAATGCCACTACAAAGAGTGAAATAATTTTTATTTAAATTTTAGGTACCTACACCAATTCGAAGTCGGGCGATTGTCTATGACTTCGTCATTTCTTCGCACATCAAGTAAGTAAGAAGGACTATTAGGGATTGTATGAAACATTGCCCGAGTTCGAATTGGTGTAGGTACCTAAAATTTAAATAAAAATTATTTCACTCTTTGTAGTGGCATTTGAAGTTGGTTTTTTGGAAAGCATTTCCCATTTTTATTACCTACAATGTTGTGAAGGCAAAGATTAGCAGATGGGAAAACCTACGCAATTAAATTATTTTCATCCAATTTTTTTATCAGACCTCTTTTTTATACCTCGTGACCATAATCCGAGGAGATTCCATTCTAACAATTTTCCAATACCTACTACTCTATGTGACTCTATGCCACAAAAAATAATATACTTCCCACCTTAAAGTATAGGTACTCGTACATACTCGTAATACAGTTCAATTGGATAGTCTATATTCAAAACTCAAAAATCCAAAAAAAATCGAAGTAACTACAATGTTTCAATTAAAATTGTTTAGAGCGTTTTATTTCACTGTCCCAAATCTTTACACGACGCAATTCGTCAAGTAGATTTTTGTGGAGACTCTTTCATCTCAAAGTAGCGCGGTTGTAAATAATGTCTTTAGAACCGTTGCGCTTCGGACGTCATAATTACAGATGACAAGTCACAAGGTCGGCGTGTTGTGATAGCATTTATCGCCGTGTGACAGATATTTTACGAGCCATATTTCTATTGTTTACTTACGCGTTGTCATATTTTTCCATCTTACCCGCTCGGAAAAACTATCGTTATTTTTTTAACTCGGGTTGAAATTTCAGTATATCCGATGCAAAAGCCGAAAATTCTAACATGACGAACTCTCGTGTCTAACTAAAGTAGGTAGGTAAATTCGTTATTATGATGGTACATTTTCTCAGAATATCAGTAAAATATAATTACTCCCTGTAGTGAAAACTCATGTGTTATATAGGTACGGCCACAAATTGTCTTTGAATACCACGCCATGCTCAGGATATTATTCTTTGAACCATTAGCTACGCTCACAGTTCAAGCTAAGAACCCTTCGCTACTCAATATTCATACTTTGATATTCGGCCTAAAAATCTAAGGTGCGACCTCGCATAGCAATTAAAAAATTACCTATTTTCTATTATAATCCTGGGACGAATGTATACTAGGTATAAATAGGGTGCCAGCGCTCCTCTTGCTTTTCATCTAGCATCTTGCTATTTTAGTGTATAAGCGGTGGTGTATCATTGCATTTACAATTTCAACATTTTTTTTTTGTTTAATTTTGCCGGAAAACTTTCCAATTTTCCCGAAATTTTGGTGCCTACCTACATTGGCCCTATAATTTATAGCCCTGTAGGGCAAACGGCTCCAGAACAGTTTCTCTATGACTCTAAAATATTATGCTTTTAGCCCACTAGGTTGATGGTGTTTAGCAACTTGTTATCAGCAATTCCAGTGTTCTATGACAGATGTTATGATGAAGATTCGTTCTAGATTTTAATTGCTGACCCGTAATTATTCACAGAATGGTCACTAACGTCCATCGACTCTAAGAGTAACGTACGCATTTTTTTAAAAGAATGGTGTGAATTGACATCTACTCTAGTCAGGGCGAACCGCGCGAAAAAATGTCGCCAGTTTATCGGTGTCATAAGTACCAACAGTATAAGGCCACGCGGTAGTTCGCTCAGCGGCCACCTATAGTATTTTGAGAGTTGGCCTGTGTGACAGTACTGTTTGCTTGTATGAAAAAGGTTTAATTAAATCGTTTGGATGCCCATATCTTGAGTAATCAGTGATGGTGAGCCTTACACTAGCACAGTACGTGCCCATTTTAAAAACATGGCATCCCACGACTGTGCGTTGCAGTATGAAACAACACACTGCACTATCCTCATCATCCTAAGACGATAAGCGACCAATACCCACGATAGGTTAATGACCCCACATTTACGTCCACCGTGAAATCGCCCGAAAAACCATAAATATCGCCGTAACGATGCGATGTCCAGTTTGCACTTAATCTTTCAGAAATTTCCCGAGAAATAAAATAAAAGTTATACCTACTCCGCTATTTATTTTCTCGTTATGTTATTTACATTTACGCTAATTTCCATCAGGTGAGGTATTTATGTCTTTATCCGATGAAATGAAAATGGCGTAAATGTCTCTATGATTCTTTGAAATATATTTTTTACTCTGAGAAAAAGTTTTCTTATAATTTAATAAATTACAAGGAAACAGTTGATCTGTTACGACGAAGACGACTGTCTGTTGTGACGAAATTACGACGAAGTTTTTCATCAAATTAAACATATAAAAATCCTGCAATCTCACCCAATGATAGGTGGTCAGTGGCGACTGATATAAATGTACTCTGCTCGTGAATTGAATTTAGAACCTCGAATTTAAATTTCACAAGATACTATTGCGTCAAAAGTCCGTCAATAGTTCTTTACCGTCACAAACTAGATGAATTTGGGTTAAAAGGAGTCCTCAAAACAATCCTTGAAAAATATAGATGAGAGAGATATATTTGTAGACTCCGTAAGCCGGCCGAATGAAAGCAATACAATGTTCTCACCTAGAAGTCGGCGTAAAAAACTAAAAGTGGGGCTTAAGCGACCCCCCCCCCTTACTCTGCCGCGGGGGAGGTGGGTACACGCGAAACCACTCAGTGGCGCCATTAGTCCTCCTATAAAACATTTTATAAAACGGTGACACTCACTTTGATCGCTGTAGGTGATAACCGGTAAAGTGTGATATTGTCTTAATGCATGTGTTATGGACTACTAAAGCTTTCTTTACTCAACTCTTTCTAAACTCGGGTACTCTTTACTAAATTCTGGCAATTTCTGGGATAAAAAGGCCAATCGCTATGTTAACTAGGTACCAATTTATCTTAGCTCCAAACTTCAACCAAATCGGTTGCAGCGTGGAGTTAGTTACAAACATAAATACACGTAGGTACGCAGATACAAAACTTTGCCTATAGGTATACAATGAGTATTTTGGCCGATGTAAGGGTTTCTCTATGAAAATTATTATGTTTTTATTTTTCTATACCTACGCTATTGAAGTAAAAGCCATGTTGCGGCCGAAACCTCCCAAACCAGGCATACTTAGAAGTAATAAAATCCGAAACTGGAATCGAAAACAGGCCTTTTCTGCACCAGCAATGTACCAATAGTATGTAAGGTAACAGTAATGTAATTAATGTATGTACATTGTACAGTAATGCAGCTATTTTATACAGAAGAATGATGACACTGATTCGCCTGCAGTGCAATTCCACGGCTTTGCATTATGTTATTTCAGTTCTTAGGGTCTCCTTTACCTCTATAATCTCCTCTGCTATAGTGCCTTTCAAACGGTATCACAGTAATACAGTACTGTTTCAATGTAGAATAACTTTATACTGCAGTGGTAGGTACCCCGACGGACTCAACAAGGGTCCTAGTACCAGTTATTACAAAACTCCAACAAAAACCTGAACAAAATAAAACAAAACTCGTACAAGGTGAAACGGAATTTGTTCACCACTAAATCAAAATGAAAAATACGGTGAGTTTTATTACATTCGGAAGGCAGATATAAACATAATCAAACGCGTCCGTAAATAATGACGTGGGATTCATTATTTCCTCGTTCATTAGCGAGTGAGTGATAGACGCGCGTGGGCGACGCCGCAGACTGGCCATCGTACAGTTCCTATCCAATAATTCTGAAGTACACGTTAATCATACTTAGTCAAAATTTCGAGCGATAGTTCCAAAGGAACGGTTAAGAAAAACATCGAAGAGATGATATTTCTCCATAACTAAAGCCACCTTTCAAACTTGACCAGGTTTTAGGCTGTGAAGCGAAAAAAAAATCTTCTCTACATGTGATGGCAGTTTGAGATACAGGAAAATTGTATCCAATCGTAAAAACGGTTAATTATATATAATATTTTAAGAGACAAATAAATTATTAGTGACAGGGTTATAACATAATAATTTGTGATTTTACTGTAGTAATTAAATCAATTTTTTTTCAACATTAAGTTTCAGAATCATGATACATTTGGCAGCGATCAAGAGCCTTCACAACTGTTTGATTACCAAACTGAGGTGACACACATAAAAAACGTTATGAGTTATGATAATTTGATTTTTCAAGTCTCTGAAATTATGTTCCTCTTTTACAGGTAGATAATATTAATTTTACGGAAATGGCGTACATATATTCTTTGAGAATATCCGTCTGAGATCTTTACAGCGACAATAATAAATTCTCATTCATTCAGGAGTCATTTTGTAAAAGAAAGGCATCCAATAGTTTGAGAGAGTTGTAACAGTAACTATATTAAGGGCCTAAGCTATATAGCAATTTAATGCGCGGAAAATAATCACGTGGCGTATCAATTTCTGATATTTTTTTGGTAGTAGCAAGTGTCAATGAATTGGGCACATAGGTCCTGACTTATGGATACTAAGACCAAAATATGAATTCAGTAGTACAACAGGTGACAATAAAAGAATCGCTGGCTTCAGACGACTTAAAATCATTTGGAGTGTGTTAATTTAAGACCTATGTTTAGCAGTTTATGTTCATCAGCTCAGGTACTCGTAGCTAGGCAATAGGAGAATATTCCAAATTAAAACAGGAGAGAAAAACCAAGTTTGAGAGCCAAGACCACCAAAGACGCACCGGCAAGCGTATAGCGTTCCGGCGCGATGCTGAATAGAAACCGTTATGGGTGAGTTGAATTACCCCTTCCAACTTAGTACGGTAACATCTTCGGCTGCATCATCATTATTATCAGGTGAGATGGTAGTCAAGTTTGTTTGTTTTTTTATTAACTTGTATATTGTAAAAAAGAGAGGTGAGGCCAGGTAAGGGCATGCCTTTAAGACGGTTGCGGCAGCTGCTAGGCTAACGAAGATGATGGGACACACTGCTCAAGTAGCTGGTTGAGAATTGGCGGAAGCGCGGTGAATACGGCAGTGAATCCCGTACTTCCACCAGCAGGTCCGTCATGAAAACATATATTTTAAGTGGGTGCAAGACTCACAGTTCCCTGCCGTTTCCCCTGACACAGGGGTAAGCGTTACGCATTTTCTGTTTATAAAAGAAAGTGGTATTCTGCGTTTGAAATGCGATGAGAAATCAGATATCAGAACCATTGGTCTACTAATAATTGCTTGTTATCTTTTTTAAACTAAATGAACACACGACAAAATCACCTATTTCAGCGCAAATAATACTATCGGTGCCGCCATTTTGGTAGTTATTATATAAAATTTGTTACGATTTGGGCTGCAAATTGTCACCTATCTCATAAATGAGATCGCGTTACATGTGTTACCAATTTGTTTGCGAAGCGGTTTAACAAGCTGACTGCGCCACAGCGTAACCGTTACCAGTGGAACAAACATGATTTTTTAGTAAAGAATCGAATCAAAAACACTATATGTATGATAATATTCTATATACGTTAATTAATTACTAAAAAACCGACTTCAACTCTCATCACAGTGCCTACTGTTGAATATATCCTTTGCAATAAAAAATTTGAGACTTATATGGTTTTCTCATGGATACCATTATCAGAACTGGACTAAGTTGCAATGGGGAAGCGTCAACTTTATAATGAAAAAAGAATCATTAAAATCGATTCACCCAGTCAGAAGTAATGAGGTAACAAACTTTAAAAACAATAACATAATAGGTATAGGCTAATTGAGAACCTCCTCCTTTTTTGACTTTGGTTAAAAAGAATGAAAGTCACCACACGTTTATCAAACCATATCTTTAAAACAACTATTGTATATGCTGATGCGTGTTATCTCAAGATGCAAATCAAAATTACTTCATGACATGGATGTCTCAACGTGACATGAAACAACGTCATATTATTATTAGTTAGTATGACCAATAGTATATCGGGGTGCGAACGACGGAAACCTCCGGTATCGTCTTTTACCTTTCTTATTGACAGTTCTTGCCGTCGTCATTATTAGAGGTAAAGGAGCCTTCACTGACTACTAACTCAAAGATAGCTTCAATGTCCTCAAAAAGGGTTCCCTTATTTTTGTCATCTATTCTCAGGCTACAGAAACAAGTGTTTTGAAGTGAAAATTTCTTTAAGCGCGTTTAGCATTTTTTGAGATGGTTAAAACCCATTGAACTCGCAACACCTTTAACGTTATCGACAGCTCATATTAAAACCATAACCGACACTTTTCGTAATTGTTCAAGTTTTTACAACTGTCGGTACTCCCGGATTGCCTTTTCATTTTTTTTTGTTTTGGTAAACAGTAGGGCAGAAAAACAATTACACTGCATTTGCTAGCCTGTGCCGCAGAGCCGATCAGACAGATTGTCAGTGGCTCGCTTCCATTCCGCGCTAATTACTGAGCTCATTGCGGGCTGCGGCTGCCGGCAAACACGCCTCTGTCAATAGTTCGGTTAATTGATACGGCGCTTTACGATACCGCTCGCGGTGATCGGGCCGCGGAATCGAGTGACTAGCACGCACCCCGTAGATGAAAGTTGAAATACTGCCGTGCTATTCTGCAAAAATACTTATAGCAGCGACGAGCGTACATCTCTGCATCTATGAATTTGTCAGTTGTAATAGAGTACAATTTTGCATGCCATATTCGGCTTGGCAGCTGTCAGGCAGCTGTTTCAGAGATGGACATTTTGAGAAATAGCACTGCTGCTAAAGAGGTGGCTTTGGGAAGGAGTAATATTATGAGTAGGAAGTTAGAAGACAGTAAGAAGACAGTCTTGCGGCACGTACAGAGAGATATTACTAGTACCACGGAAATCGGTATCATTTCAGCCGAAGGACTTCTAATGCTGGACATACTATTAGTGATCGATTTGGTGCCGCCTGAAGCCAGCGACTTATCGTGAATTTTGATATCATCCATCCACCGAGTGGTGGGAATACTGGCACGGCATTTTTCAATGCGCGTCTGCTATTTCAGCACCTTGAATCCCCAACTTTCATCGGCCTTACGAGCTATGTGCTTCGCCCATTGCCACTTCAACTTGTTGGCAATCAAGAGTTCTTTTGCGGAGCTTACCATTTCAGGTTCAATCGTGCAAAGATATTCTAAGGATAAAGAGTCCAAGCATAGCTGTTTCCATCGCTTCTTGTGCAAACCTGAGTCTTCTTAAAGACTCACAGATAATAACCAATGTTTCGAATTCTCTCACTACATTTTAAAGGTTGACTCTTATTACATCAAATCGAAAAACTACCACTTTATGTTTTCATGCTCTCAGTTCACCAACTTTGTATAGGAGATACAATAAAGCAGCGCAGACACTTGGAATACGTTTCCAACTGAGAACGAGTTCACTCCTTAAAAGGGCCGCGCGGAAAATTCAATGAAACGTGCGCAGTATCCGTTCGGAGATGCGAAAAGTTGACCACAAAGCGAGTGGTGGATATTAGCGCGGCCTTTGCTCATTTTAATCGCCTGCTTTTTTCCTTCATCCGTGCACTGATTTAATCGAACGGCCGCCGCAAATATCCGCGCATCGCGATCATCCGCGGATGTGCACGGTCCAATGCTCCTGCACAAACACAGGCTTGATTTGATCGCGCGCTGAGGGCCATCGGAAAAACGCAACGGATTGCGCTCGCCCGTTGTGTTGATTGATCGAGGTTAATGAAATTATGCTATTTACCTACGTACTTCACATTTCAATCGGTTTTAATTTTGGAAGCTTTTTATAGTTTCAAAATATAGTTATAGTATAGTATAGTAGTATAAATAGTTTCAGCTTTTAAGAGGCCTGTGAACTACAATTCATTCAAAATACCAAAACATTAGTAATTCGTGCATATTTGGATCATGTTGTGGTGTCATTCGGATTCATATAGTAATAATCTATGTTCCTGGCCATATTTGGTTCGGAAATACTTCTTTAAAACGAAATAATAATCAATTTTGATCGAAGTTTTTATAACTTTGGTCGAGTTCCGTAATACCAAAAATTATGAATGAAAACTTGTAACTTTCTTTATTAACTAGTGTTTTTCTTTAGCTGGACAATAAAAACTGTGCTCCTGAACTAATGCGACGTGAGATAGTGTTGTTTTTATTACAAAACAAATAAGCAGAAAACATGTCCTCTTTGACATAAAAATAAGCAAAACTAAATTCGTTTACAATTTCGTTTAACAAAAGTATTTCGTAACCAGATATGGCCAGGAGCATAGATAATTAATGAACCCGAATAGCACCACAACATGATCGAAAGGACATGGCCGAAACTTGTATGGAGCTGTGCCCTGGAAAAAAAATATTCATGGCCATCGACAAACAGCACGTCATATTAAAGCTTATAATTATGTCTTTACAATCGTTTAATTTTATGATCTGAAAACTTGCGAGAGACATATTATCAGCACAACAACTTGCAACAAAATGCGCCTAACTACTTTTAATAGCAATGATTTTTTTACTAAATAAATGCTGATCAAAATGTTTACTCGCATTTTCTAAGCTTTTTAATATGAAAAAATTATGAGTTCATAACCAATACGCATCATTTTTTAATAAAAAATCATTGCTATTAAAAGTAGTTAGGTGTATTTTGTTGCAAGTTGTTGTGCTGATATTATGCCTCTCGCAAGTTTTCAGATCATAAATATTAAACGATTGTAAAGACATAATTATAACCTTTAATATGACGTACTGTTTGTCAATGGCCATGAATATTTTTTTTTCGAGGGCAGAATCCGGCCATGTCATTTAATACAAATGATTTTGGTATTACGAATGTATGGGAGACACCGTGGGTCAGCAGACTCTTAACACTTATTCACAATCGCTTATTTTCCATGCAATTCATAAGGAGTTAGACAGGAGTAAGCGCGTCTTCATGGGTAGAACTAGGCATATAGCTATTGTTTACAATATCAACTTTATACGCGTCTCGTATAGGGGCTATTTGTCTACCCAGATTAAAAAGTAGTCTGCGATTTTCTGATTTTAATAGAAGGAAAATATTACAATTGGCTAAGCAGTTCTTTAGTTAACACAAACCTAAAATTTGCCTGTTAATGATGTGATAAATCTGAGTTTTCAATTCAATCTTTATTGCGGAACTTGGTGTACATTTAAAGGTCTTAAAACAAAATGCAATCTTATGTTACAACTTAATACCGTCTCCTCAGCCCTCATCGAACTATTAGAGAATATAGAGAACAACTACAGAGTTATAAGACATTATGGTTCCGTTTTAGTGACAAGAATAACACGACAAAAACTTTTTACATGGGGAGAACGGTAACATAACACAAGGAACTCCTCAACGGTAAATAGCTTGGGTACCACACTTTGCATTACGGTTAACAAAAGTCTAAAGTATGTTTTAATCGAAGAAGTTTTAGCAAGTATTTTGTTTCAATCCCTAATCTTAGTACTGTACTTGAATGAAGCTTATAGTTTTAGGTCGTAATCAAATAGGTCTGGGGGTGGTTCGTTAGGGCTGAGGTTCATGCGGCGGTAGTCTGTACGCGGGTAGCCGACCGCCTGGCAGTAGCACTGGTTCTGGAAGCAGAGCGGCCGCAAGAAGTTGACGCACGAGCGCCGGCACACCTGCAGACATTCCGCACTGCCTAAGCAGCCCCAGCGACTCCTAATCTTTCCTTTACCTGGAAATATAAGAAAAACTAATTAAACCAGTGTTCACAGTCTTTTCCCTCAGTTTAGCTGATAGTCATCCAATGCTGTATTTAAGTGTAATTAAATTTTGTGCCAACCCACTGGTTTTCTTAGGCCCTTCGCACACGGCTTGTAAGCTTAAGCGTAGCGTAATCCTCGCGTACGACGAGAGCAGTACGAGCAAGAACATAGTATAACAAGTCCGCAGACGAAGCGGTGTTGCAGCGAATCGTAGGAGGCGGAATTATCATACGCACAATAGCGTCATAACGATATCTACGCCGCTTACGAGCCGTGTGCGAAGGGGTTAAATGTCATCAGTTTACATTGTTCAGGGTTTGCGAATGTAGCATAGTTATAGTGCGAAGACGCCTCCAATCCTTCCTAACTCCTTACGAATCGCATGCAACATAAGCGATTTCGAAGAAGTGGGGCGCGTCTTTGTGGATTGAACTACCTATATATGCACAAGTGAATAAAATTCATTACATTACAAAAGTGGTAGGTTCCTACAAACCTGTGTGTTTTTCGTGAAATGTATGAAGCTTGATAACTATAGTACTCCATAGCTTCATCTTACTAATTTTAAGATTTTTTTTCAAGCCGTAAAATAGTGTTTGAGACAAAACTACACAATAGTAAATTTTTGCGATGTTTGCCATAAATGTCATTTCATAACAAATAAAAACACAAATTTTCTTACCATAAACTCCATGGACCAATAGTGGCAAGATAGCCACTACCATTAAAATTAGAATCTTTGTTGAACCCATTGCTTTTCCTCAGCATTCAGAAGTTACCACCGCACTAACAGCAATTCGTATTTTAACCTCATTTATACGCCTTTATTAATGTTATCAAGTAATTAACCGTACCAAATCGTTAGTATTTTAAGTGCATCAAAGTATTGACTCAAAGTATGACCTTAGTTATAACAATGGGATTATTTATTATTTTTCATGTGTATTTTCTACAATTATGAAATGACGCAAGAATTTTTGTAACTAATGCCATGAAACTCATGAAAAACTGGAAAATTTTCGACATGACTTCATCCATCTTCTTCTTCAGGAGTCTTTTTTTACCCATTGTTAAACATACAGGCGTACTAATACTCTTTTATTTCTTAAGCTTTTAGGCTAATCTTGTCCACGATTTTCCGAAGAGTTTGGCAATGTCATCAGACCAACGTGTTGATTTGCCTGCCAATATTTCTGCGACCGGTTCGTCTGAAGTCCTACATATATTTTGTATTAATAGCGTGAGGAAACTTTGACTGATAATAAGCCATTAAGGGATGCAGCTTGCAACACCATATAGATCACAGATCATAAAAATTCAAATAGTATAACTAAAGAACATTTGTGTATAAATAATAAAAATAAAATACAAAGGGTCAAAGAATTAATTACCTGTATCCAGTCCCAGATCTAAAGGGCACCCGGGCAGTTTTGGAGGGTATAATATAATAAGTAAATAAACTTGAACACAACACGTCTAGCATACGGAATCCTTGTTGGCTCTCTGTTGATTTGTCAGAAATAGGCACCGCACAGGAGAGGAGAAGGACGAATGATGGAGAGAGGCTGCCAATATCAAGTTTCATCCCCCAAATTGGAAAATAATCATTTAATATATCCGGGAATGCACAAAGCACATAAGTATTCGCCACTGAAGCCGCGTCCTGCACGTTTCAGTGACTTGACGAGTTTTCGTATCTCAATAGGCATTTCGATACAGGAAAACGTATGACTCTATGGAATTTTTGGCATGTTGTACTAGCACTACTGTTCTTCGTCTCATCTGGGCTGCAGTTTTAATATCGAGTTTACTATTTATTGAATAACATTTAAAAAAAATGACTATTTTATGAATATCTATTGCAGTATATACCTATGTGTAAAAAGGAGACAAACATATCTAATACATTATTGGTTTTTGTCACTTATTTAAATTGTCTATTTATTTAGGTTATTAAGTTGTGTTAATTATGAAAAACATCCCCGTACCTACTGGTTCTACAGTCTACACCCACTGAGAAGGGCAATCGTGTACTTCTCTTAATTATTAAAGGAAATCGAAAACACTTGTCTTAATCATATCGTTCAAAATCAAAGGGCTTATATTTGATAAGTTTAACTCGTATAGCATCCTCGGGGTGTGATATGCTGGAGCTGTTCCTGCAGTAGCAGTGGTCGTTGCGGCACAGCACCGCCGACGGCTGAGGGCAGGTGGTGAGGCATTCGGCGGTGCAGTCGTACGCGTGTCTGCAATGCTCGAACACGTACAGCCCTTCGCGGAACTTGAAACGATGAGATGGTTTATCTGGAAACAAAAGTGCTGGGTTAAAGCAGATATTACATACAGACGGCTTAACGTGCTCAAAAAAGTTAAGCCGTCTGTTCTCCGCCTGATCTAAACCTCTCCTAAAGTGTAGAAACTCTCGTTCCATTGGTTTATGGAAGTGTGTAATAGTGTGGCAATCTACACCGAAAACCCAGCATTATAATTAATCTTTAGTCCGTAATATCAGATTAATAATAATATTATCTCACATTCACATTACTTTCGAAAATTTTCCTAGTGTACAGTACAGCCCGACATTAAACACAGAATCTAATTTTGACTGCGCCTGCGATACGAACCGAGCAAAGTTACAGTTTGAACTATTTAGTTTCACTTTGGTTTTCATGAAATCATTTACAATTTACGTAGAAAATAAGAAAAATACAACATTTGGGGTGGTTTATGAAACAACAGACGATAAGACGACGGAAAAGAGGGCAGACGATCTCTCGATTAATCACGAATTGGCTATTTTTTCCTTATATTTAAGTTATTTCACTAATAAGTAGATAAACATATTTAGATAAACTCTTTATTGCACACTACAGAATAAAAATAAAAGAAAGAAATAATCAAAATACAATTTTTACAGAATGTATTTTGTACCGGAAAACTAAGAATATTACGTTATTGTGTACCTACTTGATATGTGTTGCTTATTGTAATGGCATTTTATTGATAGGGGTAGACCGTGATAATTAAATAAAAATCCTACATTGAAAAAAAAAAAACAAATTATTGTAATATTTTTACAATAAACTTTTTTGTTTCAACATTCATCATTTGACCCTCCCCTTCATAGGTACTGACCCCTGTGACTGGCAGAGTGAGGTGGTGTGCCAGGTCTGCACTGGTCTGCGTAACACCTTGGCCGCCACCACGCATGGAGGGGGGAGTCCACTGGAAATTAAGCTTTTCCTTTTAGGTCGTCGAGGGATTTCTGTAAATCCAACTCTAGGCAAAAGTCAATGAACGCATCCGTCTATCATTATTTTACAGTTTGTCTGTATGAACGTTTTATAACTCAAGCCCAACAGAGTGCAAGTTGCTTGTACAATATATCATTATTTAGCGATATTATACGGGTTCATAACTCGATTAATTAACCACGAAAGAAGTCTTAAATCATTAGTACTTGTATAATGCATATCTCTGTCTAACTAGATGTCATTTGTGATCCACGCTTCTCATCACAAGATCAGATAGGCAAGGTAGGTGCTTCTGAGTAACTTTTCTCGATTGAGTTTAACACTCAAGTCAATTTTTGTCCAATTTTCCTGGTCTTAGACATTCGATTTTTTGAGACTTCGAAAGCACAAAGCAGAAAAAGACAAGACAAGCAGAATATGGCTCTGATGAAGCTGTTCTATGAGAGCAATGGCTTATACTCAGCAGTTAAGGATGCCCTGAACCTACGTTTTCTCCATACATTCGTAATACCAAAATCATTTGTAGTTCGTGCATATTTCGATCATGTTGTGATGTGATTCTGGTTATTATAGTAATACCTGGGCATATTTCGTTCGAAAATACTTCTCTAAAACGAAATAAAAATTAATTTCAATGTGCTTATTTTTGCGTCAAAACGGATATGTTTTCTGCTTATTTGTTTTGTAATAAAAACAACACTATCTCACATCGCATTAGTCCAAGAGCACAGTTTTTATTATCCAGTTAAAGAAAAACACCACTGTTAATAAAGAAAGTTTTCATTTATAATTTTTGGTATTACGGAACTCAACCGAAGTTATAGCAATTTTGATCAAAATTGATTTATATTTCGTTTAAAAGAAGTGTTTCCGAACCAAATATAGCCAGGAGCATAGATTTTTACTATAATATTAATCCGAATTACACCACAACTCAAAACTCAAAAAAAAACTCAATTATTATTAATAGTAGTATTTCGAATGTACGGAGACATTGTAGTTCATGGGACTCTTAAGGACAATACGCTGATGATAAAGATGATAATAAGTGAAGATTCCTCATGACAAAAAATATTTATTACAACTTTGCCAAAAAACACATGTTAGGTTATTATCAATTACAAAACCAATAAAGGTAAGAATTTATGTTTGTGAATTCTTCTTATTTCTTGTACAACGGTTGAGCTATGTGAACGTCTGAGCGTCGTAGTTCGCTGGGTTTGCAGAAGCACTGGCCTTGATAGCATAGCGTCTTTTCCACGTTGGAGCACGCTGATCGGCAAACAGATATGCAGTCGTAGCCGTCTACGCATCCCGCAACAGCACTGCTACGCGTTGGCAGGATTGGAGAATCCACTGAAAAATGAAAACCTGACTTAATGCGCAGAATTCCATATAATAGTACCTTCTTAGGAAGCTCTAGAAGGTACTATTATTATGGTATTATTGGTGTTTCATAATAACCAAGCGGTTATTATGGAACTATTGCTGTCCTTACTCCTTCCTTACTATATCTTACGAATAAGTTATACAGGGTTATTATATAAAAAATACCAAATAGCTCTCGACATGTATTTGTTTACATTAAAACAAATAACTTTGGTTCTACGACTTTTTGTTCAAAATTCAGTATTAATAAAGTGCGCTGATCGTACCTGTATCTAAACCACAATTTTATTATTATTGTATTATTATAAATGAAGAAATCACTCACATTTATTTTCGTTTCTGTTGTTTCATACTAAATTCATTGTGTTGTTTAATCAATTACAACTTGGTAGGTACTTGACCGTCATTTCACCTGATGATTTTAGACGATTTAATTACTCTTGGAAATACTACCGGAATGTAAACGGGCTTAACAGTTATTTAAGCGATTTTTAGTGACCTTTAGGTTACTCAAACTCAAAACTCAAAATATCTTTATTTCACATAGGCTTAACATACAGGCTCTTGTAAAACGTCAGTATGGTATTTGTCTCAAATGTATGGCGATAACTCCAAGTCGACTTGAAACTAAGTTTTCGAGGGTTCCAACGCGCCTTGCACTGAGAAGAAGCCCACAACAAACTCAGTCGGTTAAAAACTGTACTTACAAAGAGCGTCATATATTTTTGGTTTTTATTCTAAATTTGCTCAGAAACACGATGGAAGAAATATTGCCGATAGAATGTTGTCCCAAAAATTGCTCAAAAATCCCCAATTCTCTTTATCTAAAACTATGTATTTTTAAAGTGAAACTTTTATTACATCGTCTCAAACTTTTTCGTCTGTGTGTTGCATGGCGCGTGAAGATCGCCCGCGGAATAGGGATAAGGTGAAAGGCGCTCGTCAGAGCAACCAAGGCCACAAAAGTTTCACTTTTACCGCGGTTTCATAAAACCACACAATCCTTTTTTTTATCTTTCTTGTTTCTGAGAATAGTTCCGTGACCAGCACATAAATTAGTATTGATAGTTAAAATAATTGAATTCTTACTTTGACCAAGTGATGTAGCGGAGAACATCAGCACCAGCGCTGCAATAGCTAGCAAATTAGTTGTAAGGAACTTCATGATTACTGCAAACCGCTCAGACGTCTGAAAAACCACTCAGAAAAGATCCGCTTATATGCAAATTTCTCGAATTAAAGTTGATTGTAAAATTTGCGTTAATAATGTCAACATGTTCATAATAAAAATCCAATCAAAGATATGTTGTCAAGAGGAAATTAAACGAGTGGTGTGAAATTTTAAATCATAAGTGGTTATCAAAATTGAAATTATAAATGAAATCGGCCAAGTGCGAGTCAGACTCGTACACCGAGAGTACTGTACTATTTTAGAAAAGATAAAACCATAAAAATCACTTTTTTTACCGAACCCCAACCTTTTAAATGTTAATTGCTAAGAACAAAAATGGATAATAGATACAGAGTTTTTTTTTTATTTTTCCCGTAAAATGTACATTAATTTCTATTAATCATATTTATTTCAGATTTTTTGATGGGTAAACCTTGGAGATAATAAAAACTATCGAGCATAAAAATAAAGAAAAATCGGTTTTATTGTAGTTACTAAAATAAAAGGTCGTGACCCACAGACAGATAGACAGACAGACAGGCAGATAGACGGACAACAAAGTGATTTTATAAAGGTTCCGTTTTTTTTCTTTTGAGATACGGAACCCTAAAAAAGACGTGAGTGTCGTGGGTCACTGTCTCGGTACAAATTAGATTTCAGATAATGTATACGATTTAAGGAGCGATAGGTTTAGGGGCATGTGCAAATCTGACCAAACTTGGCCTTCTATTTGGTGCTTTCTCCCCATCTCTCAAGTCTCAGTAAGAGACCAAGACTGTTCTATGGATCACTATTAATTATCACTATTATAATATTAATAAGTATATGTACCTACTTGACCTTTCATAAGTGCTTACAAGTAGTGGCCTATATGAAATAAATGATTTGAATCTTTGAATCTTTGGATCTACAGATCAAGCCAATGGATGGATTGGGTTTGGGAGTCACAAAGTCACGCTTCGCTCAAACGTGACTGACTAGTTGTCTAAAATGAAGTATCCTATATCCTATACCTTTAAACGAGCAATTCTTGTATACATATATATTTCTATATAATCAGGATCTCGGAAACGGCTCGAACGATTTTCATGAAATTTAGTATACTGGGGGTTTTGGGGGCGATAAATCGATCTAGCTAGATTTCATTTTTAGAAAATGTCGAATTTACAAAAATAAATAAAAAAATGACTACTGCTGCCATCTATTGGCCACCGAGCGAAGCTCGGTCACCCAGATATTAGCTACGTTATACGAGCAAGTGTCATGAAATAGTATCAAACGACATTTTTTAGGTTTCCAGACCAAAATGGTAAAAATGGAGCCCTTATGGTGAGACTTTCTCCGTCCATCCGTCCGTGTGTCTGTCACACTCGATTATCATCATACTTGCGAAAAAAATCACTAACTTGTTATCTATTTTTTTTAACAGAGGTGCGCACTTGTGGGACATAAAAAAGGGTTAATTATAATAACACAAATCTCAATCTGCACATTTTGATGGCAACATTTATTTGCATTTCTTACGTTAGTATTTTAGGTCTCCAAGTTAACGCATGCTCTTCTTTTTTATTCTAACTCGACATTTCCGTAAAATGTGATCTTAAAACAAAACCTTGAAAAACGCTAATACAAGGTGTGGGTTAATTTGCATAGTGTACCCGCGGCTAACCTAGAAATCTATTAACGTGATAAGAAGATCCAATTATTTCATTTTAGTTTCGATACAAAAAATATTATTTCATTTAGAAAAATAACATTTAGCAACCCTAACTGTGACATCATCAAACGTAATATCATTTTCATTATTTCCAGTTCATTGATATTGAATCAGCTGCTACAGAGGAGGCTGTCATTGTCCATGTATTAATATATATATAGCTGCTTGTGCTGATTCATTCACTCATTGATCACCTCTCCTGAACAATTTTGTATGAAATAAATTTTTTTCAAGTATGGGTTCGTATAGAAGGTAAAAATTCATGAGGAGGAAAAATACGGAGAGAGCTGATGATTGAGGATTTCGAAGACGGGTAAAGAGCACAGCGAAAGTATTGAAGATAGGTAGGGGGTACTCGACCAAATGTCATTTGAAACGTCAAGCAATTGGCAGTGACCTGAAAAAAAATTCAAAATGGCGGATTCAAAATGGCCGCCATTCGAATTTCGTCGATATCTCGGAAAGTATGAAAGATGGAAGAATGGTTTCTTGACAAAAGCTGATCAGGATTTGAAGGTCTATTCGATGGATAGTAAAAAAATTCAAAATGGCGGAATTTTTTTTTTTCATAGAAAATGTATGGGGAATGTTAGAGACTAACAGTTGGTAACTATGCAAGGTTGTGATGCGGATTTTCGGAGAGTTACAAGAGAAAAATATGGAGAGAGCTGATGATTGAGGATTTCGGAGACGGGTGAAGAGCACAGCCAGGGTATCGAAGATAGGTGGCGGGTGCTCGACCAAATGTAACTCGAAACGTCATCCAATTGGCAGTTAGCTGAAAAAAAATTCAAAATGGCGGATTCAAGATGGCCGCCATACAAATTTCATGTTCTATCTCGGAAAGTATAAAAGATAAGAGAGTGGTTTCTTAGCAAGAGGTGATCAGGATCTCAAGTTCTACGGGATGCATGGAAAATAATTCACTGTGGCGGAATTTATCTTTCCCTGGAAAATATACTTACTATGAGAAGAGACAATGATCTAGGATTTGGATGATGATTGAGGAGCACTGTCATGGTTTTAAAGATAGTTAAGGGCTGTTTGAACAAAAAATAGAACAAAAAAATACGCTGAACCTCATTGGATGAGGTTCAGCGTATTTTTTTGTTCGAACTGCCCTTAACTATCTTTAAAACCATGACAGTGTTCCTTGGTAATTTTTTCAGCTTACGGACGGCGATACCGTTATGGGCGGGAAGACTGCACGCGGGCCACATGTGGCCCGCGCACCCACGCGCCCTACTAGTTACTATATATATAGCTGCTTGTGCTGATTCATTCACTCATTGATCACCTCTCCTGAACAATTTTGTATGAAATTTTTTTTTTTCAATGACCATTCCGTATAGAAGGGAAAAAATCATTAAGAACAAAAATATGGAGAGAGCTGATGATTGAGGATTTCGGAGACGGGTCAAGAGCACAGCCAAAAGTATTGCAGATAGGTGGGAGGTGCTCGACCAAATGTCATTCGAAACGTCATGCGATTGGCAGTGAGCTGAAAAAAAATTCAAAATGGCGGATTCAAAATGGCGGCCAAACGAATTTCGCCAATATCTCGGGAAATATAAAAGATGGAAGAACGGTTTCTTGACAAGAGTTGATCAGGACTCGAAGGTCTATTCGATGGATAGAAAAAAAAATTATAATGGCGGAATTTATTTTTCCATAGAAAATGTATGGGAAAAGATGACTGAGGGTTGCGATACCTTTATAGGCGGGAAGACAGCACGCGGGCCACATGTGGCCCGCGCCACCACGCGCCCTACTAGTTAATATATATATAGCTGCTTGTGCTGATTCACTGACTGACTGATTATCACCTCTCCTGAACAATTTTGTATGAAAATTTTTTTTTTCACGGATGGGGTCTTATAGAAGAAAAAAATTCAATTTGAAGAAAAATACGGAGAGAGCTGATGATTGAGGATTTCGAAGACGGGTCAAGAGCACAGCCAGGGTATTGGAGATAGGTGGGGGGTGCTCGACCAAATGTCATTTGAAACGTCATGCAATTGGCAGTGAGCTGAAAAAAAATTCAAAATGGCGGATTCAAAATGGCCGCCATACGAATTTCGCCGATATCTCGGAAAGTATAAGAGATGGAAGAATGGTTTCTTGACAAGAAGTGATCAAGACCCGAAGGTCTATTTGATGGATAGAAAAAAAATTCAAAATGGCGGAATTTATTTTTCCATAGAAAATGTATGGTGAATGCTGAAGAGACTAACAGTTGGTAATAATGCAAGGTTGTGATGCGGTTTTTCGGAGAGTTACTAGAGAAAAATATGGAGAGAGCTGATGATTGAGGATTTCGGATACGGGTGAAGAGCACAGCCAGGGTATCGAATATACTTAGGTGGGGGGTGCTCGACCAAATGTAACTCGAAACGTCATCCAATTGGCAGTTAGCTGAAAAAAAAAATCAAAATGGCGGATTCAAGATGGCCGCCATACAAATTTCGTGTTGTTCTATCTCGGAAAGTATAAAAGATAAGAGAGTGATTTCTTTGCAAGACGTAAATGTGAATGCTACAATAAACCCAAAGGCCTTATGAAAAACTATGAAAAGTATGAGAAGAGATGATGGTCTACGATTTGGATGATGATTGAGGAGCACGGTCATGGATTTAAAGATAGTTAAGGGTTGTTTGAATAAAAAATACACTGAACCTCATCGGATGAGGTTCAGTGTATTTTTTATTCAAACAGCTCTTAACTATCTTTAAATCCATGACCGTGCTCCGAGGTATTTCTTTTAGCCCATTGCCTATCGGATTCCAACTGGCGATGGAGATGACGGCGATTCTTTTATAGGTGAGAAGACAGCCCGCGGGCCACATGTGGCCCGCGCTCCCACGCGCCCTACTAGTTTATATATATTGTATATGACCTACCTGACTATCTATTCATTATATATATTATTTTTGTAATTTAGAGGCTTGCGCTTGACTACAATCATGTCTGATGAACAGTCAATTATGAGGTCTAGGATGGAGCGAGCTTGTCTGTAAAATGCCTATTGCTTCTTATTTTCAAGGCACCAAGATTATCGTTGGCTGCGTACACGGAAGTTAGAAGGATGTTCCATACCCACATTTTAGCGGTTCGTATCAAAAACGTGGAAGAGAAAGGTTTCATAAGAGTACGCTGGACATCAACCACATACGAATGCCTCTTTTTTATCGGTCATAAGGAGTTTATTTTGCTCCACATTTAGGCACGGATTTTATCTCAGAATTAGAAGGGTTCAAACATAGTTCCTTAAGCTAGCCAAGTGCGGTTTGGTTTGAATCTGAATGGTGTTCACGGCCTTCGTGAAAGCACTGAGATGAACTCTCAGACCTGCAGGCTTCCTATCAGTATTTGTCTTTACCGAAGGTGCTGAGAAATATATTCCTATAAGTTCATTTAGAAGTTTTCTCATAAATAAAAAAAACAAAGCCAATTTAAGTCATGTTTATTTAATCAATCAGTTGTCCTGAAGCGCTTGAAGCGGCAAGGGGCTGGGCGCAGCCACGGCCTGTGAATCGGCGGTCGACAGCAACCGGTCGAATCGGTACCTCCCCGGCTGGCAGTAGCATTCACCCAGGTAGCACATGACGGCCTTCGTGGAGGAGCAGGAGCTGGTGCAAGGGTACAAGCAGTCCTCGTTGGAGAGGCAGCCCAAATGACCTGTGAAAACAACATATTGACTTAACATAATATTATATCCACTAAGCAATATCAGGTGTTAGGACCCTTCTTGCAGATTCATCCTGGGCGTGTAAGCGAAATTGACGTTACGAGCATGATTAATAAAACAGAATATTATTAAACAAGTATGCAAAGTTAATCGGCGGCATTATAAGCGCAAGCTGCAGTTGAGCTCGAAAACCGAGTGCCCCAAGTGCCTCGAATTGATCGATATTCTGCCTCGGAAGAGTCACGAAAACGCATTAACCAAGTAATTTATAAAAATTTGAAAGAGCCTTCAAAGCTCAAAAAAAGTGTGTGAGGGCAGTTACGGGGGCATATTTCCTGGATAGTGCTAGGCCAATTTTTAAGAAACTTAACATTTTGCCTCTTCCATGCATGTATATTAAGGAAATGTGTCTATTTGTAAAAAATCATAATAACTACTTTACAACTGTTGATGACATTCAGGGAAAAAATAATAGGAGAGGTAACAAATTAGTATGGCCTAAAGTCAATTTAACGCTATACAAGAAAAATGTTTATTGCATGGCAATTAAAATTTATAACAAATTGCCAAAAAATTTAATTGACCTGCCGATGCCTACATTTAAAAGTAAAATTAACGAGTGGCTCATGTCCCGTCAATTTTATACCTTAGATGAGTTAATAACATGTCTACGTAGATAAGTGTTGGCGACTCGGGATGATTTTAATTTGGTTTTAACTTTTGAATTAAATAATGTATTTTGTGACATAATGTATTTGTAATTATTGTTGTTGTTATTATTTACAGAATTTATATATAATATATAAAAAATGTGAAATTGAATTAAAGCACTTTATGAGTACTGTAGAAAAATAATTAATAATTAATTTGTAACTTCAAATATAACTTACTTTGTACTTTTTGCACGCCATTTTGGCAGGATATGTGAACTTATTATATTTAAGACCTAATGTACCTACCATATTCATGCAAAATAAATGATTTGAATTTGAATTTGAATTTGAAAATTAAAAAAAGCTTCCAAGTGCGAGTCGGACTCGCCCATGAAGGCTTCACCACCACGCCATTCGCCACGGACAGACAGACAGACATGACGAATCTATAAGGGTTCTGTTTTTTGCTATTTGGCTACGGAATCCTAAAAACACGACTGCCCTGTGGAAACACAACTTTTTCCAAAAAAATATATCCTATGTGACTCGGAATGATGTAAGGGTTCTAAAGATACCATATGTCCAAATATGTTCAGCCATTGAGAAGTTATGGTGGAATAAAGAAACTCATATACATACATACATGAACCCTAAAAACATTACACTCTTTTTTGGGCAGTCGTGTAAAAAACAGTTCTATAGACATACGAAGTCAAAAATAGAAGACTGAACAAACCCACCTTGGCCTCTTACTTCAGAAACCAGGTTTACGGCCAAAACCGCGACCAACATTAATAAACTTGCCAAAAACTTCATTTTGCCTCCAAGTAAGCAAATTACTCAGTAAGTAAATTATCAGCAGCAACAGCAGTATTTGCATTTTGTATATTTAATTCTCAATATAAGTATAACACACTTGTACATACAGCAACTTCGCACTTTCAGATATTCAGTTTATTATCTATTTTTAAAAACTTACCGCCCGACACACTCACGTTGGAACACGTCGTCCGAGCGAGTCTCATTCTTTTATTGTGCGCGGCAACGAGCACTCGACTACAAAAACACGTCTCGTTTTTGTTAATTTAGGTTCAAAGTGAAAAAAAATTAAGTGTTCAGTGTTAAAACTTACTTAATTTTCTATACTGATAATGCTTAGACGCTAGTAAAAATTATTATTATAACAAAAATAAAATAAAATCAAATCATATAATTGTGCATTCATCTTCGTCAGACTCCGAGGAAAGAGGGTAAGTGAAAATTAACCTTTTTTCCCAGATATCACATCAACTCAAATATCAATGCTGACGAAAGTGTGTCCAAAAATTGAAATCCTAAGGCATCTCTAAGCTAACTTGGAGGGTATCACATTGAGGTTATCACGAAAGTATAGCATGATGCGCGAAATAGTCCAGGCATCTCTAAGCTAGCTTGGAGGGTATCACGTGAGGGTACCACGAAAGCATAGCATGATGCGTCAATGCTCCTGGAGGTTGACTGCGGGTCAACACGAAGGATTTTAAAAAAACTCAAAGGACTTTGCGGATACCAACGGGGGACGATGTCGGTGTGGCGCTGTTCTCGGCTTCACTACAAGTGGCTCCGCATGACCTCCAGGACTTTGATCCCGAATTGCTATCGGCGCTCAGTCACAAGAACTATATTAATGGTTAGTCCCGACAGTTGTAAAATTCTAGCCGACCTTCATTGCAAAGAATCAAATAGTTTATTTGATATACTTGCCTGGCTTATGAATAGCCAGTTAAATGTTATAGCCTTTTATCAGTGATAACTATTTCACGACTTAAAAAATAATTCCACGAGGGTACCAACGCGTCGAACTTTTGTAACTATGTACCTACAACAATAATGTTTAGATTTTGTGGTGGAAAATAATTTTACTTACTTTCGAAAATTAATGTTCAGATTGTGTAAACTGTAATGGGATGATAATTTAACTGTTAGCTCAAAACTCAATAAGTTAACAATATTATGTATAATGTACCATTAGTCTGGAAGTTTCATTGAAGTGAATTGTTAAATTCTTTCTGAAACTAATAAAAATCTTAAACCACAACGCGTCCTGAACTGAGAAGAAGCTTAAGTATTGACAAATGACATTTTGTTTCGACAAATGATAAGTAATTAAAGTTCACGAACGGGACCAGATGTTTTTTCGGAGAAATAGTTTCGGGCATTATACTAGTTTCAATGGTTACTGATCGTCAGGTGTTGTAAATAAAGAAACCAGCAGGGCGCGGCGGGCGACTTTGCTATCGACACCCACCGCTGGGACAGCGCAATCTCGTTTCTCGAGAAACTAGCTGGCCCCCTCTCGTTACGGCTCGGCCAGCAGGGGGGGGCGTGACACACTTGAGTATTGGCCCGCGAGGAAGATGCGACGTGACAGCGAGTTTCCAACATCAGCCACAACAACGACCAGGTTCATCGACGACGCTAGACATTAAGGTACCTATATGCCAGTTGTCTTCAACATTTTGAAGTTTATTGGTTACATATCACTGACAAGGAATCCGTCACGATCTATAATCTAGAATTTCGGGAGTTATAATAAGTGAAGACTATTTTTTGACTTTCACTAGGTGTACAAATGTACGTACATTCAATAAAATATTTTAATGAATTGAACAAATTAAGGAACTAGCTCCAAAAAATTATTAATACATAATACCATTTTAAAAATCGTACACTAACACAGTGTACCGCCTTTACACGTTCACAGCAAAGGAAAAGCGACAAATGTCTTTGACAATCGACATTTCATTTTTGGGTGAGATAATGTGAGAGTGAGGCACTGCATGTTCGATTATAGTTAAGATGTGTCTAACCTCAAAATCTTACGTAGTAAAAGATACATTCTAAATTTAAAGGCGTTGAATGAATTTGTAGTTCAAAATCTTTTGAAATTGATAGTTCATAGAACAGCTTACAAGCGAATACCTAAAAAGGGTTTTATGCCTATGAACTGAAGAATCTTATTTTAAAGTACCGATTCATCCTTGGCAAAATACACAAAGAAGTTGTGACTCATCTCAGATACTTACCGCGGTTTTTTCATGAAGATTTGTTAGGTGTTAGAGTGTTAAAGTTATTTACTACCCTCAAAACAAGCTCAGTTTCCTGGTTTTATTTTAATTTCTGACGATATGGCAGTATCGTTACCGCAAACTATGACGTGAATTATGTAACAATTCAAATTCTGTAAAGAATTTTATACGCTTAACGCGTTGTATCACCTAAAAGTTAAGCTTAATTCCGATTAAAAGTCCTAGTCCGTATGAAAAATTAGACTTTAGACGCAGCTGTTAGTCCATCATCGGTTATTCTATCAGATGGCCAGTGGTTACAAAACATTTTTTTTTAAGTCATCTAACTCCCTTAAACCTAAAAGGTTGAATTAGTGATTCACACGATTTCCCGGTCTAGATGAAAAGTAATTCTTTTAATTAGAGAGATTTTTGTTTTTGTAATAATTAACGTTAAGATGAATCGAAATACCTCTTTACAGAGTTGATGGCCATATTTTTCGATACATTTATTTTGATACACATGATTTACATCAGTTGCTTAGGGGATATCAAATATCCTCATTTAAACGATTGGGTTAATTGTTTCTTATATTGAAATTAAAGATAATCAAAAAGCTGACCAAGAGTTACATCCAGTTAATGGGATTAAGCTATCGCTGTAAAATTATATACTTCAAAGTTATTCAAAGAATTTATTCCAATTCACTTTAAAGTTATTCAAAGAGTTCAATCCAGTTTTTGAATTTATCGCTTCTTGCAAAAATGCGAAATGTTATCAATACGAATGATGTCTGAACCCAGACGTCTTAGAAACAGACGCATTCTGAACATTTTGGAACACCATGTTTACCTTTGCTTTTCTATCCATTCTTCTAGAGTTAGAATGCTTAAAGATACTATTATAGACAATGCTTAAGGCATACATCGTCTAAGGGCCTTTACAACTTAGGGTCTTCTCCTTTTACATAAAGTGTCAAAAGACTTACTTCTTATAGTATATTTATTGATAATAAATAAATAAATATGGTCTTTTCGTAGAGAACCACAATTCATAGGAATTACTGTGGGAAGTTCTCTGAAGGCATTAAAGAAAAAAGAAGGACATTTTGTTGGAATTTTTAATAATTTATATGTTTCAAAACTTTTGTGTTATTTACAAAGTTTTGTGGCAATACTGCTTTAATAACGACAGAGACCCGTACAATCCGTAAATTATAAGTCAACCTCGTAATTTCCAACAGAACAACTTGTTAACGACGTAGCATTGTGACGTCGGCATTGAGTTTAATTTTTTGCTGATGATTTTGGGTCAAATTAACAAATTAAAACAATGCTAAAAGGAATAAATAAATTAACGTCAAATACTACATAGGATCCTAAGATCGTATGCTAACACATTGCTCAATGGGTCTTAATAAGAGTTAATTGATCCTGTAACTTTATTAGCCTTAGGCAGTATGCACATCACATATAATGAAAACATTAATATCAGTAAAAGTTAGCATTATTGTATAAATCAAGAAAATTATTGAATTTATACAACGTCGGCTACCACTCGTGGCCAACCAGTTTTACTCATACCATAAATAAATAATACAAAAAGCCTTTTTTATTCTTTGATTAAATTTCTTAATATTAATTAAAAGCAAGATGAACAATAACCTATGCAATCAATAATATAAAACGTAACTAAATTAATATTTTTTTAATTATAAATTTAGTGTAACTCATAACATACTTTAACGAAATTATAAAAATATGCCACAGCTTTGAAAAACAAATCGATATGTTGGTTATAAAATCTTAGACTAAAACATACGATAGACAACCTCCTGATAACGTTTAAGCGACGTCATAAGGTCGCCTGCAAACAGACCACCACGGAACAGGTGCTGGCGGCGGTCAGTATAAGAACGTGTCTGCCGAGGAATATGCTCTCTCACGAGAGGGGTCTGCGTTTCAGTTCACTCAAAACCAGGTACGCAACACTTTCGAGGTGAGCACGTAGTTTGTTGCTTGACCTCATCAGAAAGACAGTCGGTAGGTCACAATTATTGCAGACTTTTGCTAAGTTTTATAACCGCCCAGTGAGCGATGATGCTTCATTCACAAAAGCTATTTTGCTTTCTAATCATTAATCATTAACATTATTTAAATAATGTGACTGTTTTATTAATCCAGTGAATTAAACGTAAAGATTGGTTAATTAAATTCTTCTGTGGTATAAAGAGGACATATTATAATAGAAAACAATTTACAATCTATTTATGTCCACAATTTAACAAAAATTTTCATCTCTAAACATCTACAAGTGTGTTATACTTATATTGAGAATTAAATATACAAAATGCAATTGATGATTAAACGAACTTACCTGTAAGTGAAGTTCTATCACAATTGTATGAGTATATTTAATTCGAAGATATAAGGTCCCTCCCATACCCAAAGCCCATAAGTATTACGAAAATTTTGTTAAATGTACTCTAAAGAATGAGACTCGCTCGGACGACGTGTTCCAACGTGAGTGTGTCGGGCGGTAAGTTTTTAAAAATAGATAATAAACTGAATATCTGAAAGTGCGAAGTTGCTGTATGTACAAGTGTGTTATACTTATATCTTCGAATTAAATATACTCATACAATTGTGATAGAACTTCACTTACAGGTAAGTTCGTTTAATCATCAATTATACGCGTTTTCAAATTAACGCCTAACTAAAACCTTAAAGCGTGGTTAATTTTAACAACTTCGCACAGTAAACGGTAAATCTCATTATAATTGGTACATACTTTTAATAATGTTTTAAGGAAAAGCTGTGTGTTTACTGAAATTAAAGGACAAGTGTTTATTTATAAGGTTGTTGATAAACTATATGTGCCTACCTACTACATACTGTAAGCTAAGTACTAAGTTCGATTCTCGGATCAACCTGCCACTTCCAGTCAACGGCCGTGGTTACGACGGGTTGGTAGACTTCAAACTCCTTTAAAAACAATACGAAGTTTCTGAAAATCAGGGAGCTTCTCTCAATTTTTTCTTCCAACGTTGAGCAAGTGATGTTCTATCTATTCAAACACATGCAGTTTCTAAGATTTCGGAGATACGTACTAAGATCAACCCCAGAGTTGCGAGTTGCGAGCACCCTAGATCGGTACAATCGACGTGCTACTGTGATCAGAAGAGATCTGCACAGCCACGTCATCAAGAAGAAAACGCTGTCCCATAACTGTGAGGGTTCTGTATGAAACCCAAAAAGAAGATCGTATTACTTATATGATCATAATTTTTTTTTTTATTAATGATCGTAATACATCGCCACTGTTTACATATAGCCTAGGATCCCGCTATACAACGACCTTCACTGAGCTGCTTATTGGATGAAAACTATTTTATATCCAATTAAATATGTCAATAAAAATATCGCAAGTGGGTTGCCTTAAAAAATTTAAGTCCAGGGTATGATTAATTAAGAATTAAAAAAAACCATTATAAAATGGACTCCTATTTGTTACAGTTTAGTTGACATCGTAGTTCAAATTAGATTGGATGTTATAAATAGTGCTTTTTGCCAGAAATACTTTCCTGGCTGAGGAAAGTATTTCTGTTCTATATTTTTTGGCAAAAGAAAGTTAACGGATAATAAAATCGTAGGTTTTATGCACAATTATGCACAATTGCAATTTGCGACCTGAATCGCACATCCAATCTAATTTGAACTAAGATGTCAACGGAACTCTAACAAATAGGAGTTCATGTTACAATGGATTTTTTTTAAATTCTTAATTAATTATGTCCTGGACTGAAATTTTTTAGGCAACCCACTTGCGATATATTTATTGACATATTTAATTGGATATAAAATAGTTTTCATCCAAAAAGCAGCTCGGTGAAGGTCGTTGTATAGCGGGATCCTAGACCAATAGTGGCAAGCTTAACTCTGACAATTATAACACATTAGAATAATTAATTAATAAACTAGTACAAATTATTAGACAAAGGAGCCATTAGCTCTGGCAGCTTTTCTGACTGCCGATAACGCGAACTGCAGAAACCCAGTACGGCAATCATTGGCAATCACGATCATAATATCACTGTCCATATTTTGTCCACCTTTAATAAGGGCACGGTTAAAGTATCAACCTGAAATTAATAAACACATGGAGTTGTAATAAGTACAAGCTACAAATCAACACAATTAAATTATGAGTATAATATCTAATTATGATCCTGTAGCTCGACTGTTTGCAGCAGTGCATATTAATGTTAATCTGGAAAACCCATTAGCGAATTAGTTACAGAGTGAAAAACGTTTAAATATCAAGAGCTGATGACTCGTGCAGTATTCTGAAGACGTCGAAAGCACCAAACGCCAAAATGAAGGTAATTCAAGCTGTGGTTTTGGTTGCTGCACTAGCAAGTTTCTTCGTCGACGCTCTTGGACAGAATCGTAAGAAATTTACCTTTTTATCATATTCTGTTTATCATACTGATAAACTTCACCCATACTTCACCCATATTAAAATTACCTATCAATCTATTGATAAATAATTTAGAGTTACAACTTGTAATTATGCTGTTGTAACTTGTGTGTGCTTATGTTTACACAATTTATTTCATCAAAAAATAATTGGTCGAGTGCGAGCTGGGCTCGCACACTGAGGGTTCCATACTATCAAGACAAACTAAACACCCCATCACACCAAATTGAAAAAGAAGAAAAAATTGTTGTATGGGAATTGTCAAATGTTCACAGATTGTTTAGTTATATACTTACTGTAGAAATAAATAGTTTAATTAAAATTAAATAAAAAAAATAAGGGGGGCTCTCATACAATAAACGTGATTTTTATGCACGGTTTTTGATGTACTGGGCAGGGGTGTTTAGTTTACATTAATACTATATAGAGAAAGGGAATATGCTTTTGATGATACGGAACCCTGACCATTTCTAGAATAAATTATTGTTAGGTATAGCGGCAACAGAAATACATCTTCTGTGAAAGTCTGTAGCTATACAGATCAAGAGATTATAGCCTGGTGACAGACGGATGGACAGGCGGACAGCGAAGTCTTAGTAATGAGGTCCCGATTTTATCCTTTGGGTACGGTAACCTGAAAGACTCACACATCTTCAATTTTTTTTAAAGATTGTTTATAGTAAATTCCCCTTTTCCCAGAATGCGATTTCAACAGCGACTGCATTGACACCTGCAGACGGAGCTGCGTGGTGAGCACCAAGCCGCTGTGCTACTTGCACGAATGCTACTGCTCGCCTGCGGCTCCGGCACTCGGCGCGAGGCCCAGCTACTTGCCGACCAGAGTGCATGGGCCAATTCCTATCAGAGCTATTTAGAGTCTACGTTTCTTAAATAAAGTGCACTAGTTTTGAAATCATATTAAATATGCTATTTTTTTTCTACTTCTATACGACTATTTTTGGACTATTTGTTTATTATTACATCATGACGTACTAATGCGGGTAAGAGGTCTCCAATATTTAGAATGACACAATCATAATATAACAAAACCTTTAATAATGTTGATATCTTTTCGATGCGTGTCTTGGTGCCTTTAAGAGGTTGGTTGTGGATACTTTATAAAAATGGGAAATGCTTTCCAAAAAACCAACTTCAAATGCCACTACAAAGAGTGAAATAATTTTTATTTAAATTTTAGGTACCTACACCAATTCGAAGTTGGGCAATGTTTCATACAATCCCTAATAGTCCTTCTTACTCACTTGATGTGCGAAGAAATGACGAAGTCATAGACAATCGCCCGACTTCGAATTGGTGTAGGTACCTAAAATTTAAATAAAAATTATTTCACTCTTTGTAGTGGCATTTGAAGTTGGTTTTTTGGAAAGCATTTCCCATTTTTATTTTATACTTTTTAGTGGAAAACAATAAAATGCACAAGGCGTTGTAAAAATACCCAAATCGCTTGAGGTGTGTTCATAAAATCTGAAGAGATACCTCAAATTCACCAAGATCCCATCATCAGACCCTGACTTGATGACTTTAGTCATCAAATCAGTATCTCCTAGCAAATGCACTAGTAACTATAAAAAATACCCAACTCGCTTCAAGTATACTAGCAAAATTTGAAGAGTTCCCTCGATTTCACCAAGATCCCATCATCAGACCCTGACTTGATGACTTTAGTCATCAAATCAGTATCTGCTAGCATATGCACCAGTAACTATAAAAAATACGCGACTCGCTTTAAGTATACTAGCAAAATTTGAAGAGTTCCCGCGATTTCACCAAGATCCCATGACCTGAACCTGACCTGAATCCTGACCTGATTGTAATGGGTCGCAGCCGATTATGAAGTAAACACAAATATTTACTTACTTAGCTTTATTTGAAACAGAGGAGAGGTTTAACAAAGTACTTATTAGCTATTTAACCTATTTGGTAATGCACTTGAAGACTTGTAGAAACACTCTGAATTGGAGTCTGTTATAGTTCAATATTTATATCAAAGAAATGCAATTAATAAACAATTATTATTCAATGAGATAGTTTCTAGAAAGGAATCTGACCGTTAATGTATTATTAATTTGTGGTTTCATCAAGTCATCAATTTGGAAAATTTCAAATATTTATCGTGGTTGTTTATCAAAGTATATTGAATATTTTTAGGTAACATTACATGATGACCATAGGACAACTTGGAAAATATTACTCTTTCTAATAATACCCAAATAGTTTCATGTGTCCATATAAAATTGGAAGAGTTCCCTCGATTTCTCCAGGATCCCATCATCAGATCCTGACCTGATTAAAATGGGACCATCTGGAAACAAAACCCTCTTAAACAAAAAAAGAATTTTTCAAATCGGTCCACGCGTCTTCGAGTAATCGGGGAACATACATAGAAAAAAAAATATATATTCCGACGAATTGAGAACCTCCTCCTTTTTTTTGAAGTCGGTTAAAAAAATAAACTTTGAATACCTATTAGAAACCTGAATAAGTACATCTACGTATACCTATATGTTTGACTGTGTAGTTGTTTGTAAACCCAAATAAATAAATAAATGACACTGGTACGTTCGTACTGGTACGACTCTTGCGGTATTTGTTCGGGTAGTTACCACCGCACGTTACACCGCACACCGCGTCAGTTATTACACCAAAACGCAGTAACGTATTACTCTGTTCGCTTTGAAGAATGGTAAATAGAGTGCAAAGCAGTGCATTGTATTATACTGTACTAAGTCGAGAGTCTAAGAGTTAGTAGTGTAGAGTGAGTAGGGTAGCAGAGTAGGTGATTTAGTAGAGTAGAGGGAAAGAGTGCATGCTTAGCGGTGTATTTTGTCCATAGATTATGGTAACTAGCCACCGTATAAGATAAAAAAAACCACTTTAAAATGTATGAGAATGACTGTGGTCTGCGATAAGTCACGTGGTCAACTTAGCAGTCAGATTTGCATTCCATTATTACTTTCGTTGCATTTTAGAGGTCATATTTCATCATCAAGGTGCATCAAGGTGCATGGTGCATGAGCTAATTTAGAAACTAAAGGTTATCACCATAGGCCACCTAAGACACAGGTGTCCACCTAGTTTAGGGACAGTTTCTCACCTTCTTCTGACACGTTTGTATTTAATAGCAATTTAGGATTAATACATGAGTTAATTTTACAAGCAGATGATATTTTGTATTTGTATGTAATTATTTGGCTAATAAAGATTATTATTATAATAGGCTTATTAATCTATGGACGAGGAGTGTAATAAAAAATTCGCGAAAAAAGAGTCCCGCGAAAACCTTTTTAAACGAGGGTACATAAGTATTCTTATAAACAAACAAAAACATTGTAATTTATGTCTTAAACCATTACTATACAGCCTAATTTTCAAACACGAGACTGAAGTGAGATTGTATGTCCTTTCGCGTTTTGTATGTCATTCGATTCGGACACTTTTTAGCGCTGACCCACAATCCTTAGTTTATAAATCAATGGTTATCACAGATTAATTATTATTTAATTTTGCCCATAATTATCATGCTATGATATTACGAGTATAATGGTTGAGTCCGTAGTTGAAGCGCAAGCCACAAAGTTAACAAAAGGTGCGTTAAACTTCGTTGTCGTTTGATATTACGTGACGTTGAGGGGATCACGAACAAAGATCCAGCAGAGAGACAAAACACCGCACTCGAGAGTTACCTACACCTACAGGTTGCTTGGACTGCAACCTCTATAAACACTGAAATTTTCACAGATGATGTATTTCTGTTGCCACAACAAATACCAAAACATATAATAAATTAAATAGTTAAGGGGGCTCCCATACAACAAATATGATTTTTTGCTTGTTTTTGCTCTATCTTATTAACGGGTAAAAAGTAGACTATGATGAAGAGTCTACCATTTACCGTTATTAAGATCGAGCAAAATCAAGCAAAAAAAATTTTGTTGTTTGTCACAGAATATTGAATTATAATTCAATATATTATATTCACTTTAAAAATAAACATTTAATTTAAAATAAAACAAATAACAAAGGAGGTCTCACCATCCAACAAACGTGATTTTACGCTCGTTTTTTGAATTTGGCGGGGGGTTTAGTTTACTTTAATACTATTGAGAATGGGTCTTGATACAACGGAACCCTCTGCAGAGCGCAAGCCCGAGTTGCACTTGAACAATTTTCAAGTGCAACTCGGATGCACGCTCGTGTCCGTTGAAGTTATTTTACTGGGGTTTTCGTTAAATTTTTTGATTTGTTTCAAATATTCTCGAATCCTCCTGTACACAAGGAGCTGTCACCTCTTCATTGTGCCAAGTGCCCAAGTCTCGCGCACGCCGCCTCATCCGCACAACTTTTTAACGAGCATCCGCCGCGTTATCTGTGTTGAAACGTCGCTTAGTACACCTACTTTAAGTTCATGTATATCAGTCACCATGTCTCGCTGCACACGATGCAATAAAATGGGAAACTGGTCGCCTGTTGCACTCAGTCGTACTTCACTCATCGCGCACAGATGCCATCCTTTTTAATTATTGTAGTGCCCTGCGTGCAGTGAGATGTTACGGCTGCTATAATAACCGAAATCTTGGATACAAACTTCCCTAGCGTAGTTGGCACCTGCTTTATTATATTTTGAAAATTAGGTCCCGATTCCCGATTTATTTATTTTTACTTAACCCTAATAAGTTTGTACAATAACATCTTCGGTTACATCGGGTGAAATTGCAGTCAAGTTTTGACAATTAATGTGTAATAATCAAACGGTTTTTTTTATATTTCATCCCATTTATATTCCATTTTTACAAGATACAATATCAAGAAAAAAACGCGCAGTTTCTTATGGGCCGCCCATCAACACCCGCCATCGTTAATAACACACAAAAAGCCATAAAACCTTCATAAAAGATACACCTCCGAGTTATTTACCCCACCTTGAGATTGCCAGATAAAAAACACCATGATTTATTAGCAGCCTCCTATAAATAGTTGTCTCGCAGGGCGGAGGGCGGGCACCACTCATTTTTCGAAGGTGCCCTTTTTTGCTGATAAAGGAATGACGAATGGAAAAGGTGCCCTCGTTTTATGAGTATGTGAGTGGCGTATTTATGACGCGGTCTATTTGCTGGCTAGTGGGAAACGGGAATATCTTCATTTCATTATCCTCAAGAGGTTTATCTCGCAACGAATCCGAGGTAGGATTTGATTTGACATTTTTTCTTAAAGATATTTTTATTGCTGCAAGCACTGAAATTGTGAAGCTATTGATTCACATTTGGCCCTCGGAACATCACATCTGGGGATGCGGAAGCGATCACTGAGACGAGCGCTAAAGAAAAGGGTGCTAAATTCGGGAAAATGTTACATACATTGACAAAATATGTCAAAACAGGGAACGACTACTCACTCCAATATCAATATCAATCCAATAACAATATTATCAATCCATTATCAATATATCTATGTGCTATAAACACTTCTTCGCTCTAAGTTACATTATTAACCGCGATGAAAATTACTTACATAAATGAGTATATATAATTAATCACACAGGGTGTTCTTACAATCATCGGGTGATTAAGCTAGTTCTAAGCGTTCTTTCGTCCATTACAACAAGATCAAAAGATGCCCACAATTCACAAAGTAAAAACAAACACACTCAAATTTAATTTAATTTAAACTACGAGTATGTCATAGTAACAGCTATTCATAACTGAAGCAAAGACTGAAATCTAAGGTCGGCGCCACACTCCGCACATCCACGCATCTACTCCTAAGTCTCACCTCATTATAGCACACGAGGCGCTCTGATAAAGCCGACATCCCCCTCCCCAAACTCATACGCACAATTCACAAAAGCCACTTGATGCCCGCAATTAAAATCTTAACATATACACTTAATAAACGCCACCTTACTAGGGAGGAAACATTTTTTATCGATTGAATTTTATATAATAACTAGCTGATGCCCGCGACTTCGTCCACGTGGGATAAAAACTATTCTATCTTTTAAGTTGGACCAAATGACAGATATTCACGAAGTTTGAACTAAATCGGTTCAGTAGTTTAGGAGTCCATTGAGGACAAACATTGTGACACGAGATTTATATATATTAAGAAAATTTTATTTTGAGGTGAATGTGTCTTTATATTAATTGAGACTTGAGAGGCAAAAATTGATGACATAGTTTGATGTAGCAACTTGCAGTTCTATCAGCTACATTCATTTGAAATCAGCAATCGATCGCTAAAGTTAATATCTCCTAGCCTAGCCACTTGAAAAATATATAAATAAAATGTATATCTCGGAAAGACCAGGCCAATGCCCAGGACTGCAGGCAGACGTCTATAGGCTGTTTAAGTACGAGTAAGTACCATTTATTGCAGTAAAGTGGCATCATCCTACTTTTTCCTAGACTCCGTTGAGGAGAACAGAGGAATATTTATTAACTCATGAATCGTGATCAACTTACTGAAGGAAATAATTGAAAATATTAAATTAAAAACTTCTTGTCGATAAACAAATTCAGGCAATCACTAGCGCCAGAATCGTTAAGAGAGAGGTAGGACGTCTTTGAATTAAATTACACCTCGCTTACTCCAAACAATAATCTTTAACATTTGCTTCTCCCTGTCCCATACTGTCGAATCTCACTGGCAAGGGTGCGGCCCCAGTGTTAGCGGGAGATCGGATTAATAAATTCTTGTCATTACTTTTTATACACGATTTTCTTCATTGATTCAAGCAGATATTACCTACGTCTATCTTGTCTACGGTAATACTTAATTAGGGTTCCATACCAAAATGGTAAAAATGGAACCCTTATGGTGAGACTTTCTCCGTCCGTCCGTCCGTCCGTCCGTCCGTCCGTCTGTCACACTCGATTATTTCAGTAACTATTCAATCTATCGACTTGAAATTTAGAATAGTTATAGGTAATAGTGACCCGACGTCATAACAATCTTAAAAATTTGAAAATTGTTTTTATTTTTATTTAAAAAGGGGGGAAAACCGGGTCGACAAAATTTCAAAATGAAATAACAATATTGAGTGGGGTATCATATGAAAGGACAAAGGTATACTTGTGTATTCTAAAACTAATTTTTATTAATTTTTATGCCTGATAGTTTTTGATTTATTGGGCAAGCTATGGAAAAAAATACCGTTATATCCCCCCCCCCTTATCTTCGAAGTTTACCAATCGAAAAATCTGAAATAATTATGATCAATAGAATTTAACGTATATTTTACAGGAAAAATAACTTAAACTCGCTGACTAATATACTTTTTTTTTATAATAACAATAATCCGCCAAAAACAAAGTTACGTTTGCGGTTTGCCAACAAAAGTACCTACATGTAAATTATACTCGTAAATTAATGAACAAAAGTGATTCTTTCAATGTTTTACTTCTTTTATGGTATGGAACCCTCGGTGCGCGAGTCCGACTCGCACTTGGCCGGTTTTTTTTTGTGATTAACCTAAATACCTCCCAAAATTCCTGTAGGGACCCATATGAAAAAAACTATTTATTCTGAAAAAAACCTGCCGAGTTTATTGACGTGCGATTTTGATTGAACATATAAACTAAGCACTGTAAAACTAACATGACATTACAAAAAAGTGTTTAGGGTGAACCCACGACAAGCTCACCAGATTGAAGCAAATATGAAGGTGCTAGTTCTGGAGCATTGCATTTGCGCCGTTTATTCTTTAGATACTCATAGACAATGAGTTACGAAACTTTACAGTCTATGTCACTGTTATAAGCTTCAAATACGGAGCTTGTTTTTTCTGGTGTAATATATAAGCTATGTACATTATTTAAATTACCCGGAGGATTCGGGTTTTTAAAGCCTGTCAGATATAAACAATGAAATCATGTTTATTACATTCAACAACAAAATCTATCAAACTTTAAAAAAATTTACTTAAAATAAAATATATACGAGGAAAAAACGCTCAGCTTTTGAATCAGCTATAACCCTTCCCACAACCTACCTCATTTATGGCTGCGTAGAAGACGTCTCGGCGACTACAGATAAGTCCTAACGACTGGTGTTCTGTACAAAGGTATGTTGCACGAAGATAAGGGGCCCAGTAGTTATCCCTCGGTTAACTCGCTGCCGATGTCTAACTCTAAAACGTTTAAACACTTCCTATGAAACTGTGGTTGGACTTTGTCAAATGGATTATCTTTTGAAACTCTCAAACTGTTATTCAGTAATTCGTGTCCTCTTCAATTCCTTTTAATGTCCCACATCTAGGCACCAGTTGCTAGACCAAGTGCGGGCTTCTCACAAGTTTATGGAGATTATGAGCAACTTTGAGTAATTCCTTTTAGTAAACCAAATGTGTTTACAAATGCATTACGCACATAACTTTGAAAAATCAGAGGTGTTTGACCAGAATTCGTACCTCCGACCCAATAACGAAAGGCAAAGGCTGTTCCAGTAAAGGAATATTAAATTGGTCTGGTATAATCCGCTACCTGAAAGGAATCCGTATCCGTAAACATACTGGAACAAGCCAAGCACCGAAAGCAAATCCAAAAGAGCGATTCCACCACTACTCATATGCAACAAAAGTGTTGTTGCATATGAGTAGTGGTGGAATCGCTCTCACACCATTCTCGACACACGTTTAATACCGAAACCGTGACATCTCCAGGACATGTTGACTTCACAATGTAAAGAATTTACAAGAAATTATGTTCCATGTACTCGTAAGCGGTATAGAGTTCATGCAACATAATTTAAAGTAAACGTATTATAGCGATGCTAATTTTATGGATGATGCAAAGTAACGCCTGATTCTATTCAATAAATATGTTGATCCAAATATTTCTAAAACTGATGAGCACTACCAAGTCACTAGGAGTTCAATATCTTCATACCATACGAAACAATTCAAATCACTCCATATTTTGTATCGAAACTATGCTCCAATCGAAACTCGAGGGGATATTAGGTGTCCCGAAATGTAACACTAAAATAGCACTACACCAAATCTGTTTACCATCACAATACGGGGGTCATTTGCAAGCCGTTTGACAAAGGACCAACCTGCGTAACCGAACGCTAAATTGGCCAAACAATCCTAAAGGGCCCCAACATCTTAATTATTAGCAAGGTGCTTAAGGGTTGGATTTACGACGTGTTAATACGGCCCGATGTGCCTCGCTCGCAATTAACCTAACCCTGTATAATGTATTAAATTTACCTGAGGGTCCTCGCGACCCGGCCCGAGTTTCAATTGGATAAACCATAATACTCCGACTGGCAATGTTGTCGTTATTAATATTGGTAATTAATGGACTAATATGGATTAAAGATGAATAGTTCTGCAGCTCTACACATATTACTCTGTGATTATGATTTGTTTTGCATCTCTTTCAAAGAAAAAGTTATTTTTAACCTTCAGAACGCTAAATAGTTTGATATGTCTTTGAACCCAGGACCTCACGCTCAAATCCAAGTGCATGCCTACTGTGCCAGACAGTTCTGACAAAATTTAATAGGCGTGATTTTCATCACAAATAGCTGATATTTAATAGTATTTTCATAAACTTTTCTATTGCCACACTAATCATGAATTTTGTATCTTTGATAAAATCAGTTGATGTAACTTGGCTTAGATTATAAATCGTGATGGTTTGGATATTTGTTCACCAGGGTCCTTATTCTGTAAAATTGACATAGTGATAATCACTGGTGTCTATAGTTCGTTTTACATTGCTGCTTTATTAAGTGAAACGAAAATAAGATTTAGTGGAAAACCTTCATTGAACAAAAACAAAATTAGGATAAGATCGTTGACATTGAGAGATTATCATTTATCACTGAGTTATAAAATAAGGGCCCAGGTACCTTCGCAATTTGAAACTGACCCGATAATCCCGAATAAACCCACGGTTCCTGCGGCATTTGTAGCTTAACAGGCGAAGCCACATCAAAAACGATAACTGTAGCAAACAGTCGCTGCTCGGGAGATTTGGACATATAGGGTATAGTTAAAATCCTTACATCAGTCCGAGTAACATACCTAGGCTATATTTTTTTTCTATAAGTCTTTTTAACTCAGGGCAATCGTGTTTTTTTAATTATTAACTTGTTATTGCTTCACAGGCAGCAATATTATTTGATTCAGGTACCTATATACGGTGAGCTTTTATCTTATCAAAATTCTGAAGATATTAAAAACAGTTGAACGTTATACGCAGACAAAATCAGGCCAATAGATTATTCCGATTTTATTTGAAACGCGTCATAGGTTTTATAACACTAATTTGTTATGATTGTTACAATTATTGCTGTATTATAACTGCTTTATATCACGCGATGTAAGTTCGTTATCAACTGCGGTGTTATTATGATATTATCGTGTGTTGTTTTGTGTTAAACTCATTGCGTGTTTGGCAGAGTATCGACGCCCACGAGAATAATAAGAGACAAGTTACGTGCATTGAAAATTGCTGTGCACCGCCTTAGGCCCATTCGCGTCAAAAATGTTCAAAGATGACGTTAACTCTGGTTTAAAAATGTAATCATATAACCCACTGTGTGGCATAAGGGGGCAAGTTAGGCGCACATAAATAATCGCATGTGGCTTTGGGCTACTTTGGCCAAACCCCCTTAGTAAACTGCTAGGTAGTCCGAGATTTTATTACTAACACCTGAACACAAATTCATATCTAGAGGAGTTAGCAAGAGTCCAGCCATAAAACAGAACCTTTACATAAAATAACTCTATATTTTGTATATTATGTATATTGTGTATTTTTCAGGATGTCTACGGGATGGCAGTCCCAAGGTCGGAGTATCCAAGAATATTTTAATTATCAATATAATCGTGTTTCTAATAACAGAAGGAAAAAATTTCTACCACAAATTCTGGTAGAAAAAGTCAGAGACTACATTGTTCTGTTTTTGGAAACTTCTTCAATCCATGGGTTGAACCATCTCGTTAACGTTGGAAGACATCCTATAGAAGTGTAGGTGAAACCCTGTAAAAATTGGTAGTCTTATCTGTCAAGTTGATTGTACCATCAAAATGAAGGAAAAGTTAATAACGGACTTTCGGATTTCCAAGTTTCAGTTATATTTTCTAGTTCAGAATTATTTGCTGATTGTGAATTACCGAATTGTATAAAACATCAGGTGTACCAGTTTGTAAAACTTTTTCTCTGCTTAGTTTTCGTATCGTTACCGTTTTCATTGCGTTAGAATGCTTTCCAGAGGGTCTAGGCAAAGTGTCATTCTATTAGCAACATCGCTATATTCAGCGATATAGAATGCCAAAAATGTACGGGATTGACTTTGGCTTACACTATGCCATGGCGTTAGCTAATGTCAAACCCATACATTTTGGACTTTTCTATTCACAACATCGCTAAATTAGAGTGCAACTTTGTCTACAGGCTCAGGTGTCTTTTGCTGATTTGGCTGACAGTTTTTTCGCCGGTTCTCTAAAGTGCTTCTCTACATTTCAGCATGATCTGGCTCATTATGGTGATTATCTCTATTTACGCCACTATCGCCATCTCATGGACCGCCTGGCTTCGTTACCAGGTCTCGCCCATTGTTATTTCTATTGATCGCGAGATGTTCTCTTGGAATACTACATTCCCCTGCTGTACTATTTGTCCTGACGACAAGATCGATTCTGAGAAGCTAGAAAAGTACTTGAGGTGAGATTTTTTGCCGCAAAACCGCAAGACAACAAACCTCGCATAGTACAAATTGTGGAATCAGTTTCTACCACTTTGGTGCCTTTACAGTCCTTTTATGACCTGGTACCATATCATCAAGGGTTCTTAGTATAATAATAGTTTTTAATAGATACCCATTTATTGCAATAACTTTGTAGTTCCGAACATAATTCAAAACTAGAAGCTTATGTAGACGTACCTGAAATTAATCACGCAAGATAAAAAAATGGTAACTCAGCTAAACTTCGATCCAACATTATCTAAGTTTCTAAAGACTTTTATTAAATTGGTGCTAAAGGTTAAGTTTTTCCTATCGACAGAGATGCACCAGAAAAAGACAAAGATAAACTGAAAAACTTCGTAATGGCACTAGGAAATGCTACCTTCCACAACCTAGACAAAATACCGGTTTACGATGGAATAGAGCCTCGGAATTATTTAGAACTGCTATGGAACCTAACCCCTCCATTCAATCCACCTTTGACGATGGGAGCTACGGGGGAATTGCCGTATCCCATAAGAATTCTGCCCACTTACACCGAAATGGGAATATGCTACTCCATCAATACGCAAGTCGGTATTTATAATAACCCCGAGTGAGTATTGGCTTACAACAATTTTCACATATTGTTTTTGCAAAAATGTTACGGCGTAGTCGTATTGTTGTCATCGAAAAGTATAAGATTTAAACCATTTAACGCACAAAAACCATCTGATTGAAACTGTGCTTTCAGTCTACTTACGCCAAGTTTGCTATGTTTGTACCATTATACGTGTTTTGTGTCGATATTCTAGAACAGATTTGAATTTTCATTTATAACTCAGTGATTTTTTTATTTATGTTGTAAAATGTCGCATAATTCGCTCCATTTTTACATAATGATCATGAAAGGATATAATATTATCACTTTATTGTATAGTTACAGGTTAGCAAACAGATGGGATGTAATAAAAACCAAGAACACATCATATTTTGTTCACCCATTGTATGGTGAAGTTTTTGCCCAAGTCATGTCTATAACACCTTATAAGGTTAGTTCACTAGACTGCATACTTCACGCAACTTACTTCTATCCTATCCTATCCTACTAATATATAAACGTGAAAGTTTCTGGTAAGAATAGATGGTTATTGGTTACTCTTTAACGTCGGAGTTATTGAACCGTTCTGGTTGAAATTTGGAACATGGATAGTTTATAACCCGGATTAACATATAGGCTAAAAAGGACGGAAAAATCCATCGTTCCCACGGGATTAGTAAAAAACCGAACTTCTCGCGGGCAGAGGCGCGGACAACAGCTTCAGGCCGCAACTACTGAACATAATATATATATGGATAAAATTTAGAAAGTAGATAGATTTTATCCTAGTTTAAAAACAAGGCTACTTTTATACAATAAATATAAGTGGGCTGCACTTAATAGCCAAATAATTTATCTAATGGTTCATTTGTTATTTACAGTCTATATCGCAAAGTAACTCCTACTTAAACATAATTGTATTTTCTGTCAGGCCTTCCTACATAGCCCGCTCGAGATTCCTGACATCTCCTCCAAGTATCACCACTCGCCAGCGAATTTCTACATGAAGATCTACGCTACCACCACACCGGTGTATACCACGGAAGCCGCAATAAGGCAATGGCATATTTTAGTTTGTTCTCGTTTTCAATTGTCAAGATAAATGTAGACATTATAGTAAGGGACTTCGGACGAAACGACTTTTACAGACGGTTAAGGTCTCTCAACAAATTCTTAGAATTTAGAAGGAATTGTGTAAAGTCTCCCTGATAGTCTCTTCAATTACCACGTTTAAGGTTGCTCTTTTAAGGTTGTTGAAGAATACTTTACTCAAAAATTGTGCAATATTCTTTGCAGAATTTTTGAGTAAAGTATTCTTATTCAAAATCCTAGTTTCCTGTCTTGGGCTAACTTTTCTCGCATAGCCATATTATTCGAAAAATATATTCAAAAAAATATTTTTACACACATAAGCCATAACCAGCTATCAAGGTTAAAAAATAGTAAAAATCTTTTGGATAAATCAATGTTGACGAATTCCATTACTTTAAAAAAAAACCGCTGTTCCACTAAAGTACAACAATCTTAAGAAATCCCATATTTTATTAACTTATTCAGGCTGACTGTGAGCCAACGCCGTTGCCGCTTCAAAGAGGAGAACCATCTGAAACATAGCCCAGTCTATTCGTACAAGATGTGTCGAATCGAGTGCAGGATCCGGCTCAGTCTCGCATACTGTGGATGTGTGCCACACTTTTACAGGACGATCGGTTGGTTACCACTTTCATCACACCCTACTATTGATTTGTATACGTCTAAACTCTAAACTAAAGTAAATAAATTTGAAATTTGCGGCTAAAAGAATTTATATTTTCTTGCTTATTAAATTGTATGAATACTATATTACAGGAAACGAAAAATTGTGCGATGTCAAAGGTTTACATTGTTTGCACAAGTATAAAGGTAACAGAATTTTCTAATATTGTCAGACAGGATTTTTAAATATTGTTTTCCTTAATTACTTTTGATTGCGGTTTGGATTATAAGTTAAAAAAAATTTAACATAATTATATGAGAAGGAAAAAACGGCTAAAATCTCATGCACATCGGGTCGGAGTCGGGTCGGAGTCGGGTTCGCCCGATCAGTTTCAGACCCATCAGGGATCCTTCTTATTACCTTATCCAGAATTATATGAATTTATTAAATAACAATATTTGCAATCATTACACATTTCTTATTACCCGTAGACCTTGACGCTTATAAATACTACAGCTAAAAAATAATCATTCTTTAATAGAATTATTATATTGTTTGCATTTGTAGATATAATTGTCGATTTGAAATACAAAGATGATAAGAAAGTTGACTGCGGTGAATGCTTTCCTATATGCTGGGATTTAAATTATGTAACAGAAGCTGTAAGTATTATAAGTAAGCTGTAAGTACGCCCTATCAAAAATGAATGATAAGGAAAAATTGCTTTAAGCTTATCGTAGTCACTAAATGGTACTTGTATATTAGATAGATTGTCTACATAATCTCCAAATTCAATTATTTCAATGTTTCTTATATTGGGCACATATAAATTAATACGGTCCTTTAACATTTTCTTATACGGTTATTTAATTATAAAATAAATAATAATAGTTCATCGGTGTTATCTTGTTCATTACTATCATCTGATATCTTGTTGTTACATTGCTCATCGTTATTTTCCTTTTCATCATAGTAAATCATTGCTCACTAATATTTCCTGCAATTTGCATATTCTGTGGATCCTTACATTTGAAGTCTCTATCCTCAATTCTTAAATTGATCATCTCTTATCGCTCATATCATCTCTGCTATTCATCTCATGTCATACTTAAACTATTTTCCTTTCAGACAATGCAAAGTTGGGTCTTAGGGACCAATTTGCAGTGGGGCATCGCCACTTACCCCAGGATGAGATACAAACGTGACCTGATCTACGGATTCACAGATGTCTTAGGTACACAATATTATTGTCTATTTTGATTTTTTTATGTTTCCGTATTTACATACCGTTTGCATCTAATAAAACGCCTGATGGAAATCAGTGAAGATGAGATAAATAAAATTCTCTAAGGAAATTGTAATCACTCCTCTGCATTTCGACATTTTAGTTAGTTAAATATTATCACAATATTATAGATAGGTACTATAACGATGTATAATATAATTAAAGTGTATATCGCATAGAACAGGATTGAATTGCATAAAAAAGAATAGTTTATCTGATAAATTCTCCAAATGCACAATTTAAAAAAAAATATATAATGCCATTAACTTCGCTATGGCTTTACTTAACTTGTGCTAACTCATACGAGTTACGCTGATCAGATGATATTTTATGATAATGATGATGATAATGAATTTTGAATGGTTTTCAGTGTCAGTCGGTGGGATGGCGGGGCTGTTTCTGGGCTGCAGTCTCCTCAGTTTAGTAGAGATCGTCTATTTCATGACTTTGCGAATCATTTCTTATGCGAAAACCACTACTGAGAAATAACTCTTTCTGTTTTAACTAACTAATATTAGGTGCACAAAAATATTCGCAAGAATTTACGTATACATCTCTGAAATGAAATGAAATGAAATTCTTTATTTCACATAGGCTTAGATATAAGCTCTCATGAAATGTCGAGACTCTACCGCCAGGTTCGGAACTAGCACTCTAGCACATTGTATTTCATTTTGTGTTTAAAAAATAATAATAAAATAATAATAATTAATGCCTACTCATATTTAGGTAAACATGTTTTCTTTAGCCTTTCAACATCTTTCCTTTAACCATTTAGAGACGGCGATGATGTAGATAAAGATTTTGAAACGGCATTAGATATTTTTGGTGGCTTCCGATTCAAATATGTAAGTATTTTATGAACCCATACTTGACTGAGCATTTTCATGATTTCGGCTGTCCATTATATGAATTAATACACGACAAGCTATTGTTTTGACAATGAAACGCTAAGCTTTGATAAAATCAGTCAAGTGCAGCTATTATACTCTTATTGACCTAGTTTAACGTAATTTTGCCATTATTATGTAATTTATACCTAGTGCTTCATTTAATAAGAGCTTGTTTTGCGAGAACCAAAATATCGTTCGAAGTGCATATATGCAAGTAAAAAACCCTAATTCTTTATTTATTATACCGATTACCGTGCTACATGCAATTAGATTTGTAGCATACCATAATAAATTATTACAGCACCATTGATAGACACATGGCATGGTATTTTTAATTGCTTCATTCTAGTAATGGAGTCCGTAAATAGGTTTCATTTGTTACGGTTCATCACATGGGTATCATCACAATTACTTTTCAAGTAATTTTCACTTTTAAATTACACCATAATCTTCTTGATAGCAAGTCTGGCAGCTATTTTTTCCCACTATTTTAGTCACAATATCTGGTGGTAGGCAGGCATTGCTAATTACCACCTTGGCGCTGTTGAAAAATGAATGAATGGAAATTGAAATAAAAGTCTTAGTACTCTGCACCCTATATCATCGAAGGATTTTCTAGTCGCCAATGCCAACCGAGATAATATCAAAAAACCATAAAGTTATTGATTAATATTGATTAACATGATTAATGTCTTCATTTGATTTCTAAATATTTTCAGAATGTACCCTCAAAGGAAGTTCCAAGGTATACTAATTAGAGAAGATCAGCGAAGATTTAAACGCCGCCGCTATGTTTCTAAGGGTAAGAAGCAATCAGTACCACACATCATCAGAGAAAAGATTAAAAAATACTTATCGCTGTTCCTAGAAACTTCTTCAATACACGGCCTAAACCATTTGGTTGCAACAGGAAGACATCCTTGTGAAATGTAAGTTAGCTCTTATTCAGAACCTAATTTACATTTGGTTTTGGTTTGGACCCTGTTTTTAAAATATCAGTTTTATCCATCTATATGGATAGGATCCATGATTAACGATGGTACTCCCCGGACCATGACCTGAACATTAGAAAATCTCAAACAAAAATGATTACAAACTATAGAGATACGAGTACAGCATAGACATACTAATGAAGTGACAGTGTTTTAGCCATGTTTGACACCAAACTAACGATCGCTATGACTCAAGGTACAGTTAAGTGACAACCTACATAACTCATAGGTCTTGAACCACTAGAACGTAACGAGTAGAAGATGATTAGAAATATGCAAAGGCAGGTAATGGACTTAGAAACGCTGATTTTATTTGTTCTTCATTAATTCCCCAGCTTTCTTTGGTTCGCCATGGTGTTCATATCAGTATTCGGTACCGTCTACTTATCATGGATGACCTGGGTCCGATACCAGTCCTCTCCCACTGTGATTTCCATGGAACGGGACATGTTCTCCTGGAATACCACATTTCCCTGTGTGACTCTTTGCCCTGAGGGGAAAATTGACGCTGCAAAGTTGGACAGATACCTGGAGTGAGTTTTCATATACTATTGTGTGAATAAAAGTAGTAAAACCTTATCTTAGTTCCTCGAAGATGATGTTCTGTTAAGACGCCCAACCAAAGGATGAGTAAAGTCTAACCGAAGGATCATTTAGCTGGCTCATGATATTCTTTACGTTCTGTAAAATTCTGTCTTTAAACATTCCAATGTAGTTCATTATTTATCATTCATCATCTGTGCGTATGATTTATTGATGTGAATTGCAAATCAAGCCTTTTTTGCTGATTTGAGATACCTGAACAATACGTTTTCTAATGGCACCATAATAATTTACACCAAAACAATGTATGAAATTCTCCCAATTTTTATAATTTTGTTTTAATCTACAGTAAATCAAATGAACCTGACAAAGAAAAACTCAGAAATTTCATAATTACATTAGCGAATGCGAGATTCAAAAACTTCGACCAGATACCAGAATACGACGGTATAAAACCAGATGATTATTTGGAGCTCATTTTGAATTTATCATCTCTATTCAAACCCACTCTGACGACTAGCACGTCTGGATTTGATCTGCAAATTATACCAACTGTCACCGAGATGGGACTATGCTATGCCGTCAATTCAAAGGTTGCGATATACAATTCTCCTGAGTAAGCTTTAATATTTAGTTCACTTGCAAAGAGATCACAACTTTCTGAAATTTATCAAATCGATTTTTCTTTGGTAAAGTTATAGGATTGCAAATAGATGGGACCTCGTCAAATCCAACGCAACATTTGTCGGCCACCCACTGGACGGAGAAGTTTTTGCTCAAGTTAATATAACAACTGCATATTATGTAAGTGTAACATAGTATTATCTTAAAAATAATTTTCTGTTTATGCTTTACATACTGATTTTTGAAAATGTAAGTGGATACTAAAATCTTTTCGTTTATTTGTGAATGTTCATTTATTATTTTGGGTTATTTGTTGCGAAGACTTATTTGTTTTTTCTCTAGGTCTACATTCACGGCCCATTCGAGATCCCCGACATAGTAGCGAAACATAAGCATTCGGCTCGAACGCTTTACATGACTCTTTATGTCAACACATTTTCTGTATATACTACACCAGAGGCTTCCAGGTATTGGGTCTTTCAAGCTTACTTTACCATCCCATTATACTCGTACGTGGCAATATTGGCCCTTAAATTAATAAAGATATTGCAAACTCTTCTCATCTTCATTCACTTTACTAAAATTTGTAGGGATTTGGAATCCTTCGGGGTAATCTATAAGGGCCAATGTTACTTTACATGCATATTATGTAATTAATCTTTCATTAAATCTATTATTTTTAACTGCCAATAACAAAACAAAGCTTTGTTAAATTTCATAAAAATTGTATTTTCAATAACAGCCAAATATCAATTTCAATACTTACTACTATGAGAACTTGTATTGTAAGAAATTTATTAGATAACTTTTTTGTTATTATAGTGCAGTACGGGCAAAACTGAAAAAATCGATGTCGATACTTTTAATCTTGCTTACAAGTGCATTACAACCAAAGATGTACTTTTACTCTTTTGGTTTGGCCAAGGTACCTCCAAAGCACCGCAAAGTTTGAATATGTTTCAGGTTAAGCATAGCCCAACGTCGCTGTCGTTTTGAACACGAGAATAACTTGGAACACAGCCCCGTGTACACGTACACGATGTGTCGGATCGAGTGCAGGATACGGTTGAGCCTCAAATACTGTCAGTGCATCCCGTACTTCTACAGGACGATTGGTTAGTACCTTACGTTAATCGTAAATTTCTTTTAACACATGAATGTCTTGTTCGTCTTTTTATCCCTATAAAAATAATAACGTGGAAAAGCTTCTTTTTGTTTTCGTTATATATTTAAAACTATTTATATCAAAAATTTAAATATTTTGCATTTCAGGAGATGAAAAAATATGCGATGTTAAAGGTCTACACTGCTTACATAAACATAAAGGTAATTATTCATTGCCTCAACTGATAACAGTCAACGTTTTCAAACATTTTGCCTTTAGGTGTACTAATCTTGTTTTGTTCAATCTTTTGTTTGCAGATATACTTTTAGGACTAAGAGATGAAGGAGGAACCAAAGTTAATTGCTCATGTTTCCCGCTGTGTGACGATGTTAATTACATTATAGACACGTATGTAAGTCCCTGTTTTTTTGAAATTTCCTGTTTTTCGTCTTGGCTGACATTTTATATTTTACATTTTATATTTTAGCTGACGTCTTGGTGCATCTTGGTCTTCTTTGGCAAATATTATTTGGTCGTCATTTTTTAAGTTTGTTCGAGTCTTCGTCATTGAGTTCAATGTGTATGAGAGCTCACCAAATTGAGGCCAATTTTTAAGTGCTAATTCTGGAGTTCAGCATCTGCGTTAATTATACTCTATATACTCTACAGTCAACGAATATAGAGACTTTGCAGTCAGTGGCACTGTCATTTAAAAAGCTTCGGAGCCCGTATTGTACGGATGAGCATATCTTGACATATTCGTTATCTTCGTTCTTTTTGTTTCGTGGATTGCAGACCTTGCAGCCCTGGGTGTTGGGCACCACAACGCTCCAATGGGGCATGGTCAACTATCCCAGGATGAGATACAAGCGAGATATTATCTTCGGTTTCACTGATGTCTTGGGTATGTAAGGTGTAATTAAGCTTTTATTTTATTTATTTTATTTTTATTTTTTACTAGCTTTTGCCCGCGGCTTCGCCCGCGTGAACTTCGGGGTTTTACAAATCCCGTGGGAGTCATGGATTTTCTGGGAAAAAACTGTTAATCTAACTTCAGAAACACGACTGGATAAAAATTTCTCGCCCAAAAGTTCTCCCAAAAATTGCTCAAAAATCTCAATTTTTCTTATTTCCATCGAAAACTACGATAGACATAATTGTAATTTTTGTTTTAATGTATCGGTAAAAAATAATTCCCAAAAACGCTCAGAACGACATTTTAATAACTGGCTTAGTTTTTGAAGTAATTAGGTAAAACATTGTTTTTCTGTTATATTCTTCCGCAACGCTGCATACTAACCTAACCTAACCTAACCCACCAACGTATTCATAAGAGTGAGAAGGACGAAAATAAAATCAACGTATCCGCTTAAGAGCTAAATAATTTAAGAACCTTTACCTTATAGGTATCCATTTTCGCATTTATAGCATAATTACTATCACATATCCTATTGCTCAACTAAAACACATATTTTTAATGGCGGAACACCTCTAATTTCAGAAACTATACAGGAACAAATTTTTAGTAGGTATGATTAACCTGTATCCCATTGCTTGACCAAAACACACATTATAGGTAAATAGCGAAAAATTTGTAGTTGTATTTTCAGAACCTATATGGGTAGGTACCCATTTCCACATTTATATCATTACTAATTACTATACCATATCCCATAGCTCAACTAAAACATACATTGTCAGTAACGAAACAGATGTTAGTTCAGAACCTATATCATATAGGTACCCGTTTTCATAGTTACGAGTATAATATTATTAACCTATATCTCTCATTGCTCAGCTAAAACACAAAATGCTAATAGCGAAATAGTTGTAATGTCGGAACCTATAAAACGGGTACCCATTTTCACATTTATAGCATTATGCATTATTTATAGCATTATAGCATTATTATTTATAGCATTATTATCCCATATCTCCTTGTTCAACTAAAACACACTTGTTAAATGCGTACAGTGCTATGTTCAGAACCAGAAAATGGCCACTATGTAGTGGCCATTTTCACATTTATAGTGATAATATCATCAGTTTTTGCCCGCGGCGCCGCCCGCGTCAAATTCGCTTTTTCATGAATCCTTAGGGAAACGTCATTTTCCCGCTATCGTTCCCTATTCCAACCTTTAAACATGCTTTCAAGCAATTTCGTTTGAACAATCTATCTATACATGTAGCTATAGATTGCTCTAGAAAATTTGGTATTTTGAGTATCCCACGGGAACTACGGATTTTTCCGGGATAAAAAGTAGCCTATGTTTTAATCCGGGTTATAAGCTACCTATGTTCCAAATTTCAGCCAAATCGGTTCAGTAGTTGAGGCGTGAAGGAGTAACAAACATACACACAAACTTTCGCCTTTATAATATTATTAGGATTAGGATAGGATTAAGGCACAATAACGTCACATACACGAAACATTGAAAATAAAGAATACAAAAGGCACCGGACAGCGTGTGTAGACATTTAGAACTGCGCACAGCGTTTACAAATAATTGTGCTCGAATTAAATTAAAAACTACTACAACCAAAAAAAAAAAAAATGATAATAATATAAGAACGGTAAGAACTAATAACATAATGAAGACAAAAATGATTTCCTAACATAAAAAAAAAAAAAAAATAAAACAAACTTAATGATAATAATAAAATAATCAAAATAGGCTACTACAAATACAAACTAGCTACTGGTCAAATCCTCCCTCAAGGTCGAGACGGTGAAAAGGGCCACTCTTTTGAAGCACTTAAGGCTTTGGGAGAAGATGTCTAAATCACCGTTACAACGCACGAGATCGTTATAAGTGCGGTTCAAACGAATTAATGAGGAGTTCCTAGCTAAATTAGTTTTGTATCTAGCGACGCAGAAGGTTTTCCTTGTTATTGCGTGCTGATTTGGAAAGAATAAGCGGGGTAGTTCTCATAAAAAAAATGCAGTTTCAATCAATTCTCAAACATCGACAGTAACCATAGCAATACAACCATCAGAAGCCAAATGGTTACAATATAAATTTATAATAGGTCGTCGCTCGCGCTCCGACTAGATAGAGCCCTATCCAACAACGACAGCTCCATGAGTGTGGCAACTTTTTCCTGTAGTGTGAGAGTGTCAATTTGAAATTAGAATGGTGCGCGGGTGCAAGTGTGCGTGAAAAATTGTGTATCGACGGCTCTGGTTTGCCAATTAGGCAAAGTATTTTTGCAGCACTTTTGAAGTCAAGGGCTCCCTTTTGGACGTCTATGGGATACAATTATTTAACTTCTTTATTTCAGTGGCAGTCGGCGGAATGGCTGGCCTATTTCTAGGGTGCAGCGTGCTCAGTTTCATGGAAATCGCGTATTTTCTCACTCTGCGATTGGCTTGTTATACGAAAAGTAATATCAAAACATAAATTCACATTTATATAATATAATAGTTTCCAATTGTATTTTGCTCCACTTGTATTTTATTTATGTAAAATCAAACGCTTAAAATAAACAAGAATTCAACCCGAAACTCTACCTAGCCAAGAGTAAGCCGCTTCCAATGTCTAATAATTTCCAAAGTGTCATGTCTCCACGAAAATAAATGAAGTGAAGGAAATAAATTTCATTTAAAAATCACGGCGTACCATTATTTTCCCCGGCTTCCCCTAATTAATTTCTTGTCACCGTCTGGATCGGCCGTTGTGGCGATGACAGCGCTGGAGAGGGACAGCTTTACGGAAGGTTTCTGGAGAGGGAGAGAGATGGGAACAGAAAGGTGAGTGCGCTTCATTACCATCTTTCAGTAGTTAACGGAAGCAAGATACGAAGTTTGCTCCGCTCGAGTTCTGCCCGCCTGGTACTTCTTATTAATGACCGAGGATAATAAATAATACAAATTAAGTGGGAAAATAAGTACTTAGTAGAGACAGAGAGGGTGACATAGATAATGAGTTAGGTTCCAAAACCAAAGATTTAACTGTGATTTACTTCTCAATTCCTGGGTATAATTAAAATACGTCATCGGTGTAAAAGCCTGATTAGAAGTATATTAGGGGAAAATTCATTGAATTATAATATCATACAGCAAAATATCTCAAAGGTATTTTGCGTTTTTTCGACTGAACTAAATTATATCGCATTTTATCCAAAAAATTTATATTTTTAGCTAAAACCTATTAGAAAAAAGTTCTTATAGCGATATTCGACTTTAAAGACATACACAAAGCGAAGGTTGTCTTGGGTATATGTAAGTGCATTGGCAAGACAATTTTTTTAACACTGACAGAAGGGCTTATCTTGGAAACACAACGAACTTGTTAGTTGTTTAGGCTCTAAAGCTTAGCAGTCTACTTGATCTAGATTTCTTTAGAGACTTACTGGCAAAAATAGCAAAAAAATCAAAGATTTATCATCCCAATAACTTGAACATTGTCTAACTTGACTTTTGTAACAAACGAGCACGTAAAGAAGAATCGAGTTTCGCTAAGGCTGTGTACACACGAGGTGGGTGGATAATTAAACAAGCTTAATTTTCTTGTACGAGTTATATTCGCAATGTTCGCGGAATATTTACAGAAAGTAACGGGTAAATATTGCGAGCTGAAACGCAGAGGTGGAAATCTTGGATGATGACGGGATATGGAAGAGGCATTTTTATATTTTGTTGGGTTCTTATTTTTAAATCCTGACGCAAAAACGATGATGTGTGTGTCTGACTGTGACATCGTTGCTCCCGAACGGCTGATCTGATGTTGATTTAGAGCTTATGAATTTTTTGTTTAATCAGTCGGGCGGGTTTTAGCTGTTTGATGATCGGTCCAAGATGGTCGCCACTTCTGCTTCAATATGGGCTTCAAAATATGTAATGGTGATTTGTGACGGTCGTCGTTTTTTTTTATTTTATTTTTTTTCTACGTAGCAATAAAAGCGAAATGCACTGATTTTATCGATATTTTAAGATGAAATTAGGTATCCCAGTGCAAAGAGCATCCTACATGGCTTAATATTCTATTTACCTAACTTTTACAGTCTATTTACCTAACCTTTAGAATTAAATAGACTACTTTATGGTTTTATTGGATTAACTTATGCAAACTATTTCACAGTTTGTGCGAATAAGTAAGATTTTCAAATAATGGTTCTATATATGGCGCATAAACAACTCGAAGATAACTCAAATTATGAACGTCGAACGTGACATCATAGAACGTCCATCCGTTACGACTATGATTACAAATGCTGAAACTAAACAAGCCCTTTCCACCCAAAGTTATCATCGACACCGCCACTTAATTTGAATACCCAGCACTGAGTGTTTAATAAAACATTCAGTTTGATTTACATCCTTACAAATCTGTACCTTTTGCGCTCCAGTGTAAACACACCCCTACAATGTTGCGAGCAAGTACTTTTAATTTTGCATTTCAAATAAGGGGGAAGTAATTAAGATTTGAAGTTTACTTCTGTTTGAGAATCAATAATACCTATGTTGTTAACCGACCGAGAAGAAGAGATCTGATTAATTATGTACAATTAAATTTACTTTTGTAAAACTTATTCCTGGAGAAGGTATATAGTTTTAGATTTTAGGTTTTGTAGTAGAAAGAAATAATTGAGATCGTCAAGTAGCTGTCTGTCTCTCAGTCAGTCCATAAAAAAAGACCTATTTTATTTATAACTTCAAGCTGATATAAGAAAGGAACTGCAGGCCCGGAGTATTGACGAAAATTTTTTTCTCGATAGAAAATATTCCCAAAAGTTGCTTTAAAATCTCTATTTTTTAACCGACTTCAAAAAAAGGAGGAGGTTCTCAATTCGTCGGAATCTTTTTTTTTTTTTTTTTTTATCTATGTATGTTCACCGATTACTCGGAGACGCGTGGACCGATTTGAAAAATTCTTTTTTTTTAATTTTCATCCGAAACTACAATAGATATTTTTGTCCTTTTTTAAATTTGTGTCCTTGTGTGTTTAACCATCTTGAAATTACACGGTTTATGTGAAAGTACCACCAGGGAGCACGAAGATCCCCAAAGTTAGTAAGAGTAGCATGTGGAGGCGCTGGAAAACTTTGGGTTCTCTGCGCAATGGTTTTGATAATTTAGGATTTTTTTGATAATTAAGGATTTTTCGTAGAATTTTTAGAACGATTGAACCAATTTCACATTTTTTTTTTATAAAATTGACTATTAAAGTTTGACAAAAAAAATAGTGAAATTTTAGATGATTAACTTTGAACAAGAAAAGGACTGCCATGTCCACGTATATTGAATTTACGAAAACGGCTATAGAGGGTAACAAAGTTTAAAAAAGGAATTCTATTACCAAAACCAAAAAGGACTAAACACCGAAAAACTGTCCATCTAAACGCAAATTGGAATTGTAATTCTCACATACCTACCCGCTAAACGGTATAAATCAGCCGGCCCGTTCATTGCAAATTAAACATTATTCTTTTCAATCGGCATTCCTCCTCAGGGGACTTTTTATTGGAATTTTTGCGTATCCTGTACGTGCCAATAAATACGGGCGCTAAGCGATTCAAACGAGCCAGACCCTACCATTTAGCTCTTTTATGTCAATCGACACACAAACACACGCGCCGACACGTTGTACAGTGCACACGTTAGCGCAAGAGCACGCGAGCGACTTTATGTTACAAAATCGTTGAGATATTGGACGTAACGAATCGCACGACAGTAACATGTTCCTAAACGTATATTTCATCAACACTGTACTTATTCTTAGACCGACATAACGATGACTACAATATATCGCCCTGTTTTACTATCTGGAGAGTTATTTTCTCTTGGTTAGTTTTTTGGAATTGCTTCGCAGCATGGTAAGAAGGTAATTACCTTACTTTTATATGTGAGGGAAAACAGAAATCAAGCTAGATATTTTTAGTACCTAGCTAATTTTTAAGACCGCTGTAAAGTATTGAGTTCTTAAACAATTTTTAATTCACGACTACAAATGAAGCAACTTTTTGTCTTACGATAATATATCGTTAGCGCAACATTGCACAGAAATAGAATGCAAATCGCAAAGATGGAACACGGAATCCAACGTGTATTCTATTTACTGTTGCTTCTAGACTGCGCTTGCAAAATTTTGATATTTAAAACAAACAATTGTATTGTTTACTAACAACAATATTACACAATTAACAGCTTATTTACTTGTACTTTGTTAAGTATTTTAGTATTGAATAAAAATTCTTATTTTTCTTCATATAGATAAAATTTATTTTACAGATATCAATTTTCCTCCATTTTTTCCACGTTTACTTGTACCTACTAGTTTTTGCTGGTATTTAGTTTTATTTCTATAGTATAAGAAAAAAATAAAATAATTGATTTTATTTATTACAAAATGCAAGAACAAAATGACGTGTAAAAAAATGTATGAGCGCAGAATGAATTAGAAATGAGGAGCTCTACATAAGAACTTGCTTTTTTAACAACCTTCATAATATAATATCGTACAGAGTAGCGCAGCTGAAATGGTCAAGAAGCTAAATGGCGCTCTAAAGTTGCGCGTGCTGCGAACCAACGAGTTAGCCACTCCTTAGAGTGACTAAAATAATACTAAAGTATCAAGAAGAGTCGTCTACACTAGGCACGAGGACGGAGGCAAGCAACAAAATAAAATACAATATAAAAAGCGTAAAAGAGAACATATTGATTTGCAGGAATTTTTATTAGGAGGTGTTACCTCACGGCGAAGCGATCTGCATACGACATATTGTTTTCCTGTGTTAAGTGTTGTATGGGCTTAGTTTTTGTGTACTGATGTCAAATGGCAAAAACGGACCCTTGTAATTTCGTTATATAGCCAAATATTAGGCATACCCGTTTTAGTAACACGTGAATTTTAGAATGTTATTGTAATTTATGAACTGATTCACAATTTTTCATCAAAATATAAGAAGAAGAATCTTTATTACATGCGTACATTAAAATAACAATATTTAAATATCTGGTTGACCGAGCTTCGCTCGGTAGTTTAACTACTGGATAATAGATGGCAGCAGAAGAGCTTCGCTCGGTAGTTTAACTACTGGCTAATAGATGGCAGCAGAAGTCATATTTTTAATATTTTTTTTTTGGTAAATTCGACATTTTCTAAAAATAAATCCTAGCTAGATCGATTTATCGCCCCTAAAACCCCCTGTATACTAAATTTCATGAAAATCTTTGAAGCCGTTGCCGAGATCCAGATTATATAGAAATATATATATATACAAGAATTGCTCGTTTAAAGGTATAGGATATACAGGGACAAAGATTTAAAAGAAGTTTATAAGTGATTAATTTAATGTAATTTTTAAACTATTTTATTATAAATATTAAGGGTAAAAACCATTTCATTTCAAAAAATCGCATGATATTTTTTTATCGAAAGCTTTAACAAAGTTATATTGATTTTATTAGTACGGGGACTCTTAAAATAATCCTATCACTTTTAGTAATAGATGACCTTATTAACAGATCACAGATTTCATTACAAAAAAGTTGTCGATTTTTCATACTTGCGAGAATAATCATTCGCGGTAAAATGTTTGTCAAATGCACTACTCCTCAAACATTTTTGTCAAATGAAAAACATTGCCAAGCGTGTTTTGTCAAACGACAATAAACTAGTTTCAGTATCCCAAACATAGGTAGGTCCCATTTCAGTGCTTCGGTGTAAACGAGTAACTAACTCGCGCCAGTAAAATTCATAAACAAGTGAAATTAAACTTAAATTTCGGGCGCGCGCGAAATGTAAATGCAACGGTAACAATAATTTCCGGCGAGCGGAGTCGGCCGCATAAATATGTACGTGCATTTCCCCGTTTCGCGCCCGGCCCATTGTTTTGGGAGTTCTGTGCGGAAATGCGGAAATCCGCGCGTTACTCCGCACCGTTCCGCAAATCTGAGCGGTGTTTTAAATGTATCGCTACAGGAATAAGTGACTCAGGACATTTATGGCTCCTACTCTGCTATATCATAATAACTAGCGGTCGAATTATGCCTGAAATTCGAACGTTTTGAGGTTTTAACTTGGAGTTAAGAGTTTCTATACGCGTAACTGGCAGACATTTATTCGTATGTCTTTGAATCTTACAATATTACCTACCTATGAAGGTCAACAATGAATATGTTTTTATTTTTTTTACTGGCAAAATGTAGCCTTCAGGTTTAGGGTGGTTAAGAAATCCGGTGCGATTTTGTGTAGCAACCGATTAGCATGATGTACCACTTTCAAGTTAATATATGATTTTTTGGAATCTTCACTGGCAAACATCCTGCGTATGCGCTGACCACTAAACTAGTGAAAACTATGTTTCAGTTGTAAGAAACTTTCAAATTACAGATGTGGAAATAAAATCAAGAGCACCTGTGATAGTTACTATGGCATCAAAAAATACTTAAAAAAAACTCAAACCTTATGCTTAGGGGTGTGTGTCTGACATTGTCTTTCTGAACTACCAAAATTAATACTACAAACTTGTTATTGATATTTTGTTACGCTATATCATTTAGTACTTTACTGCGATCTCACCTGATGGTAAGTGATGATGCAGCCGAAGAAGTTAGCGTACTAACTTGGAAGGGGTAAGTTATGTCACCCCAACGGTTTCTACACAGCATCGTACCGGAACGCTAAATCGCTTGGCGGCACGTCTTTGCTGGTAGGGTGGTAACTAGCCACGGCCAAAGCCTCCCACCAGAACAGACCTTAGCCAATTTAGAAATTATAAAATTCCAAAGTGGGCCCCGTGGCGGGAATCGAACCCGCGACCTCCCACTCGAATCCGAGCGTGCGTCCCCTGCGCCAGGGAGGTCGTCGGAGGTGATATGAGGAGACCCTGCAGTTTTACAAGTAGGGCAAAGGATTTAGCGCAAACATTCGCCACCCTATCATAGGCACATAGTGTGTCGAGTTAACGCAAACATTCGTGCTAGCGTAACAATAAAGTCCCAGTATTACTTACACAAACACTCTTGATAAAGCGATCAAACCTATCAGAACCAAGAAAGGCATACACCTTAAAAACCGCTTAATAAAATTCCCTCGCAAAATTAATTCTGCCCAAATCCGTCTCTCTGTGACAAAGAAAAATTGTTACGAATGAAATGCCCTGTAGCAACCTGCTTGAAAATCCCTTAAAAACCTTCAACCTCTTCATAATATAGATTGAACTCTAGTCGGTAGGTAATAGAAATTATATTTCAGTAGTACATTTTGTACCTTACGTAATGGGGCTCTAAGTTATGAGATAGTTCTAGTAAGTATTTTTTAACTAGATCTCATAGCAGTGGGTCAACATTTTTTTAAATGATTTAGGTATTAAAAATCGTGTACTTCCGAAACACAAAATGACGGAAGTGTGCTTTCTTGAAAATCTTTAATCTTTAATCTATTAAAGTGTAATTAGTACCGTTACACCAAACCATTTCCTAGATATTGTTATTTGAATTTTTAACCTTCCACTATTTAAAATCAAAAACGATGTATTAACGTTAGTAAAACAAAATAGAGCTAACTAGAAATAGGATTTTAATGGCAAAATCGCTGAATCTGAATACCTTGTATCATAAAAGTGTACAAAAAAGGTAAATCAGGCATTGGAGTGTCATTAAACAGCGGATGAGTAATGGCGGGCCGTTTCCCTGTAAACGCGGCTGTAATGCGCTTGTTAACTCGCCTGAATACTTTCATTTCTTATCCGTGACGGTTTCACGATCGCGTTATTGCTCGCATGATGTTTGAATCGGGTTATTGCTCGGGTAATCTTTGAATCGCGTTAATGCTCGGGTGATGTTTGAATCGGGTTATTGCTCGGGTAATCTTTGAGTCGCGTTATTGCTTGGGTGATGCTTGAATCGGGTCATTGCTCGGGTAATCTTTGAATCGCGGTATTTCTCGGGTGATGTTTGAATCGTGTCATTGCTCGGGTATGTTCGAATCGCACTATTGCTCGGGTTAGGTTTGAATCCAATTTTTGCTCAGGTTATGTTTGAATCGCGTTATTGCTCTGATGATGTACGAGTATGAATCGCGTTGTAGTTCCGGTTATATTTTAATCGCGTTAATGCTTGGGTGATGTTTGAATTGGGTTATTATTCGAGTAACGTTTGAATCGCGTTATTGCTCAGGTGGTGTTGGATTGGCATTACTGGTCAGTGCTGGCCAGAAACTTATTGCCAAAGCTGAAAATGTATATAGCTTAAGGGCAAAATTCTAATTCAATTTAGTTTTTCGTAATTAGTAGACTAATTTACACATTGTAAATTTATGGTAATGAGCATTACGTAATTGTGAAGGTTCTTTAAACTCTATTGTCAGGTAGCCGTCAGCGCAAAGACAATAACAACCGCGATCGTCTTCCAGGTATGAAATACAGACAGAATACTCAATTAATTTTATTTACTCGCGCCGTTCCCGGCTACCCGAGCAGCCGATCGCGGGAGGAATTTTAAAACGGAAAATTTTCTAATTTTGTAAAGTTTCACAGCTCTGTAAATACTAGGTGCCGGTGCCTAATTGCACCCTTCTTCGTTTGGTTCTCGGTTCGCTACAGTTTGCTTGACAATAAGAAAAACTTTTGGGACATTTCTGAGGGATAAAATTAAGCGGCAAACAACGATACCTGAGAGCCGCTGAACATTATGTTATTTTATCTTTACAAAAAAGTAAAAGAATAACGAGAATGCCAAATATATAATTTGATTAAGATTTAAGACTAAGCAATCGTGTTTATGGAAATATAGTAAGTCAGTAAAACTTACTAAGTAGGTATGTAGGTGAGAAACGCCGCTAAACCATGCAAGTTAATAGGACAGTTAAAAGATGTTCTGTAACACTGTGTTAATAGCTTCAAAATCCTCCATAAGGTTCAAATGCATCACCAGGTTTGCACAAAATCTACAGGTTTTCACAAAATCACTGAAGTCACAGTATTACAAACTTCGACATGTTCAGATCTCTGCAGGTCATATGGATTCGAGATTTGTGGATTTGAGTTGCTCATATTAAATCCTTCATCAACTGCAGAAATAATCGTCAAAATAGCTTTGTAGATGCTTAGAACACTCATGACCACAAACCTTAGTCCCCTTTTCACCTTAGTCACCTTTGAAACAAAAGAAATCTTTCTTTAAATATGAAACGGTTCAGCCGTCTACTTTATATCTTCAGTTATGAGTTATGACATTAGACCAATATTTCTTGCCAATTCAGAAAAAAAATCTGCACACTACAATAATTAAGGTATACTCATTACCTTATAAATGGTGTACTATAGTTACCAGCTACACCATGATACTTATCCACTTTCGTTACACCGCTTACCCTCTGCAAACAATTTCTAAGTCCCTCCTCGTCACCGCGGCCATCGGAAGCGACATCTGTCGGCGTCGCTTTGCTCATTGATACATTATAGAGACGCCGTGATCCCGTAATCCGGGATCACCTGCGGGATTCGCTACCTGCGTCCCAGACGATACAGCCCGGGGCTTACTTATGGTTTCATACACTTCATACGGCGCTTTGCTGCTCTTTATGTTGAATTTGTCCATTTGTCGGTCACCGTTGATTATTTCAATAACTGCTAATTTAGACTGGTATTAACTATAGCCATCGACATAAAAGGAAATTATAAAAGGCAAAGGTGACTAACTGACTGATAAACCAATAACCAATTGACTGACTGACTGGATCTATCAGCCATTACCACCAAAACCACCTGGCTGAATCATTGAGTTTTTCTCAACGTGCAAATTGTCAAAAAAACTTTCCTTAATTAAGCTCAAAAGAAGTTGTACGTATAGAAATAAAAATTTGTCAAAATCTCAATTGGCATTTTTTTTTTAATATCTTGTCTAATAGGCAAAATGAGGATTTTATTCTTCGGCTTAAATTATTCTAACTTCGGCGTATGAGTCTCTCTAATTGGCTTAAAAACTGGACATAATCTCTAATTGGTTTAACACACTCCCTGAGGAAGCCGCCACTGCTTTTGCCTGAACAGGTTAACGAAACCAAGACTTCCCGTTTTACAGTCGACAATGCTAACCACTGACAAAGGTGTCTATAATAATAGACGTTGATAAGGCGAACTTTTTTCTACTCAAATATCCCAACCTACAAAATTGTGTGTATTCAAAAGTTTACAAGTGAAAATTGGACAGGAAATTCCCGCGAAGTGTCCTCAAGAAATATGCGAAGGTAATGATGGCGGGCGGGCGCGTCACTTCACAAATTGAAATTATTTTTTCATTAAAATTGCGGCCCCCTGAACTTCAGGTGAAGTTTGTTAAGCACCCATTCACCCCGCAGTTTCAGTTAAATGATTCTTTCCCCGAGTTGCCGGCGTACCTAAGCGGACTTGGGAATTTTGTGAATTGAAAGCGTTGAGGTGTTTTAATATTAAGACCTCACTGGTATTTTGATGCGAAAAGTTGGTTTATAAACTACTTTTCTGGATCTGGCTGAGAGATTCCTAAAATATAAATTACTATGGATGTACGAGTAAGTATCTTTGCATATTGATAAAAAGATATATACAGGAGAGATACTCGTATGTATAAGAGATAACTATTCGTATTTAATAGGTATTCTATCACAAAAATGATTAAAATAGGTAGATATGAGATAATTTGGTATACCGATGCTTATCTGTGATGACACCATGATGACGGCGCTAGGGAATATTTTTTGAAAATTCTACCACTAACGTGGAAATTAGTGGGTATAATTATTATTATTTTCACGACGTTTTGATAAAATAAACTAATGCAGAAAAAACTTCGTTTAATTTCTGCAGATTAGCCAATACCTAGGTAAAGTAACAGTCTCCTTATGATATTTCAGACGTTCGGAAAGCTATTAAATACCTACTATTTTCGTAGTTACTTAAGAATTGACTGAACAAAAGGACACAAAGCCTGTTTAAGTTACAATAAGTAAATCTTGTGTAATAAATCACCTTCTGTTTCAAACAAAACACGTCAACCCTAAAGTAATCGCGGCTGAACTGGGCCCGTATTGCGAACAGCGTCGCAGCACAGGTCGGGGAGACCGGGCGGATCGCACCGGATCAGGTGGAGCGGATTATTCCGGTTCAGCCGCCCCGCACCGCTGCAAACCGCTCCAAACCGGATCAAACACGATTTTAGACTCACGACGCAAGCGGGCTTATGCGAACTTTGGAAATGGGCACAGACGGACGGATGATGGTTCGATGTACATTTTTAAACGCATACACACTTATTTCACCGCTTTTAATCAAGTCCTAGTTGCAGTAAATATGGTCATGGGTAGCAGGAAAATAATACAAAATAGCAGAGCAAAAAGGATCGGTCTCCTAAATACTCGATGTTTTTGATAGAGTACAAAATAAAAGGAAAACTACAAAAGCAAAGAACATGAAAAGCTTTTATTTCGAAGGTTGCCAGGGTTAATATTAATTACAAAAATGTTAGTTTTATCTTTACCTCAATAATGGGGGTTTGTGATTCGAATCCCAGGTATGTTTATCTGAGTTTTTGTTGTTGGCGTCTAGTAAATATAATATTATGTTTACCAGTATAGAATCGTAAATTACGTCTAATCTGAGCGAGTGTGTGAAGTCTGACAACCCTAATTTGGTGGTAGCTATGGCTAGAACTCTCTTATGTTTAGACCCTTGCCCTCTAATTTGCCTTGAAAAGGGTTAAAAGATACTATGAGAGATGAAGTCTAGAAGTAGTTGATGTTCTGAGCGTCTGTAAATAAGAACATACAAAGTAAGATAAATAAGACAAAGGCATCGGTTCAGGTGCTTATCCGCCGCCGATGGGAATCGCAGAAAGTTTTCGCGATTTGTGACAGTTTCAGACAAATGACAACTCGGTATGCAGTATGGACTGTAAATAAAACACGGTGAATGGAAAACCTCCGATTTCGAAGTCAGTAGAAGAAGATTTTGATATTATGAAGTATGAACATCCAAAAAGTTAACACTTTTCGAGAAAAACGTTTAACGTTATCGTAAGTGGCAACAAATTCTGCCTTCTGCAGCCATAGTTAACTACCTTATCTATTTATTTTTAAATATTATAAACGAACGTAAATCAGTCTATAAGGACTGTTCAAACATCTATAATGGTGTATATTATTGTGGAAGTCAGTGGATGCGCTTTTTTGACGAAACCTACAAATATCTTTGTAACTTGTGACCTACATTTTAAGAAAGACCCGCTTGTGACGTATGAATTATGATTTCACAAACTTATTATTAACCTATCGATCGTCTTCTTTGCTTTAACAATTTATCAAACTGTACATAAATTAATAAGCAAGTTCTGCAATTAAGAAATGTGCCTAAAGTAATGATTCCATTATCCGCTTACCTTACAGCCCTTTCAGAGATTGCTGGGGGCGGTTAAAAATGGCGGAGCTACAATACCTGGCTAATTCATGCAAACGAATGCAAGCCAATTAATTAACAGTCCGACTGCGCAGAAATCTGCCGTCGTCAGTGAAAACTGCCGATTTGGGGATTCACACTAACCACAGTTCATGGCGCGTTTTTGAAAGCGAACTTCCTAACTTTAGTAATTCGTTAAAAGAAAAATCAAACTTACTGTGCTCTTTAAATTTTTACAAATATCTCAACATTAAATTCCCTTAGTATGAGGCTACGACGAAGAAGAAGAAGAAGAAGAAATTCCCATAGTAAATAAAGTACTGAGGAATCCAATGTTTGTAAAACCAATGTTAAGTAAGCACGGTGGCTTTCATTTAGTGGGTGATCATTAAGTAAGACCATTATTTACTGTGTTCTAGTTGATTAACGTGTGTGAATATTTTCTTCAAGTATTCATAAATTCGGGGATTCAAAAAGCGCCTTCTTTCTTTTACCTACTTAAAAAATACTGGAAGAACAGCGTCACTGTAATCTGCAGCATTGTATGGGTTCTATAGACCACATTCCTTAACAACTTTGTTTATCCTCATTGGAATGTTATCAATGAAAAAAATTGAACTTCTTGATTTTTTATAATTGTCAATTGGTAACGAACTAATGGACTTATCCCGTAAAGCCCTTACAGAGATACCTATGTCCGATATAGAAACCGCATCCCGTGTGAAAGTTCCCAAATTACACTAATTAATATAACAGAGTCTCATCACTCTACAACGAGGTTCCGGAAGATTAAGGTGTTCCATTATGGAGTTTTTTGCCGCCATGTTTAATAAATTAATATTAAATTTGTTTGATGATCCATTTTAGATTATGCAATTAAAAGAAAGCGGTTTTTGACTAATGAGATATTTACTGCGAAATTTTGTGAATTAGTTACTTATTTTAAGATGTAAAACTTCTTTTAACGCGTTATAATGCTTCAGCGTATGGTCCTGGGATCGATTATTATCGACAGGAGCCACCTGTGATTTTATGATTTCTAATTTGGTTCAGAACTATGGTCTGATCACAACTGTGACCGACGACTTCCCGTAATCTTTAGGTCTTGTTGGATCCTCTTTGGATCTTCGACATTTTTGACTTTCAGTTTATTGACAATTCAAACCTTCATTCAATAATCATGTGCGATAAGATCACTGACTTAAAGGTGATGAAAACATCCTGATGAAACAAGCATAAGTTAGAGTTCTCCAAAATATTCACAAAGGTTTGTGAAGTATGCCAATACGAACTTGAAATGGTGGGCTGTGGCCAAATCCCGATCTTTCTTAAAGAAGATCCGTACCCAGTAGTGGGTCATAAAATAAGGGTTTAAACCAATGACGAAATACGCTACGCTAAGAGGACGGGAAGTATGTGACGTATGTGGAACCCAAAATTTTCTCAAATATGGTGTCGCGCGTCATACATTTCGGTACCGCTGACAGCACAAACCGCTGTTGGTCGCATACATTAGCGCCATTTTACAGATTTGACAACTTAAAAATCCGGCTTCAGGGCGGAGCCTAAAAATATATGCGTGACGTCACTAAGGGCTCATCCTTTATGTTACATCCATGGTTTAAACATATGAAGCTAAAGCTTTCTTGAACGACTGCGAGTGTTTGCTCCAAAGGACGCTTGTTATAAGACTCCTTCTTTCAACCGTGTGCTACCTACCGCGGTAATTATAAATAAATGCTATTTTAACAATTACCGCTTTTAATTGTTCACGAACCAATTATCAAAGACGGCAAATAAAGGCGCCTATAAAAATTAAAACCATTGTCATATTATTTAAAAGTTGTTCCCTGCAGGTGACGCTCTAATACCAACTCTACATTTGCAGTCGACGTCGCCACTTTGAACCTTAATGCTCACGCAATAAAGGAGTTATAAAAGTGGGGGTTAATAATGCCACCCACTTCTGGCAGAAATATCTGAAGGTTGGTGACGTTTAATCTTGCGTGGCCGCGTAGGTATCACTCGACGGGCGATTTTAGTGACGACCCTAGTCGATAAAATAAAAATAAAACTTCGATATACCGTATGATGTATAAAGAATGTTGTTGGGTTTTTTCAAAATTTACATCTTTAGGTAGTATATTTTAGACGCATTTTGTATTGATAAATGAAGTGCCTGTAAGTTAGTCCTATTTAAAATCAAGTAGGTATATTAATGGACTATTAGCATCGCTTTTAATTGTTCACAAACCAATTATCAAAGGCGGCAAATAAAGGCGCCTATAAAAATTAAAACCATTGTCATATTATTTAAAAGTTGTTCCCTAACCTTGCAAAAGAAGCGGCTCTAAAAAAGAAAAGTGCCCCCAGCTACGACATGTGCCCTATATCTTTCCTGAAAAGAACAATCAGGCAGAATACCATCGAAATATGGAACAGAAGATACCAAACCGGTGAGACGGCGGCCTTGACCAAGCTGTTCTTCCCGAGCGTGACAAGTGCTTTCAATGTAGTCAGGAAGGTAGATGTAACACCGATTCACGTTCAAGTATTAACAGGACACGGCGGGTTCGGACAGTACTTAAATAGATTTAAATGTAAAGATAGTCCGGCCTGTGACTGTGACCCCGTAAACGAGGAGTCGGTGTTGCATTTACTGACCGAATGCCCTATATTTGAAACGGAACGCTTCGAAACGGAGCAGAAAACAGGATATAAAATAGAGAAGGAAACACTATCGTTTCTCATTTCCCAGAAGGAAATGCGGGATGCATTCTTAGAGTATGGGACAAAACTTGCAAAAAAGATAATAAATAAGAATAGAACAAAATAGTATTGCACACAGACTGTAAACAGACAATATAGATCTCAAGTGTTGCAATTATCGTGTAGCATAATGGCATTCACGGGGATAAAAACTGAATACAGTCTGGGAATAATAATAAAAAAAAAAAAAAGTTCTTAAATAAATACCAAAATTATAATAAGCTCACTAAACATAAATAAAGCAGAAAGAAGTAGCAAAACCTCCGATATACGTCGGGGCACACTAGCGTCTCCAAGACATAGGAGAAAAAAAAAAAAAAAAAAAAAAAAAAAAGTTGTTCCCTGCAGGTGACGCTCTAATACCTACTCCACATTTGCAGCTGACGTCACCACTTTGAACCTTAATGCTCACGCAATAAAGGAGTTATAAAAGTGGGGGTTAATAATGCCACCCACTTCTGGCAGAAATATCTGAAGGTTGGTGACGTTTAATCTTGCGTGGCCGCGTAGGTATCACTCGACGGGAGATTTTAGTGACGACCCTAGTCGATAAAATAAAAAACTTCCATATACCGTATGATGTTTAGAACACGTTTTTAGGTTTTTTCAAAACTAACACCATTACATTAGGTAGTATATTCTAGACGCATTTTTTATTGATAAATGAAGTGCCTGTTGTAGTCCTATGTAAAATCAAGTAGGTACATTAATGGACTATTGGCATAATGTAGCAGCTGGTGTTACATCTTTTATTAGTCATTCGGCAACAAAATTAATTTGCTACACTTTGCAATAACGAGTGCATTTTAAGTATATGGTGAAATTACGATAGTCAAATACATGTCTCTAATTATATATACTTACTCTTGTGTCCTTTTTAGAAAAAATAAAGAATATTTATTTCATCTTATTTTATATAGTTCTATATTTTTAAATTCTGATTTCAAACATTCGTGCTTGCGGCACTTAAATACGCATACAGCTACATAGGTAGAGAGTGCTATTTTACTTTACAGATTTTCTCTAAGAATATAGTATTATTATCGACAGTAACAACATGTTTAACCTGCTACTCGATATTAAAGACCAACATCACTAGCCACGCGTCTGCAGAAATTCAATTAACATTACCTCCAGTCGCGTGCACCTTTATTTCCGTTCGGAGTCACTTAGTTCCCCCCGGTCCGGGAGACCCCCCCACGGTGAGGGGGTTAAGACGCCAGTAATGAGGTCCGGTGATCGTTTAGTTTGTACGTAATGGCTTACGTGAGTTTGAGACAGTTTCGGGGTGTGGGGCTTGGGGCACTTGTCGGCTTTGGCTTTATTTTTATAGCGCGGTTTGTTTCAAGTGCATACTTGTCCTGCAGTGCAGGAATTCGATAGCAATGAGGGTTCACGAAGAACCAAAGAAACAACAGTTGGCGCTACATTGGCAAAATTTACCAGGGTAATGACAAAGATGCTTGAGAGTAAATATTGTTTATTCCATAAAAAATTTAAACAATTGTTTGTTTCAAAAAGAGCAAGTGCGAGTTTCTTTCCCGTTCTTCTAGGTGCAAAACAACTTTCCAAACGTGGCGGTAGAGTCTGAAATTTCATAAGACGAATATGAGAATTTTCAGGCACGCAGGTTTCTTTAGAATCTTTTATGAGCACGTAAATTCCACACATAGATTCCGAAAAATCTAAAAAGCATGTCTGGGATTCAAACCGTGTAGCCTAGAATATGAAATTGCAGTCCTTACCGCTAAGCTATCACTGCTTTTCATGCCAAAATAACACCATGTTAGCATTGAAGTGAAAGAAAATATATTAGCAGTAAAAGAAAAAGGTATCTACGTCCAAACTGCCGTGACGGAGACGGATGGGTCCGGACTCCGGATGATTGTAGCGATGGCAGATACGAGGTGGGAGCGTATCTGATGGAGGGGAGAGTAGCCCTGAGATATACGGGGCGATGTGTACGGACCTTATCCGAAAGAATATAGTATGTGGTTGGATCTGTATCTTTGTACTTAAGTAATAAATTGTTAAGTAGATAATATGATTTCTGCCGTGTATTTTTATGTATATAATTTAGCACTTGACTGCAACCCCTGCCCTGGATATTAAGAAAGAAAGAAAAAAAGCATTTATTTCAAAAAATTATGATACGTATAATAATTACAAGGTACTTACGTACTAAAACGATGCCTGAAGCTTCCACCACCCGGGCAAATATCAAAATATCTTTATTTCACATAGGCCTAACATACAGGCTCTTGCGAAGCGTCGGTAAGATATTTCTTGCATAAGAATGGTGATAACTACCAGTTGACTTAAAACTAAGTTTACGAGGGTTCCAAACGAGCCCTGCCGCTGAGAAGAAGCCCACAACAAACTCAGCCGGGTATTTTTTTATAATATTATCACCATTTAACAAATAAAGTATAAATACTAAAATATAGGCTAGCAACGACAACAGAGCAATCTACTAGAGATGCAGCGGAAGATGTCATTGGACAAACTTGGAAGGGGTAAGTAGCCCTTAACGGTTTCTGCACAGCATCGCGCGCGTGCAACAAATAAAAAATATTATTAGCCGATGACGTGTCCTTATCCATAGAATACAATGAATCTCTATTCCAAAATATAGATACATCTGTTCAGCAGTTGTGGCTTGAAGGAGTAACACAACATCCACACAAACCTAAAAAATCTAGCGTTCAAAATAATAGCTTGATATATTTTATGACATCAATCAAAACGAATTTTAGTAAAAAATATACGCCAAGCTAAATCTTACACCGAAACAAAAATTATACAAAGAAGAGTGCAAAACTTTGCCAAGGGTCCGGCAGTCCGTTTGGAGAATGGAGGCTTTCTCCAACATGTTATTACTTGTGTAAAGGTGGGTTCGAGTTATAAAACTATTCTGAAGACGCCATCCATCTCGCGGGACGAGACCCCGGCAGTGGATTTCTGATTTCACGCAGATGCGCCCTAGTGATGGACATTTAATATGTTTTTATCGATACTACATAACAATATTCCAGATGAGGACATTTACACGTAGACGATCAGCACAAACAAAGAGAACATGTTATACATAATGGCTCGTACCTAATGGTATCAAAAGTGCAACATTCTAATATAATTTAAGTGTTAAAAATTATAGATCGTCTAATCTAAAAATGAACGCTCCTCCACGTGTTTATGCTCACACATTGAATGAGAAATGTAGTGGAGGGGTGTTCAATTTTAAATTAGACGGTCTCTACTTATATTATGCAATGTAAGCTCTTTTATGCGTCATTAATAAAGGGATATTTTAATGATTCTATTTAGTCATAAATTTATTTTAAAAATTACTGTCTCGCCTAAAGGACTAACTGCGGTTCACAAGGACCTTATGGGTTCGATTCCAGGTTAAACGAAGTGCCTTGTATTGGACTTTTATCTTAAAACAATTCTTAACCAGCCCGCAGATAGAAAGCTGGAGTAGGCTTTAATATGCTGATTTTTTTGACAGTTTATTATTATCGACATCGAAAGCACATCACTAGTGCAAGGAACCTGACAAATGGCCTGCAGTCAGTGGCCCGCGAGTGGCTGTGTGTCTCTAAACACGCGATTTCACTCTCATCTCCAAAACTAATGCACTGAACCAACCGCCATTTGTATGACTTGCCGAGATCAAATTTTGGTGCTATACTTATTGGAAAAGTATCTTATGGGGTCATAAAATGTATCAATATGCAGATTATTCTATTACATACCTGTCCTATTGTTTGTCTGCAACCAAAACTTGCAAGTTTGATCCATTACCCAGTTCTCTATTATTAAATTTCTAAATTGGCTGGTCTGGTGGGAGGCTTTGGCCATGGCTAGTTACCACCCTACCAGCAAAGACGTACCGCCAAGCGATTTAGCGTTCCGGTACGATGCTGTGTAGAAACCGTTGGGGTGACATAACTTACCCCTTCCAAGTTAGTACGCTAACATCTTCGGCTGCATCATCACTTACCATCAGGTGAGATCGCAGTCAAGTACTAACTTGTATAGCGTAAAAAAAAATTACCGATTGAGCTGGCAAATATAGTGTTAATAGGATAATAATGCAAAATTATTATGACATGAAGCGGACCTGATGATGGAACCGGAAGGTGGCCATAGAAACTTGGTACCTAAATTCACACAACCCCATAGAGTTTTACCATGTTTAATCCGTCTTGCCGAGTACTTTGGTATTAGAATTAACAAGGATCATAGAAAAGCTTGTTTAAAAAATATGATAAGTTGTTTCGTAATGAAACGATTGAAAATTGAAATACTTGTAAAACTTAAATTTCGATATAACGTGTAAATAGCCTCAGGTCTGGTCAGGACGGAGACTTTGGTCTGACTGGTCACCACCCTACCGGCAAAGACCCACCCACCAAGCGATTTAGCGTTCCGGTACGATCCTATACAGTATACAGTATCCATTGGGTTTCCTTACCAAGTTAGCATCGTCACTTACCATATCAGCGGGCCTAAAATAATAGACAGAGTTATTTGTCGCTAAGCGTCGACGACAGTAGAAAAACCACGTGACCGAATGAAAACAAAGGAAAGCAAAAGCGGTCTGCTGAGAGGTCTGGTTCCTTCTACTTTTCCTTGGACGAATAAACGTTCCATGGAGACATTACCAATCACGTACTGAGTGGAAATTTGTAACAAAAGTCAGAATAAAACAACTGGTGTGTGTAAAAGCGTTTTCCGAGGAGATACTTACGTAGGTAAGCACCTGTACCTATTCGTATCCACTGCACAGTGGGTGCTGTTGTCTGTGTGTTTGGCGTCGCTAAAAGCCGGTGTCGGGTATCCCCTATCCACTCCGGGTCTATCCCAAACGCCGGTAAACATCGGATCGGTTACGCGTCATATTTATTTCGATTCATGTGGAACAATGCACGTAGACTTTCTTGATATATACAGGCATTGTATTTTTACGAGTAATTGCGACCATTCAATATTAATTTCAGCTTTCAGCACTCCTTCTCCATGTAAAATGCTAAATTTTCATACATTCTCATACATTCTCGGGCTGACTCAGAGGTACGAAAACTCATTGTTTTAACTTGGTCATGCAAATCGGTTAAAATCGAAGACATTACATTAATAGCTGAAGCTTTCTGAAAATTTTTATTTTTCAATATTTTCTAAGTGCTCACAACTCACAACTGGTCTTAAAAAAATAAAAAAAATACATAGCAATCACCAATCTTCAATTGTTAATACACTGAGAAGACAATTTTGAAAATACAACTAAGACTACTAAGATTCAGACGAACGGAAATTGTAAGAACAACAGAATCTTACCTGCGACCACCCACTCGTATCACTGCGCCAGGGAGGTGGACAATTTTTTGTTTTCATTTTTAGGTTCAATGATTTGAAAATGAAAATGAAAAATGAAAATCTTTATTTTCACATAGGCTTAAATAGGCTCTTATGAAAAGTCAAAACTCTGACGCAAGGTTCGGAAAGCAGGTTTGCGCTGAGAAGAACTGGCAAGCAACTCGGCTCTTCCTTCACTTTGGGTTGGGCGATGATGAATCTGTACGTAAGTGAATGAATGGAACAGTGCTTTTTTGTATTCATATAGAAGTAGGCAATTGAGCAATCATAAGGTTACGTTCACACCTTTCTACAATATAGCTTAAAACGCTCCCCACTTAAAGGAGTTGTTCAAGTGCCGTAACACGAGAGCAATTTTTCCCGCCATTCCCTTCAATCTCGCCGCCATTTGCCGCTAAGTTGAGGTGGGATTCCCGAAGCACGTACAGTAATGGTTGCGAGGTAATAACGACCACTTAATGCTCCAAAAGTGAGCGGAAAGTTGCTTTATTTAAGAGCACCTACAGCGATGAAATGAAGCCAAACACAAATCATTGAGGCTTGCTCCTGTGGCCATAATAAGTTTTAAGTACATTCCAATTTCAGATACGTATTAAAATGTTCAATTCCGGCGGGGTCTGAACCAGCTTCCACCACTTATCGCGGCTGGGAACTCTTTGCCACTGAGCATGTACCTCGGTGATTAAAATTCGGATACGTATGATGAGTTCTTAGACAGAACTGTGAAACCATCTATCACAGTTTCAATCTAAGTTTACGAACTTCGAAGATTCAAATGGAGATATTTTAAGTGGAGCTAGATTCGAAGAATGACAGTTGTCGGCGCGGAAATCACGTGATCCAATTTGCGAACGCTGCTACAGCTGCTGAGTTTAAGAAACAATTAAACATGCTTTAGTGAACCAACCTTTGTATCTCTCGTTTGAAAATCGCTTAGGAGTCAGTAAAAAGATACATGATATGGCAGAAAAATTTAAGAACATAAAAACGAGCTAGCAGCACAAATATATAATATTCGAAGAACCTTATTTTAATTACCACATGGCAAAATGACCATTAACCTACAAAACTGCATCAAAAGTAATCATCTCTCATCACACTCTTTTTGAAAATACTCGTAGTGACTCGTATATATACACATTTTGCTAAATAAATAAAATTAGCTCTCAATTCCCTTTTACGAGGACCTTGCCAAAGTACAACTCCCATGGGATTGAATAAACCTAATTGTCTTCTTAATAAATTCGATCCATCACCGTTGCCGGGACATTGATAGCTATTACTACATAATACAAGTACACATACCTTACATATTAACTTGGGAAAGCGTAAAGAATAGAAGAAAATGTACGTAAGTATAGTTGTGTGGCAGGAAACGGTCTACCCGTGGCGGACGGAGGTAACAAAGTCTTAGGGAGTGACCAACCTCTGAAATATATTGGGCGTTAGGGTGATGTGGATGGGACTTGAAAATGATATACGTTAAATATTAAATATCTGGGTGACCGAGCTTCGCTCGGTAGTTCAACTACTGGCTAATAGATGGCAGCAGGAGTCATATTTTTATTTTTTTTTGGTAAATTCGACATTTTCTAAAAATGAATCCTAGCTAGATCGATTTATCGCCCCCAAAACCCCCTGTATACTAAATTTCATGAAAATCGTTCGAGCCGTTTTCGAGATCCAGATTATATAGAAATATATATATATATATACAAGAATTGCTCGTTTAAAGGTATAGGATTTACAAAAAAACCAACTTCAACTTTCATCGGACTATTGTTGAATACATCCTTTCCAATAAAAAATTTAAGACTTTCTCATGAGTACCACATTATCAGAATTGGACGAAATTGAAATGGGACCACAAAGAAAACGCCAGCTTTCTAATGAAAAAAGAATCATCTAAATCGATTCACACAGTCAAAAGTTATGAGGTAACAAACATAAAAACATACAGTTGAATTCAGAACCTCCTCCTATTTTGAAGTCGGTTGAAATACATCGAGAACATACGCTTGATGACACGGCACGATTAGGAAAAGAAGCATAACATTGAGAGGCGCTCTTAGTGGAACTGGGTGACTCACTTGGGTCGTAGGAAAGACAGAAGATGGAGCAGGGTATTAATGGAATGGTACCTCAGTCTGCAAAGAGAGGCATCGCCTGAACACCTGCATGATGCAAGAAGACGTCGTTAAGGCAGCGGGAAGGAAGTGGCTACAACACATTAAAAACAGAAGAAGGTGGCGTGCAAATCGGGAAACTGTAGTCCAGCAGTAGATTAAAATGAGCTGATATTGAATAAAATGATGAAGAATTAATATAATCGATTAGAGGGAGCCTGCAGCTTTGATCAGTGACCTTTATTTTCCCAAGGGGTTGAATTTTCAAAAATCCTTATTTAGCAATTCCAGCGTGATTCGTCCAGATTTTGTGTTGTGCGCTTAGATTGGTCACCTTTGTCTTTCATATATTTGAAAAATACTTAAAATAATGATTATTATCTATGTGAGTATGTCCACGTTAGTATGAGCTCGGTCCGTAATTGCAGCTATCAGGGAGCGGCAGGCACAAAGAGGTGGCGGCGATCGAGCGTGAAACCTGCTACTGCTCGAAACTAAACCTACCAAGGAAATGTTAGCGAGTTTATACAGCGAAAGACCAACCTCAAGAGAATTGGGTTTTTTGCGGAGTTCGGGAATCAGCTGGTACTGTATACAGAAAAGCACGTTCTCTCTACGTTACGTTATTTATTTCGGTTTAAGAAGCACTGTAACCAGAAAATTATAAGACACTAGCAAACCCGGCGAACTCCGTTTCGCCACCAGATGGCTTTCCCGCTAAAAAGATTTTCCCGCTTTTCTGTTGAAATTTTTCCTGAATTTTGTTTGCTGAAACCTGACGGAGCCCGAGACCTTTCCAACGAATGCAAAACCGTGGAAATCGGTTCGTGCGTTCTGGAGTTATAGCGTCAGGAAAGAAAACCCGACTTATTTTTATATAGTAGAGAAGAAAGATAATGAGCCTTAAGATTGACTGATGTCTGAAAATGACGAACGCAGTACAGTGCGCCACAGAAAATTGCGATGCTGAGACCTGGAACGCATGACTGTATTTGTTATAGGTTATAGGTATATATAGGCACTTAGTTCATTTAGTATGTTGTTTTCCATGTTTTTATGGCGTGCAATAAAGAATTTTCTACCTATCTACTTAAAGCAGAGGAGGCTTGTTTTTAATACGAAGACTTATAAATCACGATTTGGTCCCTAAAAGGGGCATTTTACTGTCGCCGCTCTCTCACCGAAACAAAAATACCTCGGGGCATTACCTTGGAGCACCCCATTCGGAAGGTACATCCGTTCATTGACAGTCAATTGAGCCTACAAATCGCTCGGCGACGTCGTAACGACAGCCTTTTAGACGTAGGGGCTAGGGGCCCGGGCATTAGCCGCACGACCTTCGCTTATTGCCTGACATCACGGTTAGTTGGTATACATAATGAATACATCTCGAAATTCTGGCGATTTTTTTTGTTATAAGATACGTTGTAGGACTTTTCAGCCGAATAAGTTATCCTACTAGCTCGGAAGGGGTAAGTAGCCCCCCTATAATATGCTATAATATATGTATCACCGAAACGTTAATAGTATAAAACCCCTGACTTTCCAATACTAGCTAATGATAAAAACCCAGATAGTGTAATGTAAACGAGTTAATACTTCGGAAAAAACAACATAAGCGTGATATAGAAGTGATTAGTGCCATCTGTTGTTATAAAAATGAACTTCTGTGTTCGACACTTATGTCCTTACCAATGGCGGGAATTGTCCAAAGCCTCCAACTGGACTAGACCTGAGACACTAACCAGTTTGGTGACAACAAAGTCGTCAACCACGGTACCAATTGACCAACTGACACTGTATGACGTTTGATTTTAACTAGCTCCGATAAGCACTGCTCCTGACCACGGTTTTTTAACGCAATCTTTGGCTAAGTCACAGATTTTAGGCTAAGCATGGGATTTACCAGCTCAAAAGTCTTGCGGGATGCACGCACAACAATTTACAGAAGTTTCTTTCGGAACCGATGGAAGAGCAACATAAACCCAATTGTGCCAGTGTTAAAGGGCCTGTGAACTACGATGTCTCCATTAAGGCTCCGGGTTTCAAACATTTCTCCATACAAACGTATTGTACTTATTATTCTATTCGTGGTTGTTATAGATTCAAAATTATGCCTGATATCGATTCTTCTCCTCATCATCTATGACTGAAATTAATAATGAAAGTAAGATTGTATATATTTTGAAAGTTATGACCCCTCAAACACTTCTATTTTTAACCGACTTCAAAAAAAGGAGGAGGTTCTCAATTCGTCGGAATCTTTTTTTTTTTTTTTTTTTTTTATCTATGTATGTTCACCGATTACTCGGAGACGCGTGGACCGATTTGAAAAATTCTTTTTTTGTTTAAGAGGGTTTTGTTTCCAGATGGTCCCATTTTAATCAGGTCAGGATCTGATGATGGGATCCTGGAGAAATCGAGGGAACTCTTCAAATTTTATATGGACACATGAAACTATTTGAGTATTATCAGAAAGAGTAATATTTTCCAAGTTCTTCTATGGTCATCAGGTCAGGATCTGATCATGGGATCTTGGTGAAATCGAGAGAACTCTTCAAATTTTGCTAGTATACTTAAAGCGAGTTGGGTATTTTTTATAGTTACTGGTGCATATGCTAGCAGATACGGATTTGATGACTAAAGTCATCAAGTCAGGGTCTGATGATGGGATCTTGGTGAAATCGAGGGAACTCTTCAAATTTTGCTAGTATACTTGAAGCGAGTAGGGTATTTTTTATAGTTACTGGTGCATTTGCTAGCAGATACTGATTTGATGACTAAAGTCATCAAGTCAGGGTCTGATGATGGGATCTTGGTGAATTTGAGGTATCTCTTCAGATTTTATGAACACACCTCAAGCAATTTGGATATTTTACAACGCCTTGTGCATTTTATTGTTTTCCACTAAAAAGTATAAAATAAAAATGGGAAATGCTTTCCAAAAAACCAACTTCAAATGCCACTACAAAGAGTGAAATAATTTTTATTTAAATTTTAGGTACCTACACCAATTCGAAGTCGGGCGATTGTCTATGACTTTGTCATTTCTTCGCACATCAATTAAGTAAGAAGGACTATTAGGGATTGTATGAAACATTGCCCGACTTCGAATTGGTGTAGGTACCTAAAATTTAAATAAAAATTATTTCACTCTTTGTAGTGGCATTTGAAGTTGGTTTTTTGGAAAGCATTTTAGAGCAAATTTTCAGGGAACTTCGTGCGTAAATAAACTTTATTAGAAACTACAAATTTGCTTCAAAAACTATCATCAAGCATACTTTATTTCATAATAATTTTGAATGTCTAGTTTGGTTTTAAAATAATGTATATTTGTGAAAAAAATAGGACAATACCAAACGCTGATTTGGGATTATTTTTATTCATTTATTCTCAGTTTTTCTTGCTCTAATTTTTTGTGGGCGTGCAATAGTTCCGCACTGTTCTGAAAGAAGAGGTTTTCTCGATCTCCAAGTTCAAAACACTCCCACACGAGACAGACTATATTTTGACCGCGCCCGCCACTGAGTTGGTGACCGCTTGGACCGGCACCTTAATACAAAATACTAAATCATTTGTAATTCTTGTATATTTTGATCATGTTGTGGTGTTATTCGGATTCATATAATAATAATCTATGCTCCTGGCCATATTTGGTTCGGAAATACTTCTTTAAAACGAAATAATAATCAATTTTGATCAAAATTTTTATAACTTTGGTCGAGTTCCGTAATACCAAAAATTATGAATGAAAACTTGTAACTTTCTTTATTAACTGGTGTTTTTCTTTAGCTGAACAATAAAACTGTGCTCCTGAACTAATGCGACGTGAGATAGTGTTGTTTTTATTACAAAACAAATAAGCAGAAAACATGTCCTCTTTGACATAAAAATAAGCAAAACTAAATTCGTTTACAATTTCGTTTAACAACAGTATTTCGGAACCAGATATGGCCAGGAGCATAGATTATTACTATACGAACCCAAATAACACCACAACATGATCGAAATATACACGAATTACAAATGATTTTGGTATTTCGTTTGTATGGGAGACATGGTAGTTCACAGAACTCTTAAGTGTACCTCGAAGTTATAAACAATACCCGAGCACCATAAACAGCGAGCCCGTCTTCCCGAGGGTGCCGTGGCGCGGGGGGGGGGGGCGCGGTCGGTGAGCGCTTCGCTTAATAATATTTTTCACCTTGTTTCGTTTTCCAATTTTCCGCAAGTCACTCTCCCGGGTAACGGGCCATGTTTTGATTTAGAAATGCGCCAGTGACCGAGGTTTTCTTTACATCGTACGATACGACTGTGATTCACTTAAAAATCAATCAACAGCCATCGGAAAGCAACTCTCGATCCAGTAAGACATAGCTCACCGCACTGCCCAAATGAGAACTCTATTAAAGAATATCCTTTATCTCAAATAGATAGGTATATGTTATTTAATTCAATCAAGGATACAAGAACAAAGGTAACAACTGATGTTAAAATTGAATGCACTTTCACACAAATGAACTCTTGCTTCTTTCAACAAGCTTTACATTTTACATGACGGGATTGATCTGTGAAATATTAACAGAATTATATTAGCAAAATATGATATTAGTAGTAACGTTTCATAAATAAAATCATCATGTAAACATTTTGTAAACATTCTCATGATGAATAGCCAACTTGTTACTTAAATTTAGTAAATTTTAGTAAAAAAAACGATTCAGCACAAAATAATAAATATCGTAGAGTGTAAACAGCGCCGTCTTGTATCTTTCTGCAGGTTGTGGCGAAGGCGCTTCTTTAACGTTTTATGTTGTCGAGAAATAAAAACGTTGACTTAATTTGTAACGGTGTAACTCTATGAATTACAAAATATAAAGATACTAGCTTTGTACCGCGGCTTTTGTGGGAACATTTCGGTGTTTTAAAAATCTCGTAGTAGTTGTAGATTTTTCTGGGATGAAAAGTAGCTTTTTGTAATCTGTTCCTTTTTATTTGTCGTCAAATGAGAACTTCGTTTCATAATCGGGGGTTCGGGGTTCGAACTTGGGCTTCACCTTTTACCTAATGTGCTATATGTGCATTTGTGGATAAAAATATAGCTGCTTAGCGATTAAGAAAAATGCTGTAAATCTACATGCCTGTAAATTCAATATATAAAATTATCATGTTACAGTATATGTAACCAAATTCCGCCGAAAATCCTTGGCCGTCTTTCATGAAATTTCGTTAGGTCTGAGGTCTTAATCTAGTTTTAAAAACCTTAATGGAAAAACAACGTTTGTGCGGTCATATAGTTCTCTATAATATTCTCAAAAGGTATAAGCTAATGGCCCTTCTTATTCTGAGAAGACACTCACGAACTTATAGGATCATAAGATGGTTTGATCTGATAATAATAATAATAAAATTCAAGTAAAACGTTAATTTGAAGAAAATAAAGAATATAATATCCACGCTGTAGCTCGTTTGTGTCTGTGTGTGTATCATGTTTGAGTTAGGGAGTCAAAAAATGATATTTTCCAGCCATTGTCCACTTTGACGTCGCCTGACCCCACTTGCTATAATCTAATATTTCCCCGCCGTGTTGGGCCAACGTTTGATAAAACACTACCAATGTCTGTGGAGGTATCAATGTGTCATCAAAGTTGTGGGAGCCTGTTTAATAGATAGTAATATATGTGTTTGTATGTATTCATTCTCAAATTGCTATTATTTTCACCATTATCTCTTATCTCTCTCATACAATTAAGTTTTAGTTTTCTCATTTTCTGTTTGGAAAGTTTCCCTAATCGTCTATCAATTCTTCCGACTAGTACAGTATTCTAGTGGAAAAGTGCACCTTTCCCTTGAGATCCAAAAGTGTTGGTACCGAAACCTAGAATCCTGCACTAAGTAGCTCTTACTTAACTGACCTTCACTTGGTAAACGAATGGGACCTGAAGAGGATTATGAGCAAAGTTCTTTCTTATACAATAAATAATTACCTCCATAATAAAGCAAACCTTCGGGTTCTCAAGTTACAATGCTATTACGACTGAGCGGTGTTGAATGATTGAGTGACTCGCAATTTTTTTTTTTAGATAACAAACGTCAAACACTGGTCCAAACGTTGGCGTCTTGGCCGGCATAACTCATCCTATAAACACACGAGTGTAAGGGGCGAAGACGCAGGTAACTCGACGGAAAATCTAATTTAGCAAATTGAATTACACCGTCCACTAGCCCCGGGATATATTTCTGCGGAAGTGCTCTTTGTGACATGTTATTGAATGGAATGTTGATGGATACCCGGACAGTTTGTGTCAACGACCGTAATGGATACGGTGTAAGGTGACATCGGTACTTATTATTTGGCAAGATGTCAACGTATTTTTATCAAGCTTATTATTTAATTTGTAATGTTTGTATGTATGTGTTGTATATTCGGTTCAATTTTATTCAATTTGCAATATTTGAGTCAAATCTGAAATTGAATTTTAAAGCATCGTGCATTACCGTTTAATTTGGTGCGTGCGGCTAGATAAGTGACCTCATTCTAAATCCTAAATGCCGGATATGTTATTATTGTGATATCTATGATAATAATAGGTAATTAATGATAATGAAAAGGATTTCTGAAGAAAAATACTATTTAACTGCCTAATAAATAATTAAACTAAAAGAAAACACACACTGAAAAATAATCGTATCTTAGACCTTTCTAATTCCTAGACTTTTATCTGCTGAAGTTTTTCAGCACATACTCAACTAGTGATAGGTCATTAATTATTCCTCTACCTAGGGGGTCGTGGGTTTGAATCCCGTGTATGCACCTCTGACTTTTACTAAAAAAACTAAGTACGTTTTAGGAAACCTTGCCATTAAGTAAGGGAAAATAATAAATGTTCTTAAAGATTTGTAAAATCAACCATCCCACACTTGACCAGCCTCCTAGTCATCTGTCATAGCCAGTTCATTCAACTGTGCCCAGCTGTGGGACATAAAAAGGTTAACATTTCAGCTACACAGCTGAACATAAAATTTGAATTTAATTTGGACGGAAGCCGCAGTCCGAAACGTTTTGTTCCGTGTTCACAAAGAGCGCGACACCTCCGACCCGGGGGAGAGGGGACGCGGTTACAGCAGTTAAAGTAAGAGACGCCACGTGAGTTAGCTACAATTTATATGTAAATCAGACGCGGGGCTGTTTAGGCTGAGAGCTCACGGTGAAACATGTGAGGCAGCTTAAGCATTTGTTGAATGTCCTTCTGTAATAAGACGACTAATGTTTTTACAGGACATACTTTAGAAAATGTCCTCAGGTACTTTACAAACTATTGCCTCATACTTCAACTTTACTACAGAACAGCAAGACATAGAGAGTAGTGGCATCCTTATGTGGTTGACATCCCACAAACTCGCACGAGATTTTTCGCAATTTTCTTGCTGATACGACCCGCTAAGGCGTGGAACCCTCTTCCAGCCTCCGTTTTACCCAGCCAAGTACAATCTAGAGCATTCAAGAGAACACCATAAACAAGCTAGGTGTCTTCAATCTTTATGTGAAAATAGGCATTTCTAGGCAATCGATCTAGACCTCATCATTGATTTTCCTCAGGCACGATTGTCGTCAATCTCAAGCCTATCTAGCATTAAAGATATTGCATTATGCATTGCAAAAATTGGGCATTCAATTATTTGTGTATTTCTGTTCAGTATCTGTGTATAGAGAATATCTTGTCAGAGATTCTTGAACAAAAAACATTATACTTAGATAGGCCGGCTCTCGGCTTCAAATGCGGGTCGCGTCATTCTCTGGAGACGGATCTAATTGCATTTTCGCTGAGGTGAGTCTCACTTTGCCCTCACTTCACTTACTTTTTACTGCCATCTGCGGTGGATAATCAGATAATTTCCCTCGTCTACCGTATTAACTTGCTTTTGACCTTATTTATCAGGTCTTTCTTTTGCGGTACCATAGATTTTGTATCCATTAAATCTCCCATCCATAGAATAGCCAATAAAAACGAAAGTTTTCGTGCCGTTCCCCAGGTAAAGGAATTAGTCCTCATCCTTTACTTTCCACGATGCATGATTTTTATCAGACTATTTGTTATAAGTAGTAATAGCCTAGAGGTACATAGTATAATTGCCTTCTAAAAAGAGATCGGAGGTTCAAATCTCAGGCACATAGATATCTCTGACTTTTTGAAGTCATGCATACAAGCTAGTAAATATCACTTGCTTAAAGGTGGAGAAAAAATCATTGCAAGGAAATCCGCATCCGCAAGCATGAGAATATTCCACAATGTCTAAAGCCTGCCAATCCACTTGGCCAACATAGTTGGCTTTGGCCAAACCTTTCTCGTATTCAAAACAGACCCGTACCCAAAAAAGGGTTGAGATGACTAGCATATACTAAAAAGTGAATTCGTATTGTTCAGCCGTTAATTTAATCTTACCCCGTCATGTCATGACATGACAAACTTTGTCGTGTCCTCAAAACTATCGTGGAAAGGGTCGCAAAAAGCGTGTGATCCTCAGACTAGTGTGTTGGGCAGTGGACGCAGCGGATTACGCCGCTAAGCGGGTCTTGTAGTGAGTGTGACACATGTCACCTGGTATTACAACGGACTGGCTCACTCGATGGATTAAATACTTTTTTTAAAGTGAAAACTTCTTTAGGCACGTTGGGGATTTTTGAGAGGGGTTTAAAAACCATTGAACTTGCTACCGTAACGTAACCGACTTCTCTGTACCTATGTGAGTTTGGTTTCCCTTCTGTAGGAACCTCTGAAGTGCCACGTATTTTTAATAAGACAGCATGATGAGACGAGCGAGACGTTCACTTGATATTAAGTGATACGCCTGCCCATGTTAGACGCGTAGCGTTCCAGGACTTTGCATTGCAATATGCGACGAACTGCAATACGCTTAGCACTCTGAGACATCTTCTCACTTCTTAGGTCTCATTTTACCCAATAATCTCGTCGGCACTGCAAAACAGTGTTCTCCAAACTTAACCACAGAAGTACAATACTGTTTCACGATAGAATAACTGGCGTTATTCTAATTCCGCCGCTAATTCTAATTCTAAATGCCGCTATTCTGCAAAACAGCGACGAGCGTACATCTCTGCATCTATGAATTTGTCAGTTGTAATAGAATTTGCCATATTCGGGTTGGAAGCTGTCTGGCAGCTATTTCATTTTGTAGAATAGCACAGCTGATTCCACCCTGATGGACTCCGAAACAATATTCCTACCTAAGTACACACATTCTCACACATTGATGACCGTTGCGAAGAAGAAGAGTTGTTTGAATGAGTAGTCATAAATAAGCCCGATTAAACATCGCGGAAAATGACAAAGAAAGCAAAAACAATCAGAAAAGAAAGGTAGGTATAAAATAATCTAATTGAATCGATTCGTTTCTTGAGAGTACGGATCTTTCAGTGCGAGGGCATCGGACGTCTGTAGCCAATATAAATGTAAATGCTCGGAGGTACACCGCTCCGACTGGCCAAGTGGACGCGGGAGGGCAAAGATTATGAAATACCGTTGTAGTAAAATTGGGATTTTTGTAATAATATTATGAAGAGGGGAATAATAAATGACAAAACGTGTTATGATACACAAAACTAGAATTTTAAGTTCATGTCATGTCTAAATATCCTATTCGAGCACTAAAGCCATTTGTCTACAGCAGCAAAGATTTAAATCGCTAGAGCCCTAAATCTCCAGAAACGTCCACGTTTTTGTCTTGTTTGCGACACGTTGTCATCTTACACACACAACGACATTAGCTCATTTACTCATAAACCAAAGTTTCACTTGCATTCTCTGTCACACAATTGCACACTACAGCATGCTAAGAGCACTCACTCAGCATGTTTGTGGACGTTTTCGATATGCGCAAAGTAGGCTTAGGACGTATACAGATTTAAATCTTTACGCAGCAGCTATCATTTGGATGTCACCCTGCAGGCAGCGCCGCTGTAGCGGTTAAACATTTTCTATGGCCGTATATAGGCCACACATACCCACACACTTCATTCGTAATGATCTCAGCCAGAAAAAGTTGTTTCATTATTGGCAAACGACCTATATCAAGACTTACCAGACATCGTTTGCCATGACTAATGGCGGTTGATTGGCATGAAGCGACACAACACGAGACTCTAAATAAACCCTTGAAAGTGTTGAAAACCTAAATCTTTTTTATAAGTTTTTTACATTTTACTTGAAGCTTACGAAATCTAAATAAACTTAATGTCTTATAGTTTATAAACTATAGGTTTTAAGACTGTTCATGGGTGTATAATCTAACTGCCTATTTATAAAAATCATTTTTGGGTATGAGTTTGAGGGTATGGCAATTGGCAACCCTGCCGTTGAGGTAGGCAACCATATACATACCCATATTTTCCGTGTCGCATCTGCACAGTAAAGTAAATAAATAATCTATGAGCACACATATCGACGCGCGGTGCTGGAATCACGCGCGCTCTCATGCATAAGAAGCCGCTAGCGCCACCTGACCGACGGACGCAGCCGCTGAATATTTCATTGCCGTTCACGTTTCATGACCAGCTGTCAAGCAATGATTACCTACGTTATAATATAACATGGTAAATGGATGAATTAGGTAACAGCTATATGAAAGACACTTCTTACGTCCCCATCCTTTTCTGTGGGCTGGGCTGTGAGTTCGGATCCCATTTCTGATATAAAAAACACGACGCTTACCATCTCTACGGTATTCATCTATAAGGAGCTATAATGTTAGCTAGTAGGATGCGTGGTGGTGCTGTCTTCCCACCTATAAAAGCATCATCGCCGATTCTTCAATATTTCCCATACCATTTCTATGGAAAAATAAATTCCGACATTTTGATGTTTTTCCATTCATCCCGTAGACCTTGAGATCCTGATCACACGCAGCGCGGGATTCTCCTACGGGTAGGGTACGTAGAACAGGACAATGTAGTTGTTATCGAATAGACTTTTCAAAAAATATGGAAACGCCTGTCTCATGTCAGTGCGTCCCCAAAACTTTACACTTCAATACCAAACGCCACACTTCACTGTGCCCATCATCTTGAGATATACTCTATTTCTAATGTCTCTTTTTTTCCCAGTAATCATGACTGCTTACAGTGTTATTCAAATTGAAGCACTGTAATGTATTATTACACACACACATTTTACATTAACAAATAGTAATAATACTATGAAAGATTGTAATAAAAATTTAAACTAAATTATAAGACAACGGATAAGCTCTGTAAAATCTGTCTTGTACATCAAAATATTCAGGGCTTACCCGGCAAGGAACACGAAATAGAGATGTTTTTAAATCAATTCAAAATCGACATTCTCTGTCTTACGGAACATTGGCTAAACCAAAGTCAATTGTTGTTGAACCTAAATAATTACTCATTGTCAAGTGCGTTCTCAAGAAGGACAGCAATCAGAGGTGGTTCCTTGATAATAACACGAGACAACTTAAATTGTAAGGAACGAAAAGATATTGTCAGTCTTTCCAGTGAACGCACTGCAGAACTGTCTTGTGTTGAGATGGAAAGATATATTGTAGTTTGTGTTTACCGACCCCCCTCAGGTGACCTTAAACAATTTCAGGATATAATGGAGGAAGTACTTAAACGACTGTCAGTTTCGACTAAAAAAATATTAGTATGTGGCGATTTTAATGTTGATATCTTATTGAGTAATTCAAATACTGTTCAGTTACTCAATTTATTTAAATGCTTTGATTTAAATAATGTGTTTAGAGAGCCCACTAGAATAACACAAACCTCGGCCTCCTGCATTGACAATATATTTTGCAACTGTGAGATTTTGGATAAGGCTATAATAAATAAGCTTAGGTCTGATCACTGTGGTCAACAAATTTATGTCTTAAATAGTGTCGTCAAACTGAAGCATATAGTTAAATGCAGACCCATAACAAAAAATAAGCTAATGCGGTTTAAAGATAAAATATCTACTACAGTTCCTGCCCTAGTCTTTGAACATGAGCATCCTGATAGCATTTATGGAACCTTATTCAAAGCTCTAGATACGGAGTTTAATAATATATTTAAATTGAAAAATATAGATGTTATGAATAATAAATTAAAGTTCAGCGATTGGGCAACTCCCGGGATTCATAAAAGTAGAAAAAAATTGTATGAGCTTTATGAGGAAAGACAGTTTAATCAATCTGCAATTTTCCGAGATCGGGTTAAAACTTATTCAAAAATCTTTAAAAATGTTTGTATGCAAGCGAAATCTCTGCATTTTAAAGAAAAAATAACTCAATCCGATAACAAGATAAAAACAACATGGAATGTAGTTAATAGAGAAGCAGGAAAAACCAAATCTCGCAACTCCAAGATCGAAATAGTTGCTAATGGTAATAAATTAACATCAGACATAGAGGTCGCGAATACCTTTGAAAACTACTTCCAGAATGTTCCTGTTTTGTTAACGGATTCTTTAAAGTCCTCACCAACAACAGCTCAAAAACTTTTAAGGGACAACGTGAAAGAGTGCTCTATCGTATTTAAATTTGAACATATCACTGCAGCAGACATAAAGAAAACCTCCCGGTCGATAAAAATTAAAAGAACTGGCGACCTTTGGGGAATGTCTGTGCAAGTGGTTTTCAACATAATCGACACTATTGCCCCATGTTTGGCTATAATATTTAACCAATGTGTTGATTTAGGTATTTTTCCAAATTTAATGAAACATAGTAAATTGATACCGCTATTTAAATCTGGGGATAAACAAGATCTTAATAACTATAGACCAATTTCAATCTTACCAACACTTAGCAAGATATTTGAAAAAATCATACTGGACCAACTCCTAAGTCATTTTAACTCAAATAAAATTCTTCATTCCGAGCAGTATGGTTTTACTAAAGGCAGGAACACCACTGATGCAGGTGCCAAGTTATTAAGTCATATCTATGATGCCTGGGGACAGTCTCAGAATGCTATCGGAGTCTTCTGTGACCTGTCCAAGGCTTTTGATTGCGTTGAACATCAAACGCTACTATGTAAACTAAGCCATTACGGTATCAAAGACAGAGCTCTTGATTTCGTTGCCTCTTATTTAAGTGATCGAACACAAAGGGTATGCATAAATGACACAAAATCACAGGGTTGTTCCCCCATTATGGGTGTGCCACAAGGTTCAATATTAGGCCCTTTTCTATTTTTAGTGTATATAAATGATTTGCCACACCATGTAAATGGTATTTGCGAGATAGTATTGTTTGCTGATGACACTTCCCTAGTTTTTAAAATAGATAAAAGTAAAGAAAATTATGACGATGTAAATTGTGCTATCGCGCACGTATCGCACTGGTTCACAGTTAACAATTTGGTTTTAAATTCAAAAAAGACTAAGTGCATTGAGTTCGCACTTCCAAACGTAAAAAAATTAGTTAGCAACAAAAAGGTGATTGTGAATGGAGAAACACTAAAAATGGAGAACTCTACAGTATTTCTGGGGGTAACCTTAGATGATAAACTACAATGGGGCGCTCATATTGAGACTCTGGCAGGTAAACTTAGTTCAGCTGCCTATGCTGTGAGAAAAATTAGACAATTTACAGACATTGATACAGCCAAGCTTGTTTACTACGCCTACTTCCACAGTGTTATGTCCTATGGTATTCTATTATGGGGCAAAGCTGCTGATATTCAAACTATATTTGTATTGCAAAAGAGAGCTATTAGATCCATATACAAAATGAAGCCACGCGAATCTCTTCGCCAAAAATTTAAAGAAATAGGCATTCTTACAGTGGCGTGTCAATACATTTATAATTGTCTACTGTTTGTACGTCAAAATATTAATAATTACAATAAACGGATAGATATAAGTAACCGTCCAATTAGAAGTGGAGCACATAAGTTAGTTGTAGTGCCACACCGTTTGCGTAAGGTACAAAAGTCCTTTGTGGGGTTGAGTGTACGCTTCTACAATATGATCCCGAAGTCTGTCTTGGACTTACCTTTGCACCGGTTTAAAGATACTGTCAAAAAACATCTAATAAATCAGGGTTACTACACCATTGAAGAATTTTTAAATAACAAAGATTCTTGGAACGATAGTGATATGCTTCCATCTCCTCACGAGATATCTTAAAAATATTGTTTCATACTAAGTACTAAAAATTGTATATTGAGACATTTTTTTTTAAAAGAGCAAGTACCGAGTTTCTTGCCAGTTCTTCTCGGTGCAATCCTGCTTTCCGAACCTGGCGGTAGAGTCTCGACATTTTCATGAGAGCTTATATCTAAGCCTATGTGAAATAAAGAATTTCATTTCATTTCATTTCATTTCATTTCATTTCATTTCATTTCATTTCATTTCATTTCATTTCATTACTGTTTGTACAGCGGGCACTTATCCGGACGCACTCCGCAAGGAGAGTTTCACCACAATCCCCCTCTTTTTAATATACTTATAATATATCAATGACAATCCCCATATTTTTCATCCTGAAAGGTTTTAACAATCTTAATCCACGCAGACGAATTCGCGGGCAGCAGCTATTCTAATCATAAAATAACTCTAACAAATAACAATATCTAAGCATTCGCAATATAAAAGTTAGGTCCAAATTTTTAATTTATGTCGGATTTCTGAAAATAAAACGCCCGCGCGCCGCCTCGGAAGATTCCACCTGACCCCGACCCGAACTTTTTCACTTTTAATGAATACTTTATTGGATCGGCAAACTTGCGGAGTTTTCATGATTTTATATTGCGAAGTTCCCTCGCATTACCTATGCATTGTCTCCCGGCTGTGCACGTATTTAATATTGCAGGGACGCGGCGGGACATCTGTTTAAAAGTTTTTCAGGATGCTTTTGAATAAATTGAATGGGTGTTTTACCTTGTAGGTGCATTCATTTAAATAATTATGAGATTGCTTCTAACTGATATTAGCACGAACTGACGGGCACGGTACACGACCATTACACGGCCATACTGCACTGATAGCCGTCCTTTTTCCCATGTGTAGCATAGTATGTATGACCCAGGCCAGTATACTACGAGTATATGAGGTCTGACAAAGGCCCTTACTTTATGTTAAGTGACAAAGACAAAACTCGTGAATAAGCTATTTGACACTTACAATGTGGTGGTAAAGCAGACCTATGAATCGTGTTTAATATCACCTCTAAATATACTCCATTTTTTCTCCCAATAAGCCGCGCGTGTCAACACGACTCTCATTAGTACGCCGTGTGTTTTGTCGCCAAGCCGGAGCCGATTGTGCTTGTGTCTGACGATCGCAATCTGCACAGCTACCTTTGTTTCATTTCCTGATACTTCTCATATATTTTTTCTAACGGTAAGTCTGTGGCTCTCTCAATATGGAAGTGGACTGTTTTCTTTGAATCACCGTGATGCTTTTTTGTGCTAAATAATCGTCATCTGAAACATCACAGTAGGTTCCATAAGCAACATATATTATCTTTGAATACCTTGTACAAATACAAAAGTATTGTTCACATTTTTTATTAGCTCATTCTAAGTAAAAATTTTTGCTATAACCAAAGAATGAAGAAACGTTAAAGATGGTTAACTAATGCTAAGTTATATGCCTGCCCAAAGTCATAATTATGCAGTATATCCCAGAACTTTTCAATATCATAAAAACGCACTTTCCTGCACTCGTCATTCTGAGATATGAGTTTTTTAGTCTCAGATATTTCTCTGTAAATAATTTGACAGATACTTAAATTACATTCGGAGTTAGCAAGCAAGCATTTTCGGGGATGGCCCTCTTTATGCGGGTTTTATGCGTGATGCAAACTTCAAACACATCAGGGTCAATGGGATAGCCTTGCGAGACACGTTCTGAAGAGATACGAGAGCGACCAGCGTTCAGGAATACCGTAAAGGTCCATGGCGTCTTGCGTTTCTAATATCTTGGTCGTCATAAATGATTTTTCCAATGAATCCGCCTCCACGCAGGCGAGCGCCCGTTATTAGGTGGGGTAGCAGCAGTAGTAGGTGCGGGTATGATCGCTCGAACACTGGATTTCAATAAAGCGTTGGACCTTTTGTTACGTGTGCCACCAATATTTGAGCACGGCTCGCCCGCGCGATATTAAAAGATTCATTTCAGATCACTCGCTCATCATTCAGCCGTTCATTCCGTTCCCGACCTACCGCACGTATCTATCAAGACAATCGGTAACCTCATCGGGATGATTTTGACCTCTTTCTGTTTCTTTGTCCGCTGACGCAATTAGCACGCTGTGGCATTTACACGGAAGGTGTCAGATACGATTACCGTCACAGGTCGAAGGTCACAGGTGGTTTTTGGATTTTATATCTAATTAGGAATCCGTGCCTCCATGAGGAAAAAAGAACCCTTATACGATCACTTTTTCCTACTTAGCGCATTTTTTTTCGGGAACTTGTAGGGCTATCCCATTATATTTTCCTGCGTGCAGCGAGATATTGCTTATAGTATAGCTATGGGATGACAAATCTTTTATTTTATACTAGCTAAGTAGATATTTTCCGCGTGCATTTCGATTTTTCACAAATCCCTTTACCTCGGGAAAAATCTATGGATGAACTCGGAAAAAAGTAGCCTAAGTTTTAAAATCCAGTCTTTCTCCTCTCCAAATTTCAGCCAAATCGGTTCAGTAGTTGCGTCGTAAGGAATAACGTGCATACCAACACACTTACATACAAACTTTCGAGTTAATAATATTAGTGTGATACTAGCTGACCGGTTAAACGTTGTTTTGCCATTTTGGTGTAAAAAAAATAGCTTAAAAACTAAAGAAAAAATCATAAATAAAAACCAAAATCATGTGACACGAGAATTTTATACATTCAAAATTCAAATTCAAAATTCAAATTCAAAATTCAAATTCAAAATTCAAAAATTTTATTTTTTCACATAGGCCTAACTTACAGGCACTTGCGAAACGTTACGATTCTACCGCCTCGTTCGGAAAGTAGCACTGCACCGAGAAGAACGGGCAAAAAACTCGGCACTTGCTTTTTTTAAAAATAATAAAGAGAAATTAAAGAAATAAATGTGATGTGGAATAGAAATTCGAATAGAAATAATTATTATCGTTGTTCAGATAATCGCACGTACACTTCACCCCAAAGGTGGGATTACACGTGAATGAAGGATCGACGAAAGATACTCCCGACATTGATTGATACACCTTCGATCCGAGGATTGCGCTGCATCTCCGAAATCCCACAACACAAACTAAAACGAACTCTCTTTCAAGGAGATTGGGTCTATTTTATCAGATGCTTGTGTTTGGATAGGCTAGAATGATTGATAATAAGGATTTATAGTATTTTTAAAATTGAAAGGTTTCTTTGTTACGAATGAAATTTCGTGAAAACATTGCAGTGAAATATTCTAGGTAGAATTTATTTACTATTGCTACTTATCATAATATACTCGTACGTGGTGTAGAATTTTAGTAGTTAACTGAAATTACAATTAAGACCATATAAAATTGACCTGAGGTGATTGGTCGAGACCTGGCGGGAGCGCGGTGAATACGACAGTGAATCCCGTACTCCCGCCAGCAGGTCCGTCGTGTTGCTGTGGCTGTTTGCCAGTTCATCTACTTCTACTAGTACACAAAACATTGCAATTATACAGGTATGCATAAAGTAAATTCAGGTAGGTAGGTACCTACATGAAAACACAAACCTCAGAGTGCATGAAGGCTAATTTAGCATAAGCCGTGATGGGCTTAGCATGAAATCCCGTAAATTGGACGCGGGCCCCCACCTGGCCGGCACCGCACCGGCCTCGCACCGGCCGCTTATCCCCCTAATGAACAAAAACCGTTCAGCTGACGTGACCTGTCAACTGCACTGCCCATGCATGCCTATGGAAAAACTTGTGATGCGTAATTTTAAACATTATGCATGATTTTTTTTTTCATACTCTAAAAATCAGTACTTACTTGGTCTTAGTAGTCTCGAGCATCGCCACAAGGTGGCGAGCCTGATGGTTTTTATAGGATATATTTCGGGGAGTGTGCTCAGGAGCTGTTTGATCTGGTTCTTCCCCCACCATTTTTCCACCGCACCGCAAGACACCGGGTGAACTTTCATCCCTATGTCGTCGCTATACCACCAGTACGCACGAAGCGATTCGCTTCTTCATTTTTAGTACGCATGGCTAAGGTTTGGAATTCTCTCCCGAAATCTGTTTTCCTCGCATGTTACGACCTGGGTGCTTTTAAAAAAAGAGTGAATAGGCATCTTCTAGGTAAGCGCGCTCCATCTTCGACCACATCGACACTTTCCATCAGGTGAGATTGTGGTCAAGCGTAAACCTATATAGTATAAAAAAACTTGACTGCAGTCTCACCTGATGCTAAATGATGATGAAATTGAAAATGGAAACGGGAAAGCCACCAGACGGTTTCTACACAGCATCGCGCTAAAATGCTAAATCGCTTGGCGGTGTCCTTTGTTGGTAATTAGCTATGGCGAAGCTTCTCACACCGATATCCGACGTTGCGTCGTATACGTTGGAAAAACGCGTACTTATTTTCAGTTATAAAAGAACCAAGAGAAACCTTGTCAAAATAAGAAAAAAGATACAAATCATACTTTCCAACCTTACCAAAATCAGTCACGCGCGTCCACGAATCGTTATTTTTCCGACTGCTTGCGATTCGCGCGGCGTAATAATTCACTAATTGGCACACCCGCCAGGCCGCGCGGCCGTGGCGCGGTGGGCGCGGGTCCGAACGCGGAGTTTATTCCTCTTACAAATCCCTCTATACATTTTTATTGGACCCTCACCTTCCGAGAGACGTGACGGGACTTTTTATCCTAAAGCCACGAGCACACTAGGGATTTTGGAGCTTTCTCATCCGTTTGGTGGTTTGGTGACGTCCACAGTTGAGCACAATAATGCCACTCATTATGATAACTGTGCTCAACAGTATTTGGTAAAAGCCCACCACGCTGGTCAAGTTCATTGAATTCACACCCCTTTAAAGACATTATGGTGGTTTATTCACGATATTTTCCTTTGATGATTCAGAGGTATGTACGACCTCCTAATGGAGGAGGGAAGGCTGTCACCGCTATTAGGTCCTGTATTTTCTAGATTTAATATCAAAACAAAGTCAAAGACAAAATTTTCCCGCTGACGGTATATTTTATGCAATATAGTACCTAGACCCCAGGCAAATTCGTCGACCAAATCATAGACTATTTTAGCATCCTTAAATATAATTACGCTGTAATGACACAAATTAAAAACTTAAAAAAACCGACCACGGCGGCCATCTTGGACTAATTTTCATCATAAGAACACTCCCGACTAATTCACCTTTCAAATAAAAACATAAAATTAAAATCGCTTCATCCGTCAGAAGCTACGATGCCACAGACAGAAGACAAACACACACACACACACTTTTGTCTAACTTATAACAAACACACCTCGTCGTTTTTGCGTTAAAAAGGATCGTTTAATAACCGCAGCGTTTCACCCGCCAGTGCGTACGATGCCTTGCCGCGGTGATTTGTTTCGTATTTCCGCAACATGTCCTGCCGCGTCCTGTCCGGCGCAGGTGGGCGCGCTGTTACGCACTATTTCACAGGACACACATTATTTATTGTGTGTGTTACCAGTTCTGAATCCTGACTGAGCTTTTCATTCGCGAGTAGGTTACTTTACTTGAAACTTTTGACTATGCTATATAAACATATTTAAAGCTGTTTTTGCACCTAATCGTCATCTAAAATGTGTTCTGATCCGATGTGGAGCCTCATGCATTTAAGTAATCCTCGGTCCACACGGCATTCGGTCACCGACAATTTGGCTATCGTTGCTGTCGCTTGATCGCCAACATCGGTCCAACTTGCTTACAATTACCATTTACCTGACGACCTCCGTGGTTGAGTGGTTAGCGTGCCGGTTTTCAAGGCGCCGCCATCTCTGAGGTTCCGGGTTCGATCCCCGGTCGGGGCAGTGTAGAAAAATAAGTTTTCTACATTGTCTCGGGTCTGGGTGTTGTGGTACCTTCGTTGTTTCTGATTTCCTTAACACAAGTGCATAAGCTACTTACTAAAGGATCGGAGCAATGTATGTGATGTTGTCCAGTATTTATTTATTTATTTAATTAATTAAGCTGGTATTACTTTGCAAGAAACTACTGACAGTTATTTGCTACGATCGATATACCTATTTTACAGTGAAATATCGACCAATTATTAAATACTAGCTGACCCGGCAAACGTACTGTTTTGCCATTATAGGGATATAAATAAAATAACTTACGAGCCACTCTCAGACCTACCGAACATAGAAATTTTCATCACAATCGGTCGAGCCGTTTCAGAGGAGTTTTGGTAACAAATACGGAACACGAGAATTTTACATAAATTATACGTTAGTAATATTATATATTCGTTGATATTATTAAGATTTGGCTACTTACTTGATTTAAATACTTTAAATATCAAAATAAATGTAATCTTATTTACTACATATCAGTATTTTTCAAAAGTAGAAGAGATATAAAACTTTCTTTCATATTTTATAGTACAAAAATCTCACCGTTTTACATTTCCGCGAGACGAGTTCGTAGCCGCAGGTGTGAGGAGTGAGGACTAGTCCTACACAAAAAGGCTCTTACCACACTTTACAAGCGGAATATCAAATGAAAGGTAACTTTGCACTTTTCCAAGTTCAACCGAGGGGAGGCAATAACGGGATGAGATAGTTCTAATTAAAATCTTATCCTTTGAGATCCATTTCTGCCGCACCTACCTAGATTAATCACGTCTAGATTTTAATGGGCTAGCTTCACCTTACGGACTTTATCTGTTTTACAACTGAAACTTTTTAGTCTGGTTGTGGAAGTAGAATCGAAATTTTTTAATGAGTAAAGGCATGTCCGTATTATTTAAGAATTAAATTGTAATTAAAAAATTAAAACTTTTTAATGGATTACCGAATCTGCGAATTTGGATTATATGATTTGTCTTTTTTATATTTCATGTTTTGTAAAGAGCGTAACCAACCTCATTGTCCGAGCGTGAATCCACCGTTGTGGGCACTATGGGCATGCCCACAACACTAATAGACCTGTAACGTCACACTTCCACAGTCTATTTAGATTTCAGGTTGAAATGATGTCGATTTTAATAAAATAAATAAGGGTTCCATTTTTACCATTTTGGTATGGAACCCTAAAAAGACGCGACACGCGTGTCGATTACCGTAACAGTATGAGGTATCGCTAAGGTTGCGGTAGCGAGTTCAATGGGTTTTGCACCATCTCAAAACGCCATCATCAACGCGACTGAAATTTTTAACTTCAAATTTCGAGTGGCGTATGCCCATAACCTTTCATTCGATTCGCCCCAATAATTATGGCGTTATGGGGAACTCTCAGTGCAGATTTCCCTATTTCACTGCTCAGCATGTGCTACGTTGTATTAGACGGTTGTGCCACATCAGCTCATAACTCCGTTAAGGATTCTCAAACTTCTATCTCAAATTAGAAGGCACACCACTGGCCTATCGGTCCTTCAACAATTTATTATCAAACAAAGAATATCACCTATCAACCAAACTTAAATGCACCCCACTTTCCCAAACACAAACAGAAAAGTAAATTTAAAACAGTAGTTCACCTATCCCTAAGATTGGATCGGGTTATCTAAAACTTGCGAGACTCATACTTCACAGAATCCCTGCCGGTCACCTTGGGTCAAGTGTCAACTGGAATTGAGACCGCCCCCGACTCCCGTGGCCCGCAACTTGCCAGATACATCAAACTTTTAAGTTTTCATTAACTTGTTCGAAGTTTGTTCGAGCGTTGCTTCGCTGAATTGCTTAGATAAAGTGAATGCGGAAAATAGCGACTTTTAACGTTATTTTTTTAAACTTACGAAAAATTAATTTAAAAATATGAGCATTGAGCATTCAGAATTTTCCTCCCCGGGAGGCTCTCTCTTTGTCATCACAAATAATTTGTGTTTTTTTTTTATGTCGATATTATTTAGGTTTCCACGACATAAAGTTAGGTATAACGTATTCACATTCCAAATTTCAACCAAATCAGTTCAGTGGTCGTGACGAGAAATAGTAACAAGTATCTAAATAACCTTACTTTTCATTTATAAAATTAATACAGTGAAATTTCAGAGCCATAATTTATCATCACTTCAAACTTTAGAGATCAGACTGCAAACTTTTAACGTAAAAACAACAAAAAAAAATCATCCAAAAGCCCCCAATATTAATTTTTTGCATGCACCGCAAATCGTTTAGCTCACCTGACCGTTTTGTTTGGCCAAACGAACGGAACGGCGGACGAAAAAAAATGACCGCGACCAATCAATCGCGGGGAATAAGAAAAAATGATGGCATTCCACTCACGTGCGAGGGAAAAAATTGTTGGGCCTTTTATTGGTCTTTTTGTTCGCCGTGTATTTGTGAAATTACGTCCGTCGGATTTGCGCTTTTTGGCGACCGCTGGGGCTACGCATTGTTTTTAGGACGCGACGCTAATTTTCAGGTGGTGTATATTAACTGCGGGCTGTAATTGCGTTTCGCTGCCGAGGAGACAACTTTTACGCTATTATTTTGATATTTTTTGCAAGTATTGTCTCCTGTGTAATGGGCTAGTGGTTCAAACTAAGCGCAGACCGTAGGGAATCTGGGTCCAAATTCACTGTTTTACTGCTTCATTATCATTTTGTTATTGTGTTTTACACACTTATCGCTGTATTCACAAACGGGCAATAGCAATCACATAGTTATATCTTTCTGTTTTATCTCATAGGTTGTATCTTTGTTTGTCAACAGTGATTTGACATTCGACGGAAAGTAACAAAACAATACCACCGCTATTTCACCACTGAGCTGCAAGAGCCCATCTGCCGAGACGATAATTTCGATACGTATCATATTTATTTGTTAGGCAAAACTAAATAATATAGAAATTCGCCGTTTGTATATAAGACGTTTGAATCGCAAACTCATCGACAGTGTCGCCAATCGTCTCTGTTCGAATACACCGCAATTTAATGAACTATGCGACCACACTCGCCATGGATATTCACAGAATCCCTCTAATGTACTCGTAGTCCTACCATTAGAAGTCTTAATTTACCATAGGGCTCAAAAAATACCATCGCAAGGAAACCGGCATGCCTTAAAATAGTCTATAATGTTCTAAATGTGTGTGAAGCCTGCTACATACTGAATGCTGTGTGTGTACATGGCCAGCACAGAGGCAGGATAGCCATGGTCAAAATTGTGTATTATTTCAAATGTCCATGCATAAAGTCACGGTACAAAACTAGCAACAATAAGAGGTTATGTAAGTAATTGCCAGAACAAACAAAACTATTTCTCTCACACAATTGTTTTTGCACTCGACACAACCCTCCCCTGCGTACAGTTTAAAGTTAACCCCCGCTAGTTTATTTCATCCCCCGTGGAAAATATAAGCAAGCGACCCCGTTACTCAGGTGCTCGTGCGCGGACTACGCTTGTGTTTTATTCGCTAGCCACTTTAATGCTGACACATTCTTCGACTAAAAACATATTTAGTTTGAAAATAATATTTTTATCTTGCATGTTTGTCTAACCTGCATGAGTTTTGTATGAGTTTGTTGTTGCGTGTTTTGTAAAACAAGAAACAAAAAAAAAACCGGCCAAGTGCGAGTCGGACTCGCGCACCGAGGGTTCCATACCATAAAAGAAGTTAAACATTAAAAGAATCACTTTGGTTCATGAATTTACGAGTATGATTTACATGTAGGTACTTTTGTTGGCAAACCGCAAACGTAACTTTGTTTTTTCCGGTTTATTGTTATTATCAAAAAAAGTATAATAGTTAGAGAGTTGATTTTATTTTTCCTGTAAAATATACGTTAACTTCTATTGATCATAATTATTTCAAATTTTTCGATTGGTAAACTTCGGAGATAAGGGGGGGGAACGGTATTTTTTTCGACAGTTTGCCCAATAAATCAAAAACTATCAGGCATAAAAATAAATAAAAATCGGTTTTAGAATACACAAGTAACGCCCTTTCATATGATACCCCATTCAATATTGTTATTTCATTTTGAAAATTCGAAGCCCCGGTTTTCCCCCCTTTTTAAATAAAAATAAAAACAATTTTCAAATTTTTACGATTGTTATGACGTCGGGTCACTATTACCTATAACTATTCTAAATTTCAAGTCGATAGCTTGAATAGTTACTGAAATAATCGAGTTTGACAGACGGACGGACGGACGGACGGACGGACGGACGGAGAAAGTCTCACTATAAGGGTTCCATTTTTACCATTTTGGTATGGAACCCTAAAAATAGGGATTTTCGTTAAGAAATTATGATTAGGTACTTAAATCAAAAAACTCGGTTAATAAGTAAGAGACTCCAGAGCTAGTAAACTCGCTACGTGCTTGAACTACTTTAGAGCAGTGTAGTAATCATTATCAATCATTTTCCAGCCTAAGTACTTGATGCACGCCTCAGAATCAGTACCTATTTAGACCCACCACGCAATTCATTGTAGTTTGATTGGCTACTACAATGCAATATTAGTTGCTACTCTTTGTAGAGCCAAACACGAACAACCAACGTTAAATCCAAAAACTCAATTAAAGAACAATCAACGAACAACAGTCGATGGTACTAAAAATTATCAAACTATACCTTCCAAAGGGTTGGCCGTAAATTCGGTTCAGGTGTTCGCAAAGTTTTATCAGATGGAGTTATTGAATCCCTAATCCCCTTTTATTACTTTCCGCAATGAAGAGGGGGTAATTGTTCCCGATCGAACTCGGAACAAGGGTAATAGGGTATTAATTTCTTCTCTGGCTTCCCGTTTTGTGTGGGCGGTTTGGACCGCGTTCGAGTATTTTATGGGTTAACGATTTACTGAGTTATGGAAATGTAGTCTCAGTAGCGGAGCTAGAATGAAGATAATGTTTGTAATAATAATAACCCAGTGTGCAGTGGTTTAATCTTCTGCTTTCTAATCATGGTTCCAAGGTTCAAAACCAATGAGTTTTAAACTAAGGAGTTAGGGTCAGCGCTAAAAAGTGTCCGAACCGAATGACATACAAAACGTGAAAAGACATACAAATTACAATCGCACTTCAGTCTCGTGTTTGAAAATTAGGCTGTATAGGTAATAAGGCTGTTAGGCTGTGTGTAATGGTTTAAGATATAAATTACAATGTTTTAATTTGTTTATAAAAATACTCATGTACCCTCTTATAAATAGGTTTTCTCGGGACACTTTTTTCGTGAATTTTGTATTACACCCGTCGTCCATAGATTTATAAGCCTATGTTCAAAACCCTTAAATATTTGTCACTTCATTGGTGAAAAGCCACATTATTGAAGATGGTTTTACATAAAACATAACTAATCCTTTAGAATCAGTCACAAATTAAAGAAGGAAGACCCCGCAAAACATAAACGGAACGCGAATCCAAACTATTTATTCAAACGAAACATTCCAATACGATATCCGTCTAAGCTCCTCACTGTAGTGCATTGAGTACTGTGCCAACGGGAGAACATTTATGCACGGTACTTTTAAAAAAAGTTTCCAGAATACGATCACTGACAAATAAAAGATTTGTGAGAAGTTTAACAGGGGAATTTATCTATCCAAGTATTATGCATGTAGAGATAAAGAGATAGGCCTTGTCTTTTACGTTCTTTTAACTCTATGACCATTTAAAGTTATATTCTCCATTGTATTCTGTTTATATTGACATCATGAGTCTGCGTCGGAAAATAGAGTATAGGTACTGTGGATCATAAAAGGCGAATCTCATAGGTAAGCGCGCTCCACCTTAAGCTCTATCATCACTTTCCGTCAGGTGTGATAACATTTAAGAGTTTACCTATGTTTTTAAAACAAATACTCTAGAATGCGAAGAAAGAATTCATAAGGACAGAGCGCGAGAGGATTTAATTTTAATGGAGTCGATAAAACACCGCAGGAATACACCAAGAGTCAGTACCAAAAGGTTCCAAGACCACCAGGTAGATTGATCCACGATCCACGAATAAACCCACTCCTAATGGCTCAGTATTTAATGCTGCAGGGTCCAAAAAAGCCATTATTGGCGCAACGATCGCTCACCGCTCGGCGGCAGGCAGTCGGCACCACCATTTGTCTCTCAGCACCTTTAAAAGCTATTCGCAGCCATTTTTCTTTTTAAAAACCTTCGGACGCTTCCTTCTCGTTTTTCAATCGCTCTTGCCCCGATCGCGATAAATGCTTTGTTTGAGTCCGTGGATACATTTGCTGGGAGGTGTTTTTACCGCCACCAACGAGGATTAATTATTTTTTAAAAACCTATTTTTCATTGAATAATACAAATTTTTAACAAAAAAACAACAAACCATCTTCAAGTCTTATCAAAATCTTATAAGACCTTGAAGCCCTTTTCCTTTCCAATAAAAAAATAATCATCTAAGTCGATGAGCTAAGGCTTGATATTGAGTAATTTCACAGGCTATTTTTCGCGCACATTTACTTAATGCAAAATATATTGTAAGGTTTTCTCACGGATGCTATTGTCAGATCTAGACCCAATTCAAATGGGACATCATCAATGACGCTACAGCCCTTTGTGGGCCTGAGCCATTTTAAGAAGATTTCGCTTTACATGATCCATCTCTATCATTAGCACTCGTTTTCCAATTTCGTATGCACTCAGCATATTTACCTTCACCGGCAAGACGCAAAATATGCACTCAGCAGATTTTGCGTCTTGCCTACCGATTCACGTAAAGCTTCGTGAAGTGAATTAATGTTTCAAAAACGTCGCGGTATTCGTATCTTACGCAAAGATTTTACTTTTCCCTTTCTCCCGCTCCCCCTGTCTACGCTCTACGCCTACGTGAAGTCTGAGATGAAGTGTAGTGAGGCATTAGACCCAGTGTGTGAAAGCAATATGTGAATTGTCAGGCTGCTCAACACCAGCCAACCATCGAAGCTTTGACATTTAAAATAGTTAACTAGTGTTAAAGCTTCTCAATGTAAGTCCACGTGAGTACGGAACGCAGAGCTCAGGTTGGACAGGTGATGAGACTGGTGAATGGATGTCTCGATTCATAGCGATGGACTGTGCTGCTAGCCATGACCTCGGGAAAAACAGTAAATATGAAGAAGCCAATAATGCAAACACGTGTATGTATGAAATGCTTTATGTACAAGGTAAGTATTATTGTACTTTCATTAAACATCTTTTTTTGAAACAATTGGATCAACAAGATGAATAAGACGCTTTCATTTTACAGTAGGTATTATACCTAATGTTCAATTTAAGCTGAGAGTTGAAATCTAGAAGCACTAATTCTGAAAGCGAAAGCTGAAAGTGATTTAAAGTGGCTTCGGCTATGGCTAGTACCAATAAAAGACGCACCGCTACTGCAACGATTTCCGATGCGATGCTGTGTAGACTCTTTTAGTAGCTGCTTACTCCTTCCAAGGTAGTACGAAATACCAAAAAAAAAAATGTTTAATTAACAAGTTGATCACGATACTTATCGAAGCCAACTGTCATATATATATATTTTAATTTCGTTCTTTATAGTTATAGGATGACAGTCAGGTTTCTATGACGGTCGTAGATAAGTCAGACGGCTTAGGCTAGAACTTATCGTGAGCTTTTTGCGTATCTAACGCAGCCTCTCTGAAGATAAATCTTTAATCCCCGTCCATCCGGCCGGCCTGTCAGGATGTTCGTCCGTCAGCCGTTAATTGAATACTCCAAGTGGCAGCGATGCTATCCATCGATAACTCCGCGCCTGTTGCCTGTTTATCACCATTAGCTTTTTAATGGTCCTTTAAGCAACCATCGATCTGACTGCTGCAGTTTTCATTCGAAGAGAGAACCTCTGTAATTTTTTAAAGTTGAAGGTCCGCAGCAAGGAATTATCCATGATTTACTAAAACAATATACCGTATACATTAAGACCGTGGACGGCTTTTATTTTAGTATTTTTAACCGACTTCAAAAAAAGGAGGAGGTTCTCGATTCGTCGGAATCTTTTTTTTTTTTTATCTATGTATGTTCACCGATTACTCAAAGACGCGTGGACCGATTTGAAAAATTCTTTTTTTGTTTAAGAGGGTTTTGTTTCCAGGTGGTCCCATTTTAATCAGGTCAGGATCTGATGATGGGATCCTGGAGAAATCGAGGGAAGTCTTCAAATTTTATATGGACACATGAAACTAATTGAGTATTATTAGAAAGGGTAATATTTTCCAAGTTGTCCTATGGTCATCAGGTCAAGATCTGATCATGGGATCTTGGTGAAATCGAGGGAACTCTTCAAATTTTGCTAGTATACTTAAAGCGAGTTGGGTATTTTTTAAAGTTACTGGTGCATATGCTAGCAGATACTGATTTGATGACTAAAGTCATCAAGTCAGGGTCTGATGATGGGATCTTGGTGAAATCGAGGGAACTCTTCAAATTTTGCTAGTATACTTGAAGCGAGTTGGGTATTTTTTATAGTTACTGGTGCATTTGCTAGCAGATACTGATTTGATGACTAAAGTCATCAAGTCAGGGTCTGATGATGGGATCTTGGTGTATTTTAGGTATCTCTTCAGAGTTTATGAACAAACCTCAAGCGATTTGGGTATTTTTACAACGCCTTGTGCATTTTTTTGTTTTCCACTAAAAAGTATAAAATAAAAATGGGAAATGCTTTCCAAAAAACCAACTTCAAATGCCACTACAAAGAGTGAAATAGTTTTTATTTAAATTTTAGGTACCTACACCAATTCGAAGTCGGGCAATGTTTCATACAATCCCTAACTTACTTGATGTGCGAAGAAATGACGAAGTCATAGGCAATCGCCCGACTTCGAATTGGTGTAGGTACCTAAAATTTAAATAAAAATTATTTCACTCTTTGTAGTGGCATTTGAAGTTGGTTTTTTGGAAAGCATTTCCCATTTTTATCCACACATACAAATACATTGGTAGCATTGCGGGGGAATTTCTCACGAGTTCATAATATCATATTTCACATAGGCCGTACTTGTCAAACCCACAACACAACGCAACATAACGCCCACAAAACAACTCAGCCGATTTTAAACGACGTTTCGAAAAACATTAAAAACACCACTTTTTACCTAATTTCCAAAAAACTAAGCAAGTGAACTTAAATTAATATCTGAGCGCTTTGTTAATTATTATTAGCATATAAGCATTATAGAAAGCATATTATGTTTCCTATAAGTGACGTCATCAATTTGTCAATCGAGATTGATCCGATTTCCCATACATTTTTGATCTTTTGAATTTCATTCCATTTGTAGTGGTAAAAGTAGAATAGATAAAGTAAAATGGCTACAGTCCGAGAGATGACACTCTAGGATGCGAAATTCTAAAATCTGCGAAAACAAATGAATGAACACACCATTCAAATATTAATTCCCGTATCAAAAAGTCATCCCCGCAGCGCTTGAAGCGCTCGCTACGGATCAATCACTCGGACGCACGGAGGCCGCTGCAATAAATTTCAAGCGCTCTCAGCGCATTTTCCAGTTGTTTTCATCTCCCTGCGTACGATTTGTCGCTTCCGACAGACATGTTATGCGGATTTGATCTGGCTTTTGTTTGTGAATAATAAATAATTGTTTGTTTCTATGTCAATAGACAAAGACAGGCAGTTTAAGGCAATTAAAGAGTTGCTGTCTCCTAGTTGGGGTTCAAGATGCAAACCACAGACACTTTACGTTACCGACCCTTTTGGTTCTAGAAATCTGAAAAAATCCTATTTGTCACCACTTGGGGACAGAATATGGGAATCATCCTTTGCACAGAGATCGCCTTCATAATGTAGACAAGGGATATGGAAATTTTTCATAATTGTTCCCAAGCGAAACACAAGCGAGTGAGATAATTTTATTAAACAAAGAAAAGATCCAAATAGAAATTTGTAGCACAGCATTAGTAGAACAGCGAATCTTAAGATAAAAAAGGCGTGAGTTTCGTTGAACACTAACACCTTAATAAACTAAACTCCATTTTCTACTTCCAATTATGATTTCACCTATCGCTCGACCGATGAACCTCTTGAGTAAACTCGCGGTAACTACTTCAATGCCAAGACGTGTGTATACGTGATTGCATGCGTGTCTTTTTCGAGTAGTAAGAGAAACTATCATTTTAGATTTTCGGGATTTTCGTCACACAAAAAATCCATTTTAATTTTGCCTTAGGTATACCTGCAAAAGACCTTTCTTTCAAAAGAGTCTTAAAATAAAAACTCGGTTTTGAATAGCATTGACTGCGCGCAAACCTGTTAGCAATAAAAACAAATTAGTCATAGCTCTAAAAATATGGAAAACCCATAAAAATACTTAATTCGCACGTCAATAAATAACCCCACAGCCGCTGCAGCGCTGACTTCACCGGCAGTCAGCGCTGCAGGATCAATCACCCGCCGCACATAAAGGCCGCTGCAATAAATTTCAATCCCTTTCAGCCCATTTTCCAGCTGTTTTCACCTTTTCACACACCATTCCGACGATTTGTCGACATCGATAAATATTGCTTCATATAGAGGCTATGTCGTCGATAAACACGAGTTTTTTTTTTATTTTACGCATTTTCTATTGAATCTCTTCTTAATCCAATGCGAGCGTTTTTTGGATATATCGGTAATAATACCGACGCATTAAAACAAAAATTACAATTACATTAAAAATTAAAAAGATGGAGATTCTGGAGAAACTTTTTGGAGAAATTTCTATCGAGAAAATTTTAACCAATCGTGTTTCCGCTTCACAGCGAATTTAGACTAAACGTCACTTAAACCAGGACAGATTATTTGTTTGGCTATATCCGCCACTTAAAAGATTCTGTATGACACAATATGCTGTTACACAAACCACATGAAACGCCACACACTATTTTCTAACACTTTCTTCGACGCAAGTTTTCGAGACATCCTCAGGAGATGTTGACTTCACAATGCGAAATCGTAGAGCCTTCGTTGACTCTAAATAACGCCTGCTTCCATTCAATAGTCAATTAAACCCTCAATATGCGACATCTTATGCCTTAAAAAATGGGAAATGCTTTCCAAAAAACCAACTTCAAATGCCACTACAAAGAGTGAAATAATTTTTATTTAAATTTTAGGTACCTACACCAATTCGAAGTTGGGCAATGTTTCATACAATCCCTAATAGTCCTTCTTACTTACTTGATGTGCGAAGAAATGACAAAGTTTTTTTTAGGTACCTACACCAATTCGAAGTCGGGACAATCGCCCGACTTCGAATTGGTGTAGGTACCTAAAATTTAAATAAAAATTATTTCACTCTTTGTAGTGGCATTTGAAGTTGGTTTTTTGGAAAGCATTTCCCATTTTTATTTTATACTTTTTAGTGGAAAACAATAAAATGCACAAGGCGTTGTAAAATACCCAAATTGCTTGAGGTGTGTTCATAAAATCTGAAGAGATACCTCAAATTCACCAAGATCCCATCATCAGACCCTGACTTGATGACTTTAGTCATCAAATCAGTATCTGGTAGCATATGCACCAGTAACTATAAAAAATACCCAACTCGCTTTAAGTATACTAGCAAAATTTGAAGAGTTCCCTCGATTTCACCAAGATCCCATGATCAGATCCTGACCTGATGACCATAGGACAACTTGTAAAATATTACTCTTTCTAATAATACTCAAATAGTTTCATGTGTCCATACAAAATTTGAAGAGTTCCCTCGATTTCTCCAGGATCCCATCATCAGATCCTGACCTGATTAAAATGGGACCATCTGGAAACAAAACCCTCTTAAACAAAAAAAGAATTTTTCAAATCGGTCCACGCGTCTTCGAGTAATCGGTGAACATACATAGATAAAAAAAAAAAAAAAAAAAAAAAAAGATTCCGACGAATTGAGAACCTCCTCCTTTTTTTGAAGTCGGTTAAAAATAATATTTTGCATAAGTTCCATAAGCACAAACCATTGCCCCTTAAATCAGTAACTTTCACCAACAACGTATAAAAGGCACACAATTTTTCTATTAGCACCGCGTTAACATTTTTCATCGTCGCCGCAACGTTGTCACATCGTTGTCACGTTTTGATAGCAGTTAAGAAAACAAGGCTAATAAAAATTCATAAGGCAGTCATTTTTCAGCGGCGGGACCATTAGCACGGCGCCCTAACAGAGACCGGTGCAAACACGTCACCTGTCACGTGACGGACGTGACGCGACGTGACGCGACGTGACGTGACGTGACGTGACAAGTGTTATTAAGAAGCTAGGAATTGGTATGGATGCGTCAAGTGTATTGCTCTATAATTGTCTAGTATCTATGTTTAAACGTAAGATAGCTCAAATCGCAGGTATAGTAGACTATACCAATCCATAATTTTAAAAGTATGTAAATTTGAAAGTAGCTTTCTTGGTTTATTTGTTTGTTTGTCCTTCAATAACTCTTCAACGACCAATGGATCGACATGATTTTTGCACATTGTTCATAACACGGAGTCACTCTCCGTGTTATGAATTACTAATACTAAGACTACTTTTAATACCGGTAAAATTATTGATTCCCATAGTATTTGTGAAACACCTATTCCGAGCCACGGGTGATTGCTAGATTAGCTAGTATTAAATATTTATTTCTACACAATATAACGGCATTTGTTCATTTAAAAAAACAGGACACTACGTGTTGTATGGGATGTATATTTGTAAGAGCATTGATAGATAACTAAAAAAAGTTAGGACTGCTGAAATAGAAGGTGATGAAGAGAAAAGGAAACAAAGAAGAAAGAGGACGAAGGTAAAACTTTGAGCAGAACTATTTACACAGTTTTAGAGGAGCCGCTTTACAAAAACATTAAATTATTACTAAATCTATGGATTAGAGTAATATTAGTAGCGTTTAGCGAGAAACCCCAGAAAAATAATATAATACGTACCTACCGTTGTTTTTTCCCCATAACATGCCGCATCCAAAACCAACACTGTCATTGTATACGTAGGTACTGATAGTATGAAAAATGACTGGACGTTAGACATTGACACGACGACGTCCCCTATTGACAGACAATTTGAAAATAACTTCCATAACCAAGTGTATGTATGTATGTGTATACTCTACAAGTTAGTACTTCTTCAGTCTCACTTGATGTTAAGTAGCGGTGCAGCCGATGATGTTTCATGTTATCAAATTAACTCGGAAAGAGTGGGTAACCTAACAGTTGCTACACAGTATCGCACCGGAATGCTGAATCGCTTTGCGGAGTGAGATTTCCGGTAGGGCGGTAACCAGGCACCGCCGAAGACTGTCACCAAACCAAACACCCATGTGACAGTAACGAAACAGCCAAGACATAATATATTTTGACTAAAGTGTAGAGTTTATAAAGTTAGGATTTATAGAGTTAGGGCGTGTAGAGTTAGAAGTCTTGCTCTACATGAGATCTGATAACTTTTTGATAGTGTGAGCCACATGTTCTCGTCTTGGCAACATTTTACATGAAAATGTTTTTGCTGGGATTTCACTTCTTTTTGTAAGTTGTTTACGACTATATTTTTTATTTGGTTAATTTCCTTTTCTTTGGTGTATTTCTTGAATATCATTGCAAGGTGGATATTTGTCCGAATCAAGTATCCCCCCCCCCCTCTATCATTTAAATGAGGGAACCCTCCTTGGTTCACCTAGTTTATTTTTTTCCTTATTTGTAGAATATGTATTATATTTCTTGCCCATCAAAGGTGCCTTTTTTATAGCCCACACTACCTATCTTCTCGTTTATCTTTTTTAGTTTGGTCTGGGGTGCTATTGAAGTTCAACTATTGATAAAGGGCACTGGGCTTTGGGCAATGAACACGCGGCGCTCGCCTCTGCTGACGTGACATGCGTGGAATTTAGTCTTGCAGTGTGCGTTATTTTGATGATGTTAAAATTTAGATTTGACGCTTGGAACTCTCGACGGCTCACTCTAGGCACTGGGCAATCAAAAGTAGGGCTGGGCTTTATGGACGGGGCATGTATTTATGTAATTTGGGCTTGTCGCATGCGTTTGTAAATTATGCACTTGAGTGCTATAGCGCTGTTAAAATCCATATGTTTACTAGCATTACTAGCAGATATCTAACATTAAATTAAGTTTTTATTATACCTATATACTTATGGGAAACCCCATACGAACTTCCAATCCCCTAATTTTATGGATGTGGGGTGATTAACTAAAAATCCTGAAACACGTATTTAATTGTTTATTACAAAGAGTCCCTATATCAATTTTGAGACCTCTAGCATCAATATTTGCGGTAATTTCATACAAACTTCCATCCCCTATTTAAAGGGGTTGGGGGGTTATATTTCCAACTTTTGGAATTTTTTTTGTTGGTTGTCTGCTAATACTAGCTTATATACCAAATTTCAGAAATTAATTTTTATTATACCTATATACTTATGGAAACTTCCAACCCCCTAATTTTATGGATGTGGGGTGATTAACTAAAAATCCTGAAACACGTATTTAATTGTTTATTACAAAGAGTCCCTATATCAATTTGGAGACCTCTAGCATCAATATTTGCGGTAATTTCATACAAACTTCCATCCCCTATTTTAAGGGCTTGGGGGTTAAATTTCCAACTTTTGGAATTTTTTTGTTGGTTGTGTGCTAATACTAGCTTATATACCAAATTTCAGCTTTCTAGGTCTTCAGGAAGTACCTAGGAATTTTGATGATCACCAGTGAGTCAGTCAGTCAGTCAGTCAGTCAGTGACGAAATTTGGGTTTTTTAGACGTCAATAAAATCTAAAGTATAAGACCTATAAAATTGAAACTTTATAGGTTTAATAAGTTCACTGGCGACATCATTTTCCGAGAATTTTGATTATCTGAAATAATTCAGGCCTAAGTTATAAGGGTTCAAAAATACGGCGAAACACTTCGAGAAAAGATAGGTAGTGCCCTCGCGCTTCGCTTGGCTCGTCTTGGCGGAGACACTACCGTGTCCCCAGATCTACACCTCTTTCTTTAACGGTAAAAAACCAGGTCAATATTGCAAATATGCAACGTGATGCAAGAATAAATAAACACACTAATTTCGCATTTATAATTTTTATAAAGACATACGAATGTTTTATTATTAAAATAACAAAACGTGATGATATTATGAGCAAACATTAGATAATAACATAACACAAAACCGGGTCATTGGCTGGCTGTTGATAGTTGCGGCGCATACGCAAGCTCCAATCTATTCTACTTTCACACAAAACTCATCTCCATTATTTACATCTTTAAGTGCATATTCCTATATTCTGTTTAAAACGTTGAAGTAGTAAGAGGCAATTCTAAACTTAAACTATAAGCATCGGTGGTTCAGTGGTAGAATGCTCGCCTGCCACGCGGGCGGCCCGGGTTCGATTCCCGGCCGATGCATGTAAAGTTTTACTTTTTTAAATTAGTTTTTATTGGTTCAAATAATTTTTAAATTTAAAATTAAGGAATTCACAGCCGTGGCGATACAAAATACGGGTTGTCTCTAATATGTTACACATACTCTCTACGATTTATCTTTGTGAAGTCAACATCACACATTTTATTTTAACACGAGCAGCGAGAAACTGTGCCGACTACGTTATAATACTAGTACTACAAAGCATGCCTACCAGCCCGCGAAATTCAAATTTTATTTACTTTTTCGCAAATATTAGGCTAACTCTTTGATAACATAATCAAAAGACTAACTACACATTGAAGTTTTATGGCTATGCATTTTGAGGGCCTACTAATTATGCATACTTTGCTCGAAAGTTCCCACTCATCTCATATTGGTTCCCGAAAGATAATTTTTTGCAGTTTCCCAGATTTCGAGCTATCGGGAACCAATATGAAATAAATGAGTATTGTTGAGCAGAGTTTTTATTAAAAACATGTAGAAATGTTGTGCGCGCAAAACTCATTGCTATAAGCCTTCGATGTATAATTAGCCTACTATGAACGAAAAACTAAATAAAATTAGAATTTTCGCGCCCGGATGGTACCTATCGCCCTTAACTAAAAATGGTGTTGTTTCCACTGTAGTAGTTGTAATGTAACGCTGGCGCAGTAATCAACAGTTTATAACCTCAGGTTAACGAGAGCCGGGAACAGTAAACGTGCAGCAATCCGGGGCGAGTGGGCCCCCGGGAACACTCGCACTACTCACCTACTGGATACGTAGTTTGTACACGGGACCCAGTTTGTTGTTCCGTTTTACGTTGCTTAATTATGAAGTCAAGGTGGATAATTTATGAGATTGAAAAAAAAAACAAAAACTAGTACCTCTATTTAAAATGGGAAAAAACTATTGAACTCGTGACTGTGTTACCCGTAACCGACACCTGTGAGTTTTCACTTAATAATTATGTCGGCAATCTCGGAGTGCCATGTCTTTTTTTGCCACAGGAATTACCTACCTATGGGAAAAAACCATTGAACGCGTGACATACTAACCGTAACCGACACCTGTGAGTTTTCACTTAATAATTATGTCGGCAATCTCGGAGTGCCACGTCTTTTTTTTGCCACAGGAATTACCTATATCTTCCCGGTTCATTCAGTATACACGTGACCGCTAAACCAATGGTGCTTTCTATTTTGTTCAGTACAACGTTAAGTGTAGGTTAAAAATATTGAAACAACCGGGCCTTAATCGTAATTCATATTATTCAATTAGCCAACAGATGATAGTGCTATTTATAAAAAAATAAAGGAATTGATCTAGAATTTATAAAAGCATCTATTAGCAGACCGGGAAATCTTTGTTTTGCCAATTGGGTATGAGATATAGGTTACGATAGTCTTTCAGAGCTATAGCTATATTATGTGCCAGTAGGATTGTTTCAAAAACTGCCGTTGAACTTTATTAAAAGAAAAAATACCATCAAACCAATATTTCACGTCCGAAATAAGAAAGTAGATAAAAGTAAATCAGTCTTTTAGAGCACAGCCATATTATGTGCCAGTAGGATTGTTTCAAAAATTGCCGTTGAACTTTATTAAAAGAAAAAATACCATCAAACCAATATTTCACGTCCGAAGTCAGAAAGTAGATAAAAGTAAATCTCGTTCTCAATTTGCGCGTATCTTTTGAGCTAGGTTTTAATTTAGCGTCTGCGTCTGGGTCTAGGTGCGCTAAATCATACCTGGCTGTCAGGTGGCGGGCGGTGGCTAGTCAGGCGTGAACCTGATAGTAATAAATTGTCGCCGTGGTCGGTGGAGGCTCGTAAAATGTTATAGGACTCAATGGCGTGTGACGATGGGTGAAGTATGGGGTACGTACGCCATATGACCGCTGATTGGGTGATGTAATGTGTTATGGGTTTGTATTGTTTGGTAAGCTCTAATTATAATGTTTTTGAATGGAAGCAGGCATTATTTTGCGGAAATCCATAATTAATACACCATACACAATACTTCCAACACTTGTTACGATGCACAGTCTCCCTTTATTTCAAAAGGCAAAAATCTCAAATAATCCCCAAGTTCTAAATTTTTTTGCTTAAAGGTATGTGTAAAGCCTGCCAATCAGTATTTGGCCAGCACAAAAAGATTTAGATCGCGATAAATTCATTGAAGGTGAAACTAGAAAGTTTCTAAAAATGTTGGCTTATAAGTTTTCATATCGCTTCGTGTATAAGAAAAATGGTTATATGTATAGCATGGTTATAATATATTGTACCTATGGTATAGCATGAACTAGCTACAAAAATCAACCACGACGTTATAAAATCTCAAGCCATCGTATTGATAAACTCAATTTGTCAAAGACTCACCGCCGTCGAATTTTGTTTAGTTTATTGAAAGGTTTTAAACTTTGCAGCAGGTGTTTACCAGCGCAAACTTTTTACACCTATCGAAAAAAATATTGACGAACTCTCTAGTTCAGTCAGTGTATTGTTGCATATCAGCCAGAAGTTCCAGGTTTGATTTCCGGCACGGGCCAGTTATAGGTCTCATATTTTTAATAATGGATTAATTAATATAATCAAACCGTATGCACTAAAATATATATTCAAATTCAGTAAATAAATGGGTAAAGTTTTGGATAAGCTTTTGATTTCTGTCGTTTGTTTCCAAAGGTCATCATAGATTTAAAAATTTATTCATATAAAAAAGGGTCTCCAATTGATTAATAAGGTTCATCAAACTTGTACATGAACACGGAGGATATCTTTAGTCCATCGGAAAAATATCGGAATTTTTGAAAAGTAGAGAAGAAACACAATAATTAAAGAAATCGTGGTTGTGAAAACTGACGTACAATTGATAAAAAGGGGTTATTGTTTTGGAAGTAGTTTAAATCTAATCAAGTCATTGGCTGTCACATCCAGGCCTCACGTCTTCCTAATAATCTAAGACTGCAAAATTTAGAAGTTTTTCTCCAATCTTCAAGTTTAGTGAGTAGGTATGTAGCGAATGGTAACTTATTCGCTGCCAAGTAAAAGTTAAGTTGGCACGCACAACGCGACTTAACCTGAGGTGCACTTGGAATGAGTTTCACTTAGCTATTTGTTTGGAACTCGTGATTAAGCTAGTTCTATCTTATATCTTGACGCTCATCGAACGAGGAAGTCTTTCTTATATTTGTTATTTCTTGGCGATCTCTGATTTTAAGCTATATCTGTTGTCAAACATCGAAAAATTCTGGAATTAAGGTAAAATCTTTAGGTTTTTATAACAAAGTATGATGAGACGATGTTGCCCGTCTGACCGGCTTTCTGCGCTTGCTGCTGATGATACACATGCCCATGTAAGATGCAATGAGTATCATAATTTTGCATTTTAATATCTTACGACACACTGCAATGTCCTCATCATCCTGAGACATATCAGAAATGAATTAAGTAACAAACATCCAAAGATACAAACTCGTAAACAATATCAACAATCAAGGTTAGAGTCTGATATTTCACAAGTGCTTGTAAGTTACGCCTATGTGAAAGAATAACTATGATTTTGATAAGGGTACATGAACTTTTATGGTTTTTTGCGTTCAAACTGATTGTTATTGACTGGTTATTTAATTTGTAGTAATTTTTATACTTTTCTGAAACAATTAACTGGAATTTTTGGAGCCAAAGTTGCACAATCAGTTCAATAGATGTTGCGGCAGAATCTTACGTCTCACCTTCCCGCCGTGTTCACAAATCAGCGCGATAGCTCCATCGCTCGCGGGATGAAAATTTGTCTAGACCGCAGACAGACCTGGATCACGTCATATTTCAGGCTCAAGATGCGATGCTTTCTACTTGATCAACACTCGCTGAGGTGATCCCAGTGAAGATAACTCAATGTTAGATGCTAAAATATTGCAACTTATATACTTCATAGGTCTTCAATTCATAGTAAGTCCATTTGGGTTAGTACAACAAAAACTTATTACTACGTTACTAGCATATTATAGTCATAAGTTTTCACAAAGATGATAATGAAACTTAATGATATCTATGTTAGTAGGTACCTAATAACTAACATAGATTTAGTGCTCTGAAGAGCCCTCTTGAGATTGAGACGAAGCTTAAAACAAACAACCGCGTATTTTAATTCATTCCTGTATTTCGATATTAACATGAATACTAATAGGTATTTACGCCAAGTGATAGCCATTCAGACACTAAAGTTGAGAGAAAAAATAGAAAATTCCAACATTTTTCATTACGATATCTCACGCTAGCAACACTGTGTCTGTCCTTCCATTAGCGTTCTAGTGCTCGGCCGTTCAACACAACATAACTAAACTCGTATAAAAAAAGTGAGTGATTATAAGTATTTCTTGCGGAAATCAAAGTATCTGAAAAGAAATATTCAAAATAATCGGATTCATCGTCAAAACGAATTGTGAAATCTACGGAATTGTTATTATTGGTTCAGAAAATCCATATTGCTCCAGTGTTGGGTACACCTCTTAGAGGGTGTTACGTTCACAGCAGTATACATTGAGGGTAGTTGGAAGGACTATCGCCTTTGTTTTAATTACTGCAAGAGGAGCTAATCAAGATGCATTCTTCGGTGATGGGTACACTTCATTTAGAGGGTGTGACCTTCACGACAACATACATTGAGGGTAGTTGGTAGGTGAAAAACCTGAGGACTATCGCCTTTGTATTAATAATTGCAAAAAATAATTGCAAAGCATCTATGTTGAGGACACTGCATAAGAGGATGTGATCATCACGACGACATACATGAGGGTGAGTTAATAAGATTATCGTCTCTATATTAGGTAATAATTGCAAAAAAGTCAATCAACATAATATATTCTGCAGTCTATGCTTCAGTGTTGGGTACACTTCATTAGAGAGTGTGACCTTCACGGCAATATACATTGAGGATGGTTATTGGGACAACGCCTATGGATTAATCATTCCCAAAAATGACAAGATTATCTTGTAAGCAACTTCCAAAATAGCAAATTGGTGCTTAAACGCCCCCATACCATGTTGAAAACACCGGTTGACGGTTCTCGTCCGATCACCGAAATTAAGCAACATCGGGCGCAGTTAATACTTGGATGGGTGACCACCTGGGAACACCGCACGATGCTGTTTTTTTATCACCAACTGTATTGGAATGATATAAAGGATCAAAACGATTACCTTTAGAAACTATTTCGATATACCCTCATATCAATATTTTCTTTTACTGTCTGCTAATTTAAATGAACCAAGATTACTTTACTACACCAGGTCTGAAAAGTACCCGCAATCAAATGCACTATTTACAATTATTTTAGTCTTCCACACGAATCGTTTCTTGTTGTGGTCATTATTTATAGATACATCAATAAAAAGTCCATTGACAACGTCTTACAAAATCAACTAGTAATACTACTCAAAATTTGAAATGTACGAGTGAGACACAAAAATTTTATTTGATAATAATATAATATTCTAATAACTTCTGTGTATATTGTCTTTTATCAATAATATGAAATACAGTTAATCAAGATCCAATATTAACTGGCACTGGAGGAATATCTGAGCAATCCACCTGTTGGTCCATGGTGGACCCACGGGCCAAATCGCAGGACAGCACTCGTCTCTTGCGACGACTTTTCTCGAAGATTTACCCAGGACAGAAGAGTCTTGATTTCCCCACAAGAACAGCACCAGGAGCAAAACAGCCTTGCAAGTACTTATCGATGTCCTCTTTTGACATTTCCGTCGACCTGTCATGTCAGGCGCCGCGCGGCCGCCGATCGGAGTGCTGGCGGAGCGCTGCGCTGTTTCGAACCTCGTGCGGACTCGCGCATGTTCGCATATAGTCGGGTCGGGGTAAGAAGGCAACCCGTGGTACCCCGGGGGGACCATCGGGGGTACCACGGGCAATAAACGACACCTACTTACTCGTACGTTTGCCGCTTAGTTTATAGAATAACCGCATTCAAAAAATATTCGAGCCTGATGATATTATTTTATCGTGCTTAAATATGAGTGGAAAATTTATTTTTTTCTCTTTTTATGTTCTCAAAACTATAAACAGAATTTAATGTGTATTTTTTTTTCTCTTCTTTAGTTCGCATGTAGTGCAATGACACTTTAGATATCTAGGTACTATCCTAGTTTCATTCATAATAATTTACTTTTATACAAAAGGTTTTATATTATGAAGATTTATAAACGATTGAACCATTAACATTACAATTAATTTTCATGTTTAAGTAATTAAAAATGAAAATGATTTTTTTCAAATGGGCTTGATTTACAGGCTTTTATGAAAGCTTGAATCTGAAAAACGGGTTTGCGCTGAGAAGGTCTGGCAAAAAACTCGGCTATTATATTCTGTTCACATACAATTGAATATGAGACAACCTATTCGATAACATACTTAATTTTTTTTTTGTTATTCCATTACAAATACATGATTTTAATACAACCATTCTTTCATCGTAACTCGATGTATTAGATATTACATCAAATTTATCAATGCTTTAACTGAGTTAGGATGCATGCTTTTAAAAGAATGCAATATTTTTGAATATCAAAGTTATTTATAGTTTCTATAATTGACTATTTCTTAAATTTCTTAAATGAATATTAAATATGGAAAATGTAGAGTTCTTATAAAACAATCGATGATATGTTTATTTAAATTTATTTTAGGTATCCTTGTACCTGTATCTACAGGAATATCGGTATCCATACCTAGGAATAACTTAACGCAATGGAAAATATATTTAAAGACCAAATTAATTTTTGCTAGATCAAATATTTTTATTTTCAGGCGATCGCGCCGCTAATTAACTAATGGTTATCTATGCATCAAAAATTTTAAAGGATTTGGAAATTACCAATAGATATATAAGATCATAGAATCATTAAATACTTCATTGGATTTATGATAATATGAACAATGATGGTTCATAATTTTGGCTTGCATGTATCATAACTTTTTTTTTTGATACATAGCCTATATTTTATGTTTTCTGTATTTAATCATTATTAAATAAGTCTAATATTTTGTTTAACTTTCATGTCCATGGATGACGCCGCTGCAAGGATTTAGCTCTCGATGATGACTGACCAAGGTCAAATGATAATTGAAAATTGGGTCATCACTGCTTCACTAGGAACTTGAATACCAGTACAGTAGTACTTCAGCTGTGGTATGTAATTAACTGATTATTATTAAACGAAGATTAGAGACTTTTATCTTCTGTGATGACAGTGGAAATAAAAAAAAAAAAATTTTTTTTTTTTTCATCGTCGCAACAAGTCTTAAAAGCATTAATCGCGAACAATCGCGAATAACATTTCGACATGTCTACCTATTTACATGTTATATTTGCTCGTTGATTTTTGCGATTATCAACTTGGAAAAATCAGATCACATTTTTCAACTGAAAGACTGCTAAATTAAAAAATGGTCTTGATGCAGAAACTGAAGAACTTAAAAAGTACTGTATAATATTTGTATTCCAATTGTATATGTGGTTTTTTGTTTACAACTAACCAGTACAACAGCGATAGTAGTGTTGGGGTGACTGTTAAAATAACAATTAATGATATTAAACAACATTATTATAACATGAATAACTGTTAAGAATAACAATTATGCCTTCAGTTAAAATTTTAGTATTATGTGAAATGAGAAACTCAACACGGTTATACATACATATATACTATAATATTGTATAAGATGTTTACTGTCTGACAATATTAGAAAACATGCTTTTTTCAGACTATCTTCAGTTTCTATTGTTATCACTTTATTAGAACTCAGGAATAAACAGTAGACATAGTTACTTCATCAGCCTTTGTCTCAGAATCAACTTTAAAATAGACTTATAAGATGATTTCTCTATGGCTTTTTTTTTAAATCTCTTGAGAATATTCTTACTTCACCCTATTCAGTTAAAAATATAATTTAAGGTCACTTCAAATCTTAATGACCTTATTAAAGCTGTACCTACACCAAAACCCAAATAACAATATTATTATGGAAATTAAATAAAAATATCATTGTTAACTCCTTTAATAGAAATAACTCTAAAGAGCTATGAATAAAATTAAACAACACTTTACGAAAATACTAATGCCTACTCCTGTATTTTCGTAAAGTGAAGTCAAGATGAACAAAAATTTACGAACTAGTTCTCTGCAACCCATAGATTTATTAATATATTAATATTATTCATTAATTCTTATATATTAATAAATTGATCTTATTTTTTTTTTTCTTTCCAAAAATATGTCTCGGTAATATTTATTCTACTCAAGTTTATAAAAATATATTCGTGATCAATTTACTGTTTAAAATATATATTTCATGGTTGCATATTAACAGCTCAATTTATTACGATTAATCAAGTGTTGCATTTAAAAGTTTTAACTGATACAAATATTTTCAAGCTTGTTGAAAGAGGTTTAAAACCTCTTTTAATCATCAAGACTACATACGAGCAGTACTGCTAGAATATAGTCTTAATATACCCTTGGTATTCGCACATATAAAAATATATGTTTTTGTACATATATTATTATTAATATATTATACTAATAATATTGATTTACTATCTATTACAGTTTTAATATTTCTACAAAATTATGCTATTAATTATTAATTTGCTTTGAATATCAACTTAAGTTGTTATTTTTATTTTTTTGCTCAATATTAAGCGATTATGCTTATTATTCTATTAATTTAAAAGCATTTCTTATTTACAAATGTCATGGCTCTAAACATCTACCTATTAGTATTCATGTTAATATCGAAATACAGGAATGAATTAAAATTAATGATTAAACGAACTTACCTTAAGTGAAGTTCTATCATAATTTTATGAATTCCTGTATGAAGATATTAACACCCTCCCGCCCCTGTTTTGTGGAAAAACCCATGTATGAATTTGTAAATAAAAAATGTACATATTACAATAATAATAAATATTTATTGAAGACAACATAACCCATATATATATATTATTATATTTACATATATAATATTGTGTGGTTATGTATAATATTGTGTAGTTATGTATATATTAGGTATATGATACATATTTGGGTGCTCTGTAGTGCTACTACCAAGACGAGCTTATCGAAGCACAAAGGCACTCTTATAATAATTACTCTGAACTAAATGAAAGGACAGACACAGTGTTGCTAGCGTGAGATATCGTAATGAAAAATGTTGGAATTTTCTATTTTTTCTCTCAACTTTAGTGTCTGAATGGCTATCACTTGGCGTAAATACCTATTAGTATTCATGTTAATATCTTCATACAGGAATTCATAAAATTATGATAGAACTTCACTTAAGGTAAGTTCGTTTAATCATTAATTATTTTTGTTACCACCATTTAATAACTTTTACTTCAAAGCTAGTAAAATTAAAAAATTAGATGGTTTGGTTTCATGAAACATTCACAGAATAGACACCTTACTGTGTTCAAGTATAAATAAAATCTGTAAGCGTTGGAGGAATGTTCTTAAAAATAAAAACGGCCATTTAGAACACAGTTGTCAACTATAATATAAAAGTTAAAACCTTTTGCCAACTAGCAAAATACAAAATGTGACACAAAAGTGAACCCCGACCGCCTATAACTCACAGACCGCGGCGTTACGGGTCATCACTTTATTCCAAAAACCCACGTGAGACCGAATAACACCACCTTACACTTTACATCCCACACAAACAAAATCAAACCTTATCACTCAGCAACAAGAGCTAAACTTACATCCTGATTATCCAAGTTTGAATACTAAGTTTAAAATGACCCAGGTTGGGGTAAATTAGATCCTATCCCCTTGTATTATGGGGTAGAATGACTGAAAATGTTTTGCAGCGATATCACTTCATGCATCAGATGGTCTCATTTGCATTGAGCAGGAGCGTTTGTGTCCAAATGTCACCTTTGTCTACGTTTATGAAGTACTTAAAATCAGGGAAATGTTGCAAAGGACTGGCTCCCAAAGTTGACATGTGCGGGCAAGTTAGCAAAAGAGGTATAAGTATAACAATTTGTAAAATACTGTCTGAACCGGCAGACATTGTTTTGCCATGTAAATTATTTTTCACAGAGTAGGAGTAAAAAAAGTTGTTCTATTCTCAAAACTTACCGAATAATATACGAAAAAAACCGGCCAAGCGCGAGTTGGAGTCGCGCACCGAGGGTTCCATATTATCAAAGAAGTAAAACGTTAAAAGAATCACTTTTGTCCTTAGAATTAGTGATTAAACGAACTTACCTGTAAGTGAAGTTCTATCATAATTATACTCCACTTCGTCCGAATATATTATCAGATAACCACATGTAGTATCGCCTAGCGATCGCCATTCGCACACTATATTGAGGGTAGATATCTTCCTCAACTTTTCATTGTAAATTTATTTTTATTTTTCTTTATGAGGGTAGGACACTCTAACCTGTCGGCAACACGCCCCGCTCCGCTTCATTTAGTTTAGGGCAAAAAGGATGAAATATTTCACGATTAGTAAGAACCTCTTACCCTAAAGGGGAGGGAGGGTGGGATGCTAATATATTCGGACGAAGCTCTCGTATAATTATGATAGAACTTCACTTACAGGTAAGTTCGTTTAATCACTAATTATACTCCACTTCGTCCGAATATATTATCAGATAACCACATGTAGACTTTTAGAGCCTTCGTGAAATATTGAATCATGAGTAAAATATTAAGGCTTGCAAGAAATTATTAAATTTATTCTTGACATTAGTTATTGTGTACATACAAAAAACTGATTCAGTATAAATATTCTTAAATTAATTACGACATAATCAAAAGGATATTTATTAATTTATCATAGTCGTGATTGATTGGTAATTATGGCTTGAGCGAAAGAATCATCATGTTCGTTAGTTAGAACAGGCCTATTATAGAATTTAAAGAATACATTTGAAGTTCCGCTCCAGCCGGCTGTCCGGCGGATGACGTCCACGCTGACGCCGAGCCGCAGCGCCGCGGACGTGGCGGCGTGGCGCGTGCTGTGCGCGCCAACCGCCGCCACGTCCACGCCACTCGCTTCCAATGTGCTTCTCACCCAGCGGCTGAGAGTCTGCGATGAAACCGCACGGTGCGGTTTTCTTAACCCAATAAAGAGACTTTTAGTGTTGCCCCGCAGATTGGAAGTGCGATCTAAGTATGAGTATAAATTTTTTCCCGGGCATATTTCAGGTTTCTGATTGAAAAAGGGGATGACCAGTAAAGGTTGACTAGATCCAATACGAGAGGTTTTAATCATTTCTGTAATTTTGATAGAAATTTGAGAACTCGATATTTTAATATTATCAATGGTAATTTTGGAAAATGTTTGCATTCTATGAGCAGTTATAAGAGCAAGCAAAGTAACTAACTTTTTCGAAAGTAGTTCTAAAGAAACATTTTCGTGGGGATAGATTTTTTCTAAAGAAACTAAAACGACTGATGGATCCCAAGTCGTGTCGTACCTAGGTACTGGCGGACGTAACCGAAATATTCCCTTAAAAAACCTTTTAATATCATTGTTGTTTCCGACATGATCTCCAACAACTAATGCTATAGCGGAACGACAGGTGTTGAGAGTACCGTATTGGGCACCTTCACTAAACATCTTAGTGAGAAAATCAATAATATTCGGAATCGTAGCATCCTTTTAGGCATATTTTAAACACTTAGCACTGTTTTTCCACTTGCCTAAAGATCGTGCGAACTGGCCGAGGAAGCGGAGCGGGGCGTGTTGCCGACAGGTTAGAGTGTCCTACCCTCATAAAGAAAAATAAAAATAAATTTACAATGAAAAGTTGAGGAAGATATCTACCCTCAATATAGTGTGCGAATGGCGATCGCTAGGCGATACTACATGTGGTTATCTGATAATATATTCGGACGAAGTGGAGTATAATTTACGAGTACAATTTACAAGTAGGTACTTTTGTTGGCGAACCGCAAACCTAACTTTGTTTTTAGAGGTTAATATCACAAAAAGTATATTAGTTAGCGAGTTTATTTTATTTTTCCTGTAAAATATACGTTAACTTCTATTGATCATAATTATTTCAGATTTTTCTATTGGTAAACTTCGGAGATAAGGGGGGGAACGGTATTTTTTTCGACAGTTTGCCCAATAAAACAAAAACTATCAGGCATAAAAATAAATAAAAATTGGTTTTAGAATACACAAGTCCGACGCCCTTTCATATGATACCCCACTCAATATTGTTATCTCATTTTGAAATTTCGACCACCCGGTTTTCCCCCTTCTTTAATAAAAATAAAAACATTTTTCATTTTTTTATGATTGCAATGACGGGGCGCCGCAATTACCTACAACTATTCCAAATTTACTGAAATAATCGAGTTTGACAGACGGACGGACGGACGGACGGACGGACGGAGAAAGTCTCAGCATAAGGGTTCCATTTTTACCATTTTGGTATGGAATCTAAAAAGATCGATGCGGACTTTCAGCTTAGGTACAACACCACACCCATTAAGCCAGGGACGTTATCTGTTAGGTAGAGAATCCGACAACATAAGAAAGTAATACATTCCTTCGCAAAATAATACAGACCAGGTACATTAATATGCAGGAAACAACCCGTAAAATGCAACAAACGGGACACCCGTCTGGACTACTAAGGAGGCGCTAATTTCCGACAAAACAACCTAGAACTCTCCTTAAGAAAGAGGTAAGTAAACACGGAAGAATGTATAAATCCTACAATTTAGGGAATATAAACCTAGGGTGACGTGTATTTGCGGTGAACTTGAATTGTAATCTAAAGGCCGAATGACATTGACTATGGGCGACGGAGCAGTCGCGATCTCACTGATTTACTTAGATTTTGGGGAAATATTACTTTACATGAATGTTAGAAGGCCTAAAAATCTCTTAACATAGAGTATAGCAACTTTTATGCACTTTTTTTGGGCGTAAGAATTATTTAAAAAGATTGTGCCGTTTTGCAGTCAATTTTCAAAGTACAAACTGTATGACAAGATTAGATGCTTTTTAGTTTTTTTTTTGGGTTTTTTTTGTTTAACTAAATTCAATTTCTTGTCCACATAGATTGTTCATTAAACCCTTAGTTTCTTTTAAGGATTCAATGATCAGTTATTTAAACAATTTTACTTAAACATTATAATAAACAGCCAGTTTGCCACCTCTTCAAGCCTTAAAGATGAGTTTTAGATAAGTTCAAGATAACTTTTAACAATTTAATTGGCGTTCAGATTTGAGTTAGTTGTGGGTTCGATTGGCCGCCACGGGCCATTTTAGAATTTCATAATATCATAATAAACAGCCAGTTTGCCACCTCTTCAAGCCTTAATGATACGTTTTAGATAAGTTTAAGATACTTTTAACTAAGATAATTAAGTTTAAGATTCGAGTTAGTCGTGGGTTCAATTTGCCGCCACGGGCCTTTTTAGAATTTCATAATTTCTAGCTTGGCCATCTGGTCTGGTAGAAGGCTTTGGTCACGACTGGCCTTCTACCAGACCAGATGGCCAAGATAGTTAGCACTGAGGTAGAGATCGCAGTCTAGTAGTAGTTATCTCATAAACTAATGCGATTTTTAAATATTCAATTCAATTCAATTCAATTCAGTTAAAATAGATATAATAATTTTTTAATTTTTCGTATAATAATTTTTTATTTTTCGTATTTCGAAACTTCGATCATAATACTATTAGCTGTCAGTATTGTGAGTCAGTCACTCTAACATCACCCTTTATAACCTAACCCAGACTGAGAAAAACCATCAGGAAACACAGCTGAAATGCTCTGTCAGAGAAAAATCCACAAACGAACATTTTTGAAAATAAGTCGATACGATTTCCCGTACACTTACTTAGTGTGGCAAAGAGTTAGCACCATTACATTCCTACCCAACAGAAGTGTAAAAAGTAACTATACTCGTAACTCTCTGTCAGTGTGGATGAATCGGAACAAAACTATGAATCGAAAAGACTTAGAGCAGTATTCTTCATATGAAATTATTTGCTAACCTTACTCATTTTGAAGTATTTCAATGAACCACAAAATTGTTTTACCTAACCTAACATTGTTTTAGTACCTAACATTAAAATTAGTCCTATATTAGACCTATATTAGATTAACACTCTATTTCCCTCCTGTAAGTCGAATACCTAATTGTTGGCAATAGTTGTCGGTAGTTGGCGAACGTGGCAGGTGTTAATGGAAAAACTTTTATTAGCGGTTGTCTCCTCCCCGCCCGACCGCGTTCCCGCTCGTAGCTACTCGTAGCTATTTGCGTAGACCGTATACCGTAGGCCTCTACGTTGTCATATAGGGTTATTTTTCGCGGTATTTCGTTTTTCAAAAATCTTTGAGCTCTTTGAGCATCAGAAAATTTATTGTCCCGGAATACCTGCATTAAGTATAAAAAGACAACTATCTTATACTACAATAAAGTATCCTTTTTGTTGGTCCAGGATATAATCTATCTCCATTGCAAATATAAGCCAAACCGGTTCAGTAGTTTTAGAGTGAATACAAACACACAATTTCTCCTTTTTGGAGTTCCGTACCCAAATAGTAAAACGGGACCTTATCATATTACGACTCAGCCGTCCGTCTGTCACCTTAAACCGGCTGTATTTCTTGAACCGAGATAGTTACACAGTTGAAATTGTTGAAGACGATGTTTTGATTAAGTGAGGTATATCTGTTGCCACTGTAACTAAAAACCAGAATAAAACAAATATTTAATGGGGGCTTCTTTACAATCAACGTAATTTTTTTGCCGTTTATAAAGATTATAATGATACGGAACCCTTTATCCGCGAGTCTAACTTGCACTTGGCCGATTTATAATATCATCAGTGAGATCTTTGGCATCAATTTCTTTATAAAATTACCATTGATTAAACATAATATAAAGTATCAGCACTTATAACTGACGTCACGTATGTATTTTTAAGTCCCGCCATGAAGCATCATTTTTAATTTGTCAAAACTGTAAAATGGCGCTAATGTAAGGGACCGACAGCGGTATGTGCTGTCAGTGGTACTGCAATGTATGACGCGCCACGCCATATTTGGGAAATTTTTGGCTTCCACATATGTCACATCGTTCCCGTCCTCTTAGCGTAGCGTATGTTGTCATTGGAAATTTCCTTCGTTGGATACTTAACATATTAGCAGGTATTAGAATACGGAAGAGGCTAGTTATCGGTTGTTTATATTCCGGGGCGGCGCGCTCGAGGGCGCTAACCCTGTTACGGCGGGGCCTAATGAGCTCCATCTAATTATCGGCGACGGGACGTGCGCCACTTGCTAACACCTGCATAATGACACCTCGCCACTTGTATTGTCACTCGTTTTTGTATTGGCGTGCAGGAAATAAACCCCCTATTTGTTAACTAGTTCCAGGGGTTCCGGATTTGTTGCAACTTCAGGGGTTATGAATATAGTCGTGACTGTAGGCATAAGAAGGCTTAGAGTCAATCAGCGAGCGATGCCGGGGACTTAAAGTCCTGGAATGGCGTCCACGCAAGGGAATGCACAACGTTGGTGGCTCAAAATCACCAAGGTGCAGAATTGGCTTTGCTAGCAATTTAATGTCTTAAATCTTGACTTTATTGAGTAAAGAAAATTATTAAAATACTACAGCTAACCTGTTTTATGTGCACTTTAAAAAATACAATCTAATAAAGAAGTAAATTTTAAATAAAATCAATATACTTGCAGAGAAAGTCATTTCGGGAACGCGTCCTAATGTACGATCTTCGTCAACAAGTCCAAAATAAAATGAAATTTTTAAGTTATTTAACTCCTGTCATTACTTAATATACCGTATCGTTTTTACAAAAAACTAGTTTTGAAAAGGAGACTAAAAGATTATTTATTTTTAAATTATAAAATTTAAAAAATAATTTGTCCGATAGCGCACAAGTCATTTCAGTGAACGCATCATTAATCGAACAAAAATAGTTTTAAGTGAACGCAGCCATTCAGTGACAAAAGTCAGTAGAGGAAGAAAACAATAACAAATCCGGCTGTCAGTGTATTTATCGTCAAATAAATTATATCTAAGTGGTAAGTACCTTTGAATTCATTATTTGTAGAGCGTACCTCAATAGTCCGTCAATTCGTGAACGCATTTATTACATTTAATTATTGATGAAATTCTTTTTAACGACACGCAATGACAAAGTAACCTCAAATATTTTACTATTAACAAAGTCAGGTCGCATTTAAGATGGCCACTGTTTATTTAAATCGCACACCTATTTGAAATTGTCATTTCGTGAACGGTCATTTCGGAAACGTTCCCGGACATGATGGCATGTTCCCGAAATGACTGATGCGTTCTCGGAATGATAATTATTGTTTCCAAGGGCGATTCATTTACGATTTTTTTATTAATTTATTTTACAAATTCGATGCTTTTTAATTACAGCGTAATGGAGACTCCTGATAATGAAAAAATAAAAAGAAAACTAAAAAAAAGCTTAAAAAGGACAGTGCGGCTTATTTGCGCCAAAGAAAAAAGGCAAATGCTAGGAAAAGAAAGTTTTTGGATTAGATGACAGAAGAACAGATATAAATTAAACGGGCTAAGGACATGGAGCATTATAAAAAGAAAAAAGCAGAAAATAAGGTGAAGAAAATTACTGATATGACCGAACGAGAGTAGTGAAAGCAGAGAAAAGCTTGGAAAAGACCATAAAAAAATATAGAGAAAAGAAGAAAGGTTTAGTAAATCTAATAAGTAATACGCTGCCACAATCAGATGACAACTTAGCCGTAGTGCTTCCAGAGAGAAAAGTAGTAGGTAGAAAAACTGATCGAAAAGATAGGGCGAAAGCATACCGAAAAACAAAAAAGCAGGAAGAAACTGTAGTTGAAATGAAGCGTAAAATTTAATCTTTAAAGAAAAAACTACAAAGAAGAGATGCAAAAATGAAAACTACTCTAATTCCCGTCAGGAAAATGGATGATTAAATTAATATTCACGTACCTACTGAAGTATGCAAACGACTTCTATATGGCGAAGTATCGACTAAGCAATTGCAAGAAAAGGCTGATGTTTTTTCAAAAAATTCAAAAGATAGAATCCTTTCATTAATGTAACAGTGGAAGCACTTTGCGGATATACAAAATTCTACATATGGCCAAGAAGATTTTACCAGCTAGACCAAATGAAAAAAAATATAAATCAATTTTTGAGTCTGATGCCAAAGTTCGCGAAATTTTTTTAAAGCAAGATGTTTGCCAAAAGGTCATTGATTTCTTCGAACAAGATGATGTAAGTCGAATGTGCCCATCTACGAGAGATTCTGTGAAACATAATGGTATCAAAAAACAAAGATGCGTGCTCTTACACACGCCCCGCGATTGGCTGACACAAATCAGGAACCCAATCAGCGGACAGAATTCGCTAGCATTTACGATAACGATGAATACGTTTTTCTTACGCAATCAGGCTTAGTGTCAAAACTTACAAAAGAAACTGTAATTGTCTTATCATACGCAAAGCTATTGAGAGCAAAACCATTTTGGGTCGTAACGCCAAAATCAAGGGATAGAGAAACATGTTTGAGTGTCAAGCATGCAAATTTTGAAGAAAAGTTGAAAAATATGACAAATTGGCAATATAAATAAATAACTTTGTTATTTAAACCGTTGTTTATAATTGAAATATTTCCTTACGTATACCTTATGATAACAATATCATCATTTCGATAACATTCTTGCCATTCCGGGAACAGTTGATCATTTCCGGGAACGTTACAATATTTCAATAAAATACGCATAAATCGAGCTATTTTTAGAAAAAAACATAATTTATCCGATAATAGAACTTTCATTCTGTTCATGTATCATTCATTCGATTATAAGAGTATTGCATATTTTGAAATTTCTTGAATATAATGCACGATTATAGCAACTTCTTTAATTTTTTGACATATTTTGCTTGTAGAAGATTTTGTATGTACTGTTTTTATTATTGTTTATATCATATAGACACATAATATAACCATGTTATTAAACAATGCGTAAGTTATGTACTTTGTTTTGTTTTTGTTAATTTTATCAAATTTAGAAAAACGTTCCCGAATTGATGGTTTTCTGTAAGATGTTCACTAAAAAGCAATATTACGAAAAAAGTATAGAATTCTGTGCGCTGTCCTATCAAAGTTTATTAATATACAAATTTTGCAACAATGCAAACTGATGGTCATCATTATAGCTTAAATTTTTTTCTGGCATAAAACCAATTTTGAAATTTGCAACCTTGGTGATTTTGAGCCTGGTAGACCTCTGACTAGATGGACTGGCGACATTAAAATAGTAGTGGGATGTCGCTGAATACAAGTGGTATAGCACCGTGTTGGGAATCATTCCAGGAGGCCTTTGTCCAGCAGTGGACATCCGTCGGCTCAAACGAGATAGGCTGTCAAATGTAAAGGCGGCCTTATCTCGTTTCGATAGCTTCCACCCAGGTGAATTTCCCGAAATGAAAAGCATATGCGTTAATACAGGGTATAATTAATTATTTATTATTTATCTTCATTCCAAATTTGACGACCTCCGTGGTTGAATGGTTAGCGTGCCGATGTACAAGGCGCCGCCATCTCTGAGGTTCCGGGTTCGATCCCCGGTCGGGGCAATGTAGAAAACCAATTTTCTACATTGTCTCGGGTCTGGGTGTTGTGGTACCTTCGTTGTTTCTGCTTTCCATAACACAAGTGCATAAGCTTCTTACTATGGGATCGGAGCAATGTATGTAATGTTGTCCACTATTCATTTATATATTATATTTATAAATTTCTCGATTTAATATTAAGGCATGAAAAAGGCACGAAAACACGACCCACATGTCACCTCTTCTCACTCACAATCTCTCGCCTTTTTGGTAATATTTTTGTGCTATTTACACTAGAAATAATATCCGCTTACCTAATTGAATTTAGGCAACACGCCGGGAGTGTCACGTCACGCGACACGCCGACGTGTCACGCGCGACGCGACAGGCGACAGGTAGCGCGACAATTTTTAACGTGGCAACATTTAAATTAAATTCCTGTCCGACGCACCGCTACACCGCTGAATGTAATTTAGGCAATTTCAGATAACGCTTATCTGACGCTTATGCCGCTTCTGTGGCGCGAGTACTTGTTCACAGAATCTGCTGTTCTACGGGGTTACCAATTTAAATTATATTGTGTAAGTATTATTTTAACTGCCTCGTTAATCCAGTAGTTAATACGTATGACAGCCTATCACAAAACCTCTAATTCCGGTTAGATAATAATTACAACTAAGAAATTCTCGTTATAATCTAGGATAAAGAGATTTTGAAATAAATGGCCGGGACTTCAAGACACTGTGTGACTGTTCTCAACAGTGTGTAAAGCCTGCTAATCCAAACTTGGTCGATGTGGCGGGTTGCAACCAAAACCCTCAAATTCTAGGAGGGGATACGTACCCAAAAGTTAGAAAAAAGGTAGAATATCATAGAAACGAGATATGACAGTTCTTGTTTCTTTTATTCAGATGAGTCCCAAACTGTAAATTTTAATGTGAAAATATTTTTTATGTTATAAAGTTTGAGTATCACTGTGTTACTCCTTTTCAAGTAAAATTTTATTGAACCAACAGGTGAAATTATCAATGAAGATAACTTACAAGTTGGTTTTACAAACAGACTAAATATCCCAGAGAAGTCCACGGTTTTCCAACCGTACCACACCCGAGCGATGTTTAAATAAATATCCATAAGAAAGACAGAAAGAAAACCGCTAAAATGCTTCATACAATAATACCGTGAATTTATTATCCACTGTCAAATAGGTGCTCTCTCACGCGGTCGGTTCCGTCAACTCGATTAACATTAAGCGTGTTCCTCCCCTTTTTCTATCGGGTTACGTCGTAATTTTTATTTTGCGCAATTCGTCACGTCGCGTCGTCGGTCGTCGTCGGCGTCACGTCGGCTGACAGGTAACGCTTGTCGCTTTTTGCAAATTAATAAATTGCGTTTTCTCTCGTTTATAGGGACTTTAAAGCGCTTTCACCACCCTTTTGCTCTAGTATGGCAACTTTAAGGTATTTTATCGATGGGGTTTTAAAAGTTTATTTTACTGGTGGTACGATCCTTCTTGCAGAGTTCATCCAGGTAGGTACCGCCGGTTAATTCTAACGGGAAGTTAATGGACAGCCATCACACCTAAGACTTTCGAACTTCAGTCTGCCTCATAACTTAGTTATATGTACATTGAATGAGGTTTCTTTCAATGTACATATACATTGAATGAGGTTTCTTTCAATGTACATATACCAGGACAGATTAATTTTGTTTTGCTATAATCCGCTATTTGAAAAGATTCTTTATGGTAAAATATGCAGGAACACTACCCACATGAAACACCACACAAATTTTCTAACACTTTCTTCGACGCACGTTTCGTCCCGACACCGGGACATCCTCAGAAGATGTTGACTCACAATGCGAAATCGTAGAGTCTCAATGATTTCGCGTTTCATGTGGATAGTGTTCCTGCATATTGTACCATACAGAATCTTTTCAAGTGTTAGAAAATTGTGTGTGGTGTTTCAAGTAGCGGATTATAGCAAAACAAATTTATCTGTCCTGCTAATTATGGATTTCCGCAAAATAACGCTTGCTTCCATTCAATAAAAATATTTACATTTTCTATTACGAGTTAGTGAACCTAAGTTATATGAGACACATTTTTCTTGAGAGCAGCTTACCTTACAAATAACCCTCGTATCGGCAATGCGGTGGAAGGAACCGGCGGCGACGGCAGATCGCGGGGTCGCAGGGAGCCCGTCATCAGATGCGGCCGTAAATCAGCGCACCTGACCGAGGGCACTTGTCTAAACGCATAAATCTTGGGGTCACTAAGCGCCCCGTGATGTACCTCGACAGTAAGTATCGATAAAGGGATATCGTAACCTGATGATGAATACATGGGTGGATGGATTACAACAGGAAATGCAGTGCTGGCGGACCCGCACTATAGGTAGTTTGACGACACGAAATTGGTCGAAGAATTTGGGATCTGTCAAAAATTTCAAGGAGTTTCAGGAGGAGACATGCTCAACTCAGAGACAAAAATATCTTACAAAATTATATATTTAAAAAATATGTAGATACCCAGATAGATAGAAAGAAAATACTTTATCGTACACCATTACAAAAAGAAAGAAAAAACAAATAAAATAACCAGAAAAACAAATGTGCAATATGGCGGCCTTATCGCTACACAGCGATCTCTTGCAGGCAACCATTGGGGTAAGAAGCGACTATTGGAAAACATGAGGTAGGTGGTACAATAAAAATATTTAAAAGAAAATTTTTGCATAAATATATAATAAATTATTAATATAATATATAAATACATATTATGTCTAACAAATTTTGGAACTGTCCAGTGTTTCATTTGTGATAGATTGTCCTCCTCTGTTTCTTAATTACGTGTGGATATTATGTATCTTATGTCTATATATATATTATTTTTTAACTTACACTATACTATAATGTAATGATTACAAAAGTTTAAAAATGATTATGGTACGAAACGCAGCGAACGCGTTTTTTACATAAGGAGTCCAATTTTATAAGAAGTACATATCACGATCAACGGGGTTTTTACTATCGTTTTAAATCAGTTATCGATAGTTTGGTCTCCCTCACTAAACGGTAGTGGTAACTCGTAAATATTGAAGTATTGACTCCGCGGCGGGGCGGGTTAGGCCGGCTGTTTGTTAATGATAGTGGGGTCCAACGGACCGGGGGTCATTGAGACCGTCTTTGATTTGGTGCACTTAGCGGTTAAATAGTTTCTACCTTTTAATGTCTATTTTTGTCTCAGTGGAGGTAAAAATGGTTAAAGTGTTATTTTAAAAAAATGATGATAAATTTTATTAGATTCTTTGTATTGTCACAACAATGATGAAACTTTTGTGAGTTTCGTACAAAATTATTACAGTATAATATTTTGTTATACTGAATGTAACAACATACTAACGTATTACTAAATTAGCTCTCCTATCTAACTAAAAAATAGTTTTGGCATAAATCTTTTTGTTTCATCGTAAATAAGGCTGTTTGTTTCACTTACTTTTTCGCTGGTTCCGCAGATTTGTTTAAATTAAGTAATATTTTTGTAAGTGAATCTGTGTAATTTACTTTCAGTTTTTGCTATATCAGTTGAAACGAAGTTTTTAGGGTTCCATACCAAAATGGTAAAAATGGAACCCTTATGGTGAGACTTTCTCCGTCCGTCCGTCCGTCCGTCCGTCCGTCCGTCCGTCCGTCCGTCCGTCCGTCTGTCACACTCGATTATTTCAGTAACTATTCAAACTATCGACTTGAAATTTAGAATAGTTATAGGTAATAGTGACCCGACGCCATAACAATCATAAAAATTTGAAAATTGTTTTTATTTTTCTTTAAAAAGGGGGGAAAACCGGGTCGATAAAATTTCAAAATGAGATAACAATATTGAGTGGGGTATCATATGAAAGGGCGTTACTTGTGTATTCTAAAACTAATTTTTATTTATTTTTAAGCCTGATAATTTTTGATTTATTGGGCAAACTGTCGAAAAAAATACCGTTCCCCCCCTTATCTCCGAAGTTTACCAATCGAAAAATCTGAAATAATTATGATCAATAGAAGTTAACGTATATTTTACAGGAAAAATAAAATCAACTCACTAACTATTATACTTTTTTTGATAATAACATTAATCCGCCAAAAACAAAGTTACGTTTGCGGTTGGCCAACAAAAGTAAATTATACTATAACATATAATTATACAACATGTAAATTATACTCGTAAATTCATGAACAAAAGTGATTCTTTCAATGTTTTACTTCTTTCATGGTATGGAACCCTCGGTGCGCGAGTCCGACTCGCACTTGGCCGGTTTTTTTTGTCACATTACACATAGTGTCTACTCGTAACAAAGTTCTGATTAATAACTTTTAAGTTGGTTGTGCTACTCTTTTCTATTATAATGTTGTAGTCAACAATGATATGTATTACACTTACCATCGTATACAAAAAATATGGTAACAGGTTATACGGTTATTTAACCGCGTAGACGTTGATTTTCAAAATTTTAACGTCACAACATGTACCAGAAATATGATTGGAAAAAATTAGAGAGTTTTCCCAAAATTTTTAAAAATTTCCATTTTTTAATTTTATCCGAAGCTACAATAGTCGTATGTCAATAGTTTTATGTATTTGAATTAAGACGGCAGTAATGAATTCTAAAAACGATTAGTTTTATTGTTTTTATAACTTGCTTAATTTCTTAGGAATTAGGTAAAACGTCGCTTTCTGTCATATTCTCCGCAACCCTTCCTATCGCACCCACCAACTTACTAATTCCAATATCGCAGAGGACAAAAATCAATAAAAGAATTAGCAATACCTCCAGTTTACATAAGATAAATACATCAGCCACAACCCTGCGAACGTTCGTAAACGACTGCATAATAAAAGTGCTTCCAACGAAAATAATTTGCATTTCACTGTATCGTTCAGTCGCACAAGTATGTATGCAGGTTAGTTTGGCAAGCTTCCCACAGATAGGTGTACTTTGTACCGAACACAGCGGGGTAACAGTTGCGATGTCTTGGGGCAAACAGACGAATATCACCCCAAATTTATGCCCTGGGATTATTGTCTCGTAAAATTGCCAGTGAAAAGAATGTTTCCAGTTCGGTAAATGGAAATCTTTTGCGGAACATGAAATATCTAGGAGGTGTTTCTCGTTTTACCACTTTTGCTCGCGACTTCATTGTTGGGAAAAGAAATTTCTTGGTATTTTTTTTCAGTTGATTAAACAATAATATCTTAATAGTAGATTTCGTATTTAAGTGATTTGTGACCAAATCTCAAACATCCTCGCCTCGGCATTAAAAAAGACAGGGTTGACAGTAGAACCTAATAAAGTTTATAAATCAGTAAAAAATAGCTATAACTGTAGCTTTATGTTACACGCCTGTGTTTCGGTTTTTTACAAATCCCTAAAGGACAATGGATTTTCCTGAGCTACAAGATAAAGCCTATGTATTCATTGCTCATTATTCATTCATTGCAAGTCGTCATAAAGTAGTTGTGTAGTGAATACGTAACCCACTGCAACACATGCAAACATACATTTTGACCTGTTAATTTCGATTTCTCCTTTATACCTTTAGTACTTAATGCACAACATACCTATCTCGTTAAAAGAGGCCATATAAAACTACTGAATATATTATTATGATCCAGCGCAGCCATATAGCACAATTATCTATAAGGGTCGCTTAAATATTTTTCATGTATCCCCAAAATGTGAAGTGTAATAGTATTCTTACTTCGGTAATACATAAGTAAACTATTTTCAAGTGTTACAATAAAACATGTACCCAATAACGCCGTATCTCTCGTGTAAGCTGTGAAATGTCTCACAGTCGCACGTGTGAACGACTCTATCTTTGGCGCGGCGCCGGTGTTCGGATTAGGTACCTCGATTTACCCGGATTTTCAGACTTGTACTATCTTATATCTTGTAGAAGCAATCACGGTCTTGTGATAGTCTTCTGCTTCATATTCGATGGCTGTTCCATGGTGTTCAAACCCCAGGAACTTCTAAACGTTTGGTGCTTTGATTGTAGTATATTAAACATTACAGCTTGTAGTAGTATAGACATGTATTTGTGTCATGGAAACCAAACGTTAAGTAGGTATTTTTGACTGTAAAATTACTGCCAAAACGAAGATCAAAGGTTTAGTAAGGTCAAATAGCCCAATGGTGAAGGTACGTCTTTGCCGGTCGCAGCAAACATAAGCCAATTTTGATATTTTAAAATCTAAACTAGCCCTTAATAAAAATTGAACCTGGGATTTCCCTATTATATACTACAGGGGTCAAGTTAACTAATCCAAGCCCTTCAATTCAAATAGAAAATGGCAAGAATTTGGCAAGTAATTTGGTCATTGGTCGTGTTTAGCGTTGGGCCATTATCCCGTACCTGTTGTATGGCTGCTGGCGGTCGCTGCCAAATGGCCAGCACTTGCCAAATTATGTCATAAAGGTTAATATCAGGACGGCGGCACCGGAACGAGTCTTGATGCCTTTGTTATGGATTCTTATTGCACTTAAGCTTCATATAGCTCTTTGTTGCTTATGGTATAAATGCTTCCAAGTATAAGTATTTTATAATTTTATGAAAATGAAATAAAACGATAGTCTTAGTCGTTTATTCTCAAGTTGGCCTACCATTCTGAACAATTGCGGGTTGGCAGGCTTCGCACACCTATGAAAGCATTATGGTGAACTCTCCAGGTAAGTATTCTTTCACCGCCAAGAAAGTACTTAGTTTCCACAAATGCGCACAATCCCGAAAAAAACAAAGGTTTCTTCCCGGGACTCTAATTCTCGATGCCCTGATATGAGATAGAACGTCTAATCAAAGGGATACAGGGCGTATGCTGACCATAAAGAAATGTAACTAAAGAAAGCGTATTTAAATAAAAATTCGCTTGTAAAGTACGTCGTTGCATCCTTTCTTGAATTTGTGTTGTTATACGAGTATAACGAATATACTATGGCAGTATACACCGGAACATACTGCGAGAGATACGTAAAGTAGAACGATATGTTAATAAAAATAAAAGTGCGCAGTGACAGGTTACTTTGGCAGAGTTCCTACGCGACAGAGGTGGAGGCCTCCACATCGCAGATAAGGCCAGTTTCCAGAGAAAACCGTAGCTATACGATTGGAATAATATTTTGTATGAGTCAAGAATTTGCTTGACATTTTGACTGCTTTTAATACTGTATACTGATTGTACTAATTGCAAAAACTCATAGTGAATATGAAGGGATTCAAGTGATCAGAACTATGCAAATTTTTGCATTCTATTCTTGATTTTGTAGTTTATCTTAACACTTCATCTTACATTTTTTTAAATTGATAAATACGTATTTAGTGTATGACAAAGCAATGATCAAAGAATCGGCGGATCGACTTGGTATCATATTTTTTTTTTTTAATTTTTTTAAAGGGATCTTTGGATCTCTTTGAGACCATATCAGATCCATGCTAACTTAACCCATGTTAACTTACTTATAGTGGTAATGATAATATACTCGTATTATATTTTGTATTGTATTGAAGACCAAAAGACCTGAGAAGAAAACAAACCTATGTTCATACAGAGGTTAAATAAAAAAAAAAATCTACATCCTAAACTTAGTGCTAAGAGTTAATTACAATATACTGAGCTAGTAGTAGTACACAAGTTAGTGGAATATCGCCTCAAAGTTAGGTTACAGGATAGCGGCAAAGTGCAGTCATACATCGAGACCTAAGAACATTCATAAAGCATTGTTATACCTTCTTCTAATGGAAATCATATTTTACTTTAAAAAGAAAGTATAAATTATCAAGACGCGGTATGGCGATCTAATAACTTAAGCGGGGGTTTAACTCATAAAACGAACGCTTTACTTTGTCCAAAATTTACTGTTCCAAATTCCAATAGCTATTTTGCGGATACCTAATAGAAATTCCTATTAGGAGAAACAAAAAAAAACCGGCCAAGTGCGAGTCGGACTCGCGCACCGAGGGTTCCATACCATAAAAGAAGTAAAACATTCAAAGAATCACTTTTGTTCATAAATTTACGAGTATAATTTACATGTAGGTACTTTTGTTGGCAAGCCGCAAACGTAACTTTGTTTTTGGTGGTTTATTGTTATTATCAAAAAAAGTATAATAGTTAGAGAAATGATTTTATTTTTTCTGTAAAATATACGTTTATTCCTATTGATCATAATTATTTCAGATTTTTTGATTGGTAAACTTCGGAGATAAGGGTAACGGATCGGTATTTTTTTCGACAGTTTGCTCAATAACTCAAAAACTATTAGACATAAAAATAAATAAAAATTGGTTTTAGAATACAAAAGTCACGCCCTTTCATATGATACCCCACTCAATATTGTTATCTCATTTTGAAATTTTGACGACCCGGTTTTCCCCCCTTTTTAAATAAAAATAAAATTGATTTTCATTTTTTTATGATTGCAATGGCGGCGCGCCGCAATTACTTACAACTATTCCAAATTTCAGTTCGATAGCTTCGATAGTTACTGAAATAATCGAGTGTGACAGACGGACGGATGGACGGACGGACGGACGGACGGAGAAAGTCTCACCATAAGGGTTCCATTTTTTACCATTTTGGTATGGAACCCTAAAACTTTAAGCAGAAGTTTTCTCCCAGAGTGCCACGTAATCTTTTATTTGACTAGTCTATACAATAAATATTGGATGAAGTCAGGTAATATACTCATATAATACTCTGAAAAAATTCTATATTGTTATCATTCATTTATTAAAAAAATCCAAGAAAGTTAAAAAGTTAGCCTTCTCGCTAGTCATTATTGCATTGCGTAGATAATTGGGTACTCTATGTTTAATGTTGCTAACTCAATTTACTTTAACATTTGGATACAATAAAATGTGTAAGAACGAGCGAAACGTAGGCGCACCAAAGTCCACTAGAAAAATTCGTCGTTAAGTCCCGACCACACACTCCGACTTACCCACGAACTTAAAATTGCAATAAATTAAGTTCCTCTCAAATGCAATGTGCTAACGAAGCTTTCTACTAACGAAGACATTACAGTAGGGCTAGACAATGTAATATAAGCGTTAAGCGTTGACGACTGTAGAAAAACTACGTGACCACCAGTGCAAAACATTTATGAAAGCAGAATGTACCTACTGTATGTGTAGCGTTGTTCACTTGCTGCCGCTACTGCTATCGCTTGTCACGCGCAGTCATCGCGCAGTACGCTTAAGTTATCTACAAGTCTGTGAGAACGTCAGGAAGCGTTCAAATTGTCGTACTCGATTTTCAAAAACAGCGTGTTTCCCTCTATTCGGTCACGTGGTTTTTCTACAGTGACGTGGTTTGTCCATACATTTCTATCTACTGTCGGGAACGCTAAGCGACTGTTACTTTGTCTAGCCCCGCAGATAAGCAGAGAAAAGGGATCGACGAATTCTACATCCCGTGTAGTTTGGCAGGTCCATAACGTTGAAAAGGCTACGGGCGTTTGGCAATGCTAGGACACGCCACAACAACGAAAGAGAAGCTATAAAAGTGAAACCTAATTAAAATATGTCACTAATTCCGCACACCACGCACGTTTACGAAACCGACTTGGCTGACATTTGGAAAGCTGATAAAATTAACGAAATATAAAATATTTTTTATGCTAATAAAAAAAATTGTATATTTCATTCAGGAAAAGTCCTCAATTCCCGCAAAATTTGAATTAGCATCCGAAGTTTATTGTAATTTGTATCTGTAGGAAAACTCGGTTTTACGGTGGTCCTATTATTACTGATGGTCGAGATATGTCGTTAGTGTGAACGAGCCGTAGCTCCTCGCTGCCAACTCTTGCAATACGTTAGGTGCGTCCAATCGTAAACTTTAAGTGGATCCACGCAATGCAGATATTTCAACTGCTATTTATTTTAACTTTTATAGTCTCCGTACTTGGTCGACTGCTTGTTTGGAAAAATTTGGAAACGAAGCAATAACGTAGCGTTGCTAGTCGTTTCGTCGATCTTTTTCGTGAAATTCATAATTTAGTTTTCTGTTTTAAATTACCTTTTGCGAATTTAATCTCGTTTTTCGGTACTTTGAAAATATTTGCCCCCTTTTTATCTACAGTAAATGCTTGCCGCTGATATGCGTCAGAAGAAATGAAGGGAAACATAAAAATGTATACGGGAGAGGCTCGCACCCACTAAAACCTGTGCTTTGCCAGAATGAGTTGGCAGGAGTACGGGATCAACTGTCGTATTCAACGCGCTGCCACATAATCTAAAAAAAAACTTGAAGATGTATGTCATCTCATCTGTAATTAACTAGTAAGGAATCTTTAAAGAAAATTATATTTGGTCAAAAAAAATCAAAAATTTATTAGAATGACAGTTGTCTTTGATAAGCCACGAGATCAATTTGTCATTCCCATACATTATTGTACTTTGTTCTTGTATCTGCTGGTGCAGAACAAATTTTTGTGAAACAAAAATCTTGCGTAAATTTCGATCCCAATTGCTTACTTATTGCCAACATACTCGTTGCTGTGAAAATTCCCTCTCAAACTGCAAGGGAAAACAATTTATTCATATTGCCTATATCGTAAACCTAACAAAAGAAAGGTAAACAAGAGGCCGGTTAGCGTATCAACGTAATTCGGGAAGAAAAAACACTGCCCATTACTGTCCTTATCTTGGCTAAGTCAATTTTCCCCACTCTACCCTAAACCTTGTCTTACAACTTTGATGTTTCACTCGAATTGTTTGATTTTTGATCTTCTGGTCTTCGGAATAAGGGTGTGTCGATGCGTGTGTGTAAGTTGGTTGCGATTACAATGTCCAACCTGGGTGTGTGGAAGAACGTCGACAAGGTGGACGCCGATCGTATAATCCCCATAAAATAAGGTAGCGGAAAAAATTGCGACGCACTGAGAGCAAGTAAATTCTATCCAATTCTGGTGTTTTCCATAGTTTTGCACTTAATAAATGAGACCCTGGTTTTGGAAGAAAAACATAATTTTTCTTCAAAATTACTGTAATTGGGATTCCGTACCAAATTTACCATAAATCGGAACCCTCTGGGCAGAAAGAAAATTGTGTTCTAATAGGGAAATTGAGATTTGTCCATCGTCTACAGCTCGGCAAAAGAAGAAAGGACAAGTTTGATCGTCAATTTCATCCACGGGTGATATTATCTCCTCTCAATCAAGATAATTAAACTGTGTGAAGTTTTATCCTCTCCTATGAAGAAATAAGCCTGAAACTAAAGTGGTATAAGGACCTTCGAACACGGTTTGTAAACGTAAGCGTAGCGTAATCCTCGCGTATGATGAATACGAGCACGAATATTTTCAAACATGTCCGCAGACGAAGCGGTGTTAGAACGAATGTAATTGTCATATTGTTTTGCGTAGCGCCTTTACGATACGCTTACGCTTACGAGCCGTATGCGATAGGGGTTAATACTCAGCTGGCCTAGCTCTCAGTGGGTCCACAGTCCTCACTCAGGGTAAAATAATCCACAGCGGGCCGATATCAGCGCGTTCCGAGCGAGCGCTTTACGAGCCCCGCCGTAATGACGATGGCACCTTCCCGACTATCGTTTTCCTATAGCCCTCCTGCCCTAGCTCCTAAACCAACCCACGCTCAGAACCGCTCATTTTATCACAGGCGACTCGTGCTTGACCACTATCATACCTGATTTATAATCAGAACCGCTCATTTTCTCACAGGCGACTCGTGCTTGACCACTATCATACCTGATTTATAATCAGAACCGCTCATTTTCTCACAGGCGACTCGCGGTTGACCACTATCATACCTGATTTATAATCAGAACCGCTCATTTTCTCACAGGCGACTCGCGGTTGACCACTATCATACCTGATTTATGATCAGAACCGCTCATTTTATCACAGGTGACTCGCGGTTGACCACTATCATACCTGATTTATGATCAGAACCGCTCATTTTATCACAGGCGACTCGCGGTTGACCACTATCATACCTGATTTATGATCAGAACCGCTCATTTTATCACAGGCGACTCGCGGTTGACCACTGTCATACCTGATTTATGATCAGAACCGCTCATTTTATCACAGGCGACTCGCGGTTGACCACTATCATACCTGATTTATAATCAGAACCGCTCATTTTCTCACAGGCGACTCGCGGTTGACCACTATCATACCTGATTTATGATCAGAACCGCTCATTTTATCACAGGTGACTCGCGGTTGACCACTATCATACCTGATTTATGATCAGAACCGCTCATTTTATCACAGGCGACTCGCGGTTGACCACTATCATACCTGATTTATGATCAGAACCGCTCATTTTATCACAGGCGACTCGCGGTTGACCACTGTCATACCTGATTTATGATCAGAACCGCTCATTTTATCACAGGCGACTCGCGGTTGACCACTATCATACCTGATTTATGATCAAAACCGCTCATTTTATCACAGACGATTCGCACTTGACCACCGTCACACCTGATTTCGATTAATTTGAAATAAGCCTCTGCTGTCCGGGTGAAAAGTACGTAGATTAAACGTCGCTCACATAATTCTTTATCTTACAGTAACACAGCATTGCTTATTACAATACTTTTTGGATAATATTACGTACAATAGCAAGATAATTTGCTGCTTTATCGGCTTAAAATCGGTCAATATTTAAGATACCACCACCACACACACACACCATAATAATGTCCACCAAATATTTGCAATTCACGGGCGAAACGTAAAGGCAAACAAAACCACACCAAATAAAATAAGCAATTTCACACCAAATAAAAATGTCCTACATTTGGTACAAAAAGACGAGAACTTAATCCTACTCATCAATTTGCGCAGAAGGATTGCTACCTACAAAGAAGAAAGGATTCCTTCCAAGACTGGAACTGGTAGGAAAACTCTGACTTGGATGATGTCTCCACTCTCCAAAGAGTCGAACACGCAAATCATTGGACGATATTAAGGGGTGGATTGGTGAAGCCACCAACAAACTTTATGAAGGAAGCAGCACTAAATGCAAAGGATTTCAAATGTTTACCACCAAACTTCACTTTAAAGAAGTGTCCAAGCGATAATGATGATCAGTTTTGCCAAGTATTTAAAGAAAAGACAAAAATTGTTTCAAAAACATTTTATTTTAAAAACCACTACTTTATTAAAAACTATCCAAGCTTACCAATAAAATTACACTCTAAAAGCGCGTCTGCCAAACATCTAAATAGCACCATCCCGTTTCAAGGGCAGCCTTTACCGCCCATCCCTGTTATTTAAACGCTGGTAGGTGAGTATCCCCGCCGACATCCCGCTCAGGTGAACATAAATCACTCGTCTAGACCAGTTTATGTGTTTTACGACTCTGCTGATGTACGCACTATAATATAAGCACTTTATTGTATTGGATTTATCTCAAACAGCAATGAATATCCATCCCCCTGATAGGGAGACGCTGTTGTATGCATTTGCTATTGTTTATTTACCGGACCATTTAATCAAAAAAATTCGCAAAACAATTAATTATTTAATAAAAAAACTCAAACGCATTTCACCTTTCTAAAGCATTTAGTTAATAAAATTTATTTATTAACTGTTACAGATTTCTTAACAAAACAAAACTTAATATAACTAGCTCTACTTTGAAAGTGATACGAGTAAACAATATTGGTCTTCTTTGCTTTGGTTAGTGCGTATCTAATAATATGTACAATGATACGCACTGAAATAGAATGAACAGTCTATTTACTTTTTCGTAACTAAGCCGAGCAGACCTCGTTAGTCTCTGTTCTTAGCAAATTAAAATATGATTACTAAAATAAACTTACAACATCCTCAAGAAGATGGCTTTTTCGTAACCTAGGCCTTCCTTAGATCGTTTCTATTTTTGCAAACAAAAATAAATAATTATTTAATATTAACAATATATATAAATAGCGCATTGATACAATATTTAATTGAAATTGTCTCATGCATAATCGTTAGATATAAGTTTTTGAATCGCTATGTCTACTCGTAGACGTGTGGCTCATTTCATTTTTCTATCACATGAACAAGATTGGGTTGAAGGAAGTGGAGTTTTCTGATCTTGCTTTATTCGTTATTTGTTCGCTAGATCGAAACTAATCAAGTTTTATTAATGTGGTCGAATTTATTGCACGTGTTTTGCTAAATCCGTATGATATTTTAAATTTTAGACGAAAATCAATTTAAAGTCAGTTTCATCGGAGTACAAAGAACCAAAATCATAAATTATATACACTCTCAAATAACTTATAATATATTATCAGCTAATCAAAATTAAATATTGAAATAATTTAAAAATAAAAAAAACACGACTGCCCTTTGTTAAACGATTTTTTCCAAAAAAAAAATATAGCCTTTGTTACTCGGAACGATGTAAGGATTTTAACGATACATACAAACATACATATATACATTAACCCTATAAACATTACATTCCGTTTTTGGGCAGTCATGTAAAAAATAACAACCGAGAATCAAACTCGGTATTAAAGTGATTCACACTTAACTTATAAAATCTTTAAATTAAATAATAAAGTACATACGAGTAAGAACTATAGAATGCATATATTTTTATAATTAAATGATATTACTTATCTAGAGTCGAACCGAAGCATCGAACAAATTAATTGATATAGCAAATTTCGAAATTCTAACAATGTATGCCAAAAAGTTACAAAACAAAAACAAAAACTTACGTAAAATAAATTTACAAATGAGAATAACTTAAAAACAAAACTTCATATATCGCAAACCTTTTCCGCAGCCCATTCTCATATTCAGGACACACTGCACGCATAAACATGGCGGTCACAAGGTGTGCTTTATAAAAAATAGAGAACGATTTATTAAAGGAAGGCTCTCGTACTCTGGTCACGTACGGAACCGGCCAGATTTGAGCCGCCGCGAAGGTATGCTCCCAAATAAAGTTTCACCCTTTTTATATTGAATAGTGAAATAGTACGGAAACTTGCTCAAATACCTTTGTTTTTCGTTATTTGAGGTGTCATGGTAAACTTAAAAAAATTTATCTTTTCGTAACAATCTTTGCTCGTAGTGTAGTAAGATTATGTAAGAAAAAAATATTATGTAGATTCTAAAAACTAAATAATAATAAGGAGTGACACCAAACTCAAAAATATAATAAATATTATTATCTTATATGTAACCAGGTTTTTAATGATTTAAAAAGTAAAGTAATAAAGTCGGTCTGCACCATAGTAAAAATATTAATTTATTGACTTGAAAAATTTACACATCAAATAGTTGCCGTAATAATGCCGTATTATTTTTGAAATATTGATTATTGAAGAACGGTGGACTTTTGCTAGATGTCAAGTGTCAATACAAGTCTCATTCGGTAACTTTTTTAAAAAAGCTAGCAGAGTAAGGGAAATAGGGTAAATGTTATTTGTTAAAATTAAATTTAATCTACTACAAGTTTAATACACTCCACACAAAATCCCCGAATACAAAACAAGCTATAACACTTTGTTAACATTACATTGGATTATCTCGAAAATGAAATTGATTCCACCGAATCCAATTGAACACTATCTGTCAACAGCATTATCTCTACCTCAGAGCATGGGGTCCAACGATCCCCGTACCTGATGCGCCGTCACGTCCCGCACTTTGAATGGCAAATCACGAGAAGGTAGACCTTCGGGGCCTTTGAGACCGGGTATGAAAATAAAATGATTGCGAAGGGTCCACGGCACTGTATTAAAATATCCCCAAAGGTTGCGGATATCTGGCGAGCACCTGATGTTCGGGAATAGTTTGTTGGGTTTTATTTTGATTTTATGTGCGATAAATGATGTGTTGCGGTGCTTTGTGTTATTGTGTGGGGTATTTGTGAATATCACGGTTTGCCATAGTATTTGTTCATGGTATAGTGTATAGACGTTCCGTGAATGAATCACAGATTAATTTTGCGACATTTCACAGTATTCATTGAACGTGTGTTGACGCCAAGTCATCCAAGTACCTACCCAAAACCTTTTTTTGCACGTTTCACTCCCACACTAGTGCGTGGCATCATCAGATGTTGACTCAACAATATCGTTGCTTTTCAATCATCATTGTGCATAAAAATAATATGAAAATCGTTATAGAATGTACAGGTTCAATATGGCACTCCAATTGATAGCTCACAAAGTATAGCTTAGTATTGTAGCGTAGAGACTATTATTTAGTTCATTGGTCTAATTTGCACATTTTACGCAATGCTAAGCAATGTTTTTCGCGCGTACTTACTTATCTTGTGTTTTTATAGATTTCTTTATTACCTCTGGTCTTGCAAAGGGCTGAATGGATTTTCACAGTTAAAAAGGTATCGTTAGATTTGTCCCTAAAACCCAAGGTGGCCTTGATAGGTTTTTTAAAAATCATAATGGTGGATTTTTGACGCCAAAAAAATTAACCAAACCTATCGAGTGTTACTACGAGTCGTGTCACCACTTGCAGTCGGTTTTTTTTTTTATTTTTTTTAAACAATACTTGTTTACGGTAATCTTCATTGCAATTAATCAAAGATTGTTCTTCCGCCCGCTCCTCCTCAGAGAACAGGGTAACATGCAAGAGTCAGCAGTCGGCAGTCGGGGGCGGCAGTCGGCGCTGCAGGTGAAGGGTTGCCCAATAAATGGAGCCGCGCATTCGTTAGCATGAATTAAGCGATATCTGCATCGGATTAATGAAGATATCGCTCTTGCCTTCCGACCGCGTTATACAGGCTGTTCTCGTCTCATCCTTACAGCCTAGATATCGTTGCTTACAGCCACACCTCCACCTGTATACTGCACAGTAACGAAATACGCAACGCTAAGAGGACGGGAAAGATGACGTGATGTATGTTGAAGCCAAAAAATATGGCGTCGCGCGTCGTACATTTCGGTAGCGCTTACATTAGCGCCATTTGACGACCTCCGTGGCGCAGGGGACGCACGCTCGGATTCGAGTGGGAGGTCGCGGGTTCGATTCCCGCCACTTTGGAATTTAATGAGTTTGTTGTGGGCTTCTTCTCAGTGCAGGGCGCGTTGGAACCCTCGTAAACTTAGTTTTAAGTCGACTTGGAGTTATCGCCATACAAATGTGACAAATATCATAAAGACCATTTACAAGCGCCTGTATATTAGGCCTATGTGAAATAAAGATATTTTGAGTTTTTTTTTTAATAATTTCTAAATTGGCTCAGGTCTGGTCTAGTGGGAGGCTTTGGCCGTGGCTAGTTACCACCCTACCAGCAAAGACGTACCGCCAAGCGATTTAGCGTTCCGGTACGATACTGTGTAGAAACCGTTGGGGTGACTGAACTTACCCCTTCCAGATTAGTACGCTAACCTCTTCAGCTGCATCATCACTTACCATCAGGTGAGATCGCAGTCAAGTACTAACTTGTATATAGCGTAAAAAAATTAACTGTTTTGACAAATTAAAAATCCGGCCACAGGGCGGAGCCTAAAAATACATGCGTGACGTCACTAAGTGCTGATTGACAGGTTAAAAAAACTAAAGTTAGACATACGCCTGTTCATATTAAGTGCAGTGCGTACCACTAAATAAGTATCATACGACGCATTGCACTGGTTTGTAACCGACATCAAAAAAAGGAGGAGATTCTCAATTCGTCGGAATCTTTTTTTTTTTGCTTAGTAATCTGGTCAGCTACAGAGTTCTTCAAACCGAAACCCTGTAAAAACATTACTGTTTCACGGAACCCTAAAAATGATATTTCATTCAGCTGTAAAGTTGCATCACCCTGTACATCGCGTACCTTCAACAAGGTGCGCTCCCGGAGGATCTGAATAAATTGCCGCGAATAATTCCAAAATTAACATTTTTAATCTCGGAGATGTTGCAAATAAATTACGCCAAGCCCGCTAACTGCAGATTGTACACGCCTGATAAATTAATGTGCGCTTAGCTTCGCGAAAGGGTTCCATGTCCAACAAAAGTCTGGCACAACATTACATTAGAGGAATTACTGTCTATAGAACTAAGTAGTAACGAGAACAGTAGGAAGATAAGAGTAACGAAAAAGAAGATGAAAGAGAACAGTAACGAGAACAGAAGGAATTACTGCAGCGGCCAATAAAAGCGGCCTTAATAGGTGAACGTGTGGAACATGAGCTGAGGCAGCGCCGAGGCACACATACGAGTACGTGAGTCCATCAATGTCTTGTTTGGCCAAGCCTATAGGAGATTTCTGAAACAATGCGCGGAAGTTTAAAATAAGTAATTACAATTAGTGCCAAAAATATGTTTTCCAAGTTTTACAACAGGATATAAATGGATTTTCATACAACTTTTGCCAACCGCTGATTGCCTAGTACAGCAATTTCGATTAATACCGGTGGACGAAATATTATTCGGTGGACGAAATAATTTGAGAAACTAAACATAACTTGTTTAGCTGTTAAGGAAAACCTTGTGAGGAAACTTATACACCTCAGAGTTTTCCACTCTTCTCTGAGAAGAGCCCACAGGCACCTCAACTCTAAAACTCAACAAAGCCTATAGGAGATTTCTGAAACAATGAAATTTTACAACAGGATATAAATGGATTTTCATACAACTTTTGCCAACCGCTGATTGCCTAGTACAGCAATTTCGATTAATACCGAAGAAGGTGGACGAAATAATTTGAGAAACTAAACATAACTTGCTTAGCTGCTAAGGAAACCTTGTCAGGAAACTTATACACCTCAGAGTTTTCCACTCTTCTCTGAGAAGAGCCCACAGGCACCTCAACTCTAAAACTCAACAAACGTCATGATAGTTCGCAATCAAACGGCGCGCGTCGACCGCGACACGCGCTCCCATTATCGTATTTCAGCCGGTCATTTGTGCACTGAATCACTCACCTGACTCGGGTGATGTATCACCCCCGTTATTGCCGGCCAGGGGTCGCAAACATTCGCACGAATAACAGTTGATATCTGACAATTGAGTATTTTTCTCAAATCAAGTCAGGATGTATTTCTCCTTGAAAGTAGATGATAAATAAATTGGTGAAAAAAAATTCATTTCGATCAAATAACAACAAAGTTAAAATGAGAAACTTACATTGTCATGTAAGGAACCCTAAACTTTGGCTAAAAAGAGACAGAAGACTCCGTCAATTTTCACTCCTGTACTTTTTAGGTATTTATTTGTCACAGAAGTTTACAAAAAACTATTATTAAATCAGCAAAACTGTGTCGCAAACATTACCACAATCGATTATTATTATTTTATCGGTTCTCTACTGACCACAATTATTCTCCTCACAAAATTAAAACTATTAGGCTTGCTTACCACGGCATCCAAGTATGAGTGTGTAAACCAACATCTTTGAAAACACTACGAAAGATTTTCAGACATGTAAGTTTCCTCGTAATATTTTTAAACTAGATTCTAGTGACATTAATATTTAGCTGTGTAAACCCAACATTTATACGAGTATATTATACTCAATTATATACTCAGCTAGACCTTGTCTAACTTTATATATCTAATATAAAAATATGAAACTGTTTGTGACCCCTGGCGTACGTTTAGCGAGGCTATTCACTATATAGTGACTTTGGTCACGGCATGTTGATTACTAAATAAATTTTCTATGAGAATATTCGTTAGGCATTTGAAAGCGCGTATTTTATGACCAAGTTTAATGTATGGTTTAATTTCACGACTCTAGGATCCATAGACAATTGTTATTATGAAAAAAAGGCGTGTGGCACTCGGAGACTTCCGCGGTAAAGCTATTGCATAGAATTTAAAGTTATTTTTAGTTTTGCCATCAATCGAAAAGTAGAACTTTTGGTACCAGGCTAACTTCACACTTTTTAGTACTTTTTAATAACTTTTTGAAATATCACGGCGTAATATTTCAAAAAGTCATTAAAAAGTTCTGCTATTTTTCGATAGATGGCAAACTAAAACTAAAAATTGTGGAGTTGTAGGTACTCCACAATTGTGTGCTTTCATGCTAGCCTAGTACCAAAAGTTCTACTTTAGGAGTGCCAGGCTATTTTCGTTACGAAATTTCTGCATTCGGTCTGCACCGTCAAAGCCCGCGATAGAAGCTATGCAATAGCTTAAAAAAAATGTGAGCTGTTTTGCACTCGAAAATCTAAAAACAGTTGCAAACTATGCTCTTTGGATACCGAAAAAATCAAACGACAAAGTTTTCCACGACACAACAATGTTTATTTTTATTTTAAAAAATTCTGCATTGGAAAATTCTCGAGCTATGTTTTGAATGGCATTTAATTATTCCGAAGTGTCCATTGCGCGCTATCAATGAAATGCGAATTGGGAAGAAGTTGTCGGGGAGCGTGCTAACGGGCGGACGGGCGGGGAACGGCGCGGAAAGCACTAAAACTCACACTAAAACTGCTATCAAGGTGAACGGCGTTTTGTTACAGGCAAGTAGAGATGAGGGTGGTTTATCGATAGTTTTGAAGTGAGTGTTCACCTAAAAATATTATTTAGGCCTGTAGGGCATTTTTTGTAATGACAAAAATCCATTTAATTCGATTAATGTTACCGTAACCGACACTTCAGGTAATTTTTCAAGTTTTCTTACCTTACCAGAGTACCTGCATGTTAAGTTAAATAATGGAAGCAGGCGTCCATAATTAGCAGGTTTAATCTGTCCTACCTGCATTTTATTTTTTCTCAAAATTAAAAGTGGGCGTCTAAGTTGGAAAGTTTCTTGTTTCGATTTCGATTCGAAGAAAGATTTTTGTTTCGAGCTCTATATATTTGTCCATCAACATATTTTATTTATTCGACAAGTTGGTTATAATTAGAGAATGCAATACCGGGATACCGGGATCCCGAAATACCGGGATCCCGCATACCTTTAGCGGGACTAATCCCGGTCTAAATTTTAGCGGGATCCCGCGGGACTGGCGGGATTGCAAAGAAGCGTGGTTCATGTGTGCTACTATGCACGAGGCGGCGCGTGAACTGGCTGGCGAGGGTATGAGAGGCCCAGTATGAACAGTTCTGGCTTAACCGCCCAACAGCCTAGGTCTGGTAATATAAGCAACCTTGAGGTGATGATTAAGAAAGAAATGAACTATTTCGAGTCCGGTGGATTAAAAGGCACGTACCTTTAATTCACCTATAATTCGTTAATGACTATTGTACCAACCAGGGTCGAAGTTGAGCGGGCTTTTTCAGCCGCTGGATACCTTGTGTCTAATATCAGAAGCCGTTTGGCAGACGACACAATTAACACTTTAACTTTTCTACGTAGCCATTTCCAAAATAATTTATATGTAAATCTAAAAGTATTAATAAACCATATAAAGTGTACCATGAAGCTTGTTTAATTTGGGTAAAAATTAAGACCATGAAAACGAAACGACTGATAGAACGACTTTATTACGATTAAAATTTCAAAAGTTTAAGACTACCCTGCGGGATTCCGCAAATACCGGGATCCAGCGGGATTAACATAGTTCAATCCCGCAAATACCGGGATTGAAATTATCTGGCGGGATTGCATTCACTAGTTATAATACCTAGGTACATATTTTAGCTGAAAATACAGTTGATAAGCGTGACCAGAAAAAAATACTTTGTACTTATAGGTAATTGTGAATTTTGTTAATGCTATGATAATGCTATAATGTTTGTATTATGCTGTATGAATGAATTAGCTATCATTCTTTCATTCATTCATTGCGTTATCAGCGTCACTTATTGCATTTAAGATGACATCCCTTCTTCTTATTAAAAAGAAATATATACAGACAAGAAAAGTTTGTGTCCAAAAAGTTGGTTCACATGTCAGGTGACCAAGAGCTGGCGGTTACTTGGCCCAACAGCTAACCCTGGCCAGTGTTTTGAGCGCCCCTAAGCGAGCATTTGGACGTTGTAAATATTTTTCACTTAGTTGTATATATCTGGGTGACCGAGCTTTGTTCGGTAGTATATCTACCCACCAATAGATGGCAGCAGTGATCATATTTTTTTTGGTAAATTCGACATTTTCTAAAAATTAATCCTAGCTAGATCCATTTATCGCCCCCAAAACCCCCTGTATACTAAATTTCATGAAAATCGTTCGAGCCGTTTCCGAGATTCGGATTATATAGAAATATATATCCAAGAATTGCTCGTTTAAAGGTATATATATATATATATATATATATATATATATATATATATATATATAGAGATCTCTTCCCGCTAAATGTTGATCATTCGCGACGTCACGCGAGTACTTTGTTGATCCGAAAACGCATGTTGATCCGACGCCTTTTGTTGATCCAATATGCATCTCTGGTAACTAATGTGGCTCCAACCGGATCAACATCTACAGTCATGAAACTTTTTACTAGCGTTCGCAAAAGTTGATCCGATATACAAATCCACCTTGCGATGGTTACGGAAAATGTTGATCCCATTCAAATGAGCCAATCAGAGCACGGCAAACGATCGGATTGGCTGAAAGCATCCGCGACGTTGCCGCTTCGTAGGTTTATACAAAGATCTTTATTTGAAAGTATCTAGCATGTATCCAGTTTAAAAAATTAGTTTGAGTATAGAGCTTGGTGTAACTTTGCGACTAATTCCCTAAGTTGCACTTTTTCGACTATAGGAGCGGTCCGCCGTCAAAACCGGTGGGTTATGACCTGGCGGGAGCGCGGTGCATACAAAAGTGAATCCCGTACTCCCGCCAGCGGGTCCGTCGTGGACACAGACAGTTTTAGTGGGTGCAACTTAACCCATGTGTTTCCCCCTGCCGGAGTGGTATGCTTTAGGCATTTTCTGTCTATTAATAAAAAAACCGGCCAAGTGCGAGTCGGACTCGCGCACTGAGGGTTCCATACCATAAACCAAGTAAAACGTCACTTTTGTTTATGAATTTAGGAGTATTATTTACGAGTAGGTACTTTTGCTGGCGAACTGCAAACCTAACTTTGTTTTTGGTGGTTTATTGTTATCTTTACTTAATATTATAAAGAGGAAGCGTAACGATGTTACGCTTCCTCTTTATAATTTTAAGTATAGATAAATTCGAAGAGGAAGCGTAAAATGTATATACGTATGTTCCTATTGATCATAATTATTTCAGATTTCTGGAACGATAAACTTCGGAGATAAGGGGGGGGGGGGGGGCGGTATTTTTTTCGACAGTTTGCCCAATTAAAAAAACTATCGGCTACAAAAATAAATAAAAATCGGTTTTCGAATACACAAGTAACGCCTTTTCATTTGATACCCCACTTAATATTGTTATCTCATTTTGAAATTTCAACAACCCATTTTACCTTTTAACATAATACCTAAATAATATCGAGTTTCTAAATAGATAGGTAAATAATCAAATATGGATTACTAGCAGATACCCGCGGCTTCGCTCGCGTAAATTTCAGATTTTCCTATTCTCACGGCAAACCATGAATTTCCCGGAATAAAAAGTAGCCTTTGTGTTCATTTACTCGTATCTCCATTCCAACTTTCAGCAATAAATTTTCTTAGTTGAGGTTTGAAGTAATGTTTTTCCGCGTGAATAACCATTTTTCACTATTTCCGCGGAAACCATTGATTTTCCCGGAATAAAAAATAATAAAAAAGCCATCAAAATAACGATATTTTAATTTCTTTTTTTAAAAAAGGGAACCGCCTTAAAAAATCAACCCACTGAAAAGCACAAAATAATTTTCTAATAAATCTGGGTACACCTACTTAATTCCTCAATGCCTGAAAACAAAAGTTTTTAACCAGTGCGTCCTTCCCGTCCTCACCTATGGTGCTGAAACGTGGACACTCACACACGGCCTGATCCACAAATTTAAAGTCACGCAGCGGGCCATGGAGAGGGCGATGTTAGGAGTTTCCCTGAGGGACAGAATCCGAAATGAGGAGATCCGCAGGAGAACTAAGGTCACTGACATAGGCCAAACCATAAGCAAGCTGAAGTGGCAGAGGGCAGGTCACGCGTGTCGTAGGGGCGATGGCCGGTGGAGCCGAAAAGTCCTAGAGTGGAGACCGCGTACAAGTAAACGTAGCGTGGGGCGCCCTCCAGCTCGTTGGACCGACGACATTAAGCGGGTGACGCGAAGCGGCTGGATGAGCAAGGCTGAGGACAGGGTGTAGTGGCGCTCGCTTGGGAAGGCCTATGTTGAACAGTGGACGTCCTATGTTCAACAGTGGACGTTCGCAGGCTGATGTGATGATGATGATGATGTGACACCTACTTAGTTTTTGAAGTCGGCGCCAAATCAAAATTCGCAAATCATTTTAAGCATGCTGTCAGTTCATATCAGTTCGGTAATTACAGCGTGAAGTAGTATTTTTTCCACGTGAATATCTATTTTTCACTTTTCCTGCAGAAACCATTAACTCTTCCGGGATAAAAGTAGTCTATGTATTCATCCAGGATATAACCTATCTCCATTCCAAATTTCAGCCAAATTGGTTTGTACTTGCGGCTGAAGATTTTTTGAAATAGTCAAAAATAGTCATTGAACAAATTCACCCACACGGTAACAAACAAAAAACCTGCGCAAACGTCTTCCCGCAATAAAATCTGTCAAGCAATAATTGAAAGCTTGTGTTGTTGCTTTTGTAAACAAAGTTCGATTCACAAACGCAGTAGCTAACGCATTTTTCTTACCTTATTTCTCTTACGAAGTAGTCTAGTGGGTTCTTTGTCACACGTAGAACGCGACGTTGCCGCTCTGCGTAAGATGCCTATTCGTCAGTTTTGGCTCCGGATCCACTTATTTTAAGTAAATGTCGCATATGAGTTAAATATATTGTGGATCTAAGAAATCCTTTTCAGTATGATTTTTTCGGCCGTTATTGGATCAACAAATATTGGTCAAATCGCTGACGAGTATGTCGAAAATCTGTTCGTGCAGATCCACTGACGTCACACGCGCATTAGGGGCGGATCAAAGTATATCAGTTTGCCTGATGCAGAGCTGAGTAAACACGTGAAATAGGGGGATCAACATTTGTTCCAACATCCCACTGGAGCAACATTTACCGTGAACGGATCTATATATATATATATATATATATATATAGGATTTTAGAATTATTGATAATATAAAAACCCAAATTCGCTACTATTTTACCTCGAATTTCCATCGATTTTAGATTTCGTCCGTCTCTACAGTTTCAGAGCAACGGGAGAAAGTGAATTCCTTTCACCTGATAGGACGGTTATTAGCCAATTCGATACCCATTCCTATCCTAATAGAGGGATAATAAAAGGGACTCTCTCTATTTTTTCGTTTATTCGCCGAAAAGGTAAAAATAAAATTTTCTTATTCAATTTGTCAGAGGTTATTCCGCGATCTTTTTTATCAAAAATAACTGAGTAACGTGTAGTGAACTAACCTAATGTTTGCTTTGTTATTGGATTTTGATGAAGATAAGATATTGAATTGCCCAAAAAATATTTTCATTAATCTACCTACTTAGCTGCCGGTGACGTACTTAGCACTTGGTGGCTTTCGTCCACCTGGTAGGTCTCAGAGTACTATTTTTTCTTATGAAACACATGTGGCACTTCAGGTTAGTGACTTGTGATTTACTTGAACCTATAAAATCAAAATTGTATAGGTAATTAAAACGATTTCAACACATATTAAATCCATATAATTATCTGAAGATTACTGCATCGATAATAATAAAATTAGCAACAAGCAAAAGTTTCAAAATCGAAGGTCATTCATCATTAAAAAAGGATTGTGTGGTTTTATGAAACCACGGTAAAAGTGAAACTTTTGTGGCCTTGGCTGCTCTGACGAGCGCCTTTCACTTTATCCCTACTCCGCGGCCGACCGTCACGCAACATGCAACACACAGACGCAAAAGTTTGAGACGATGTAATAACAGTTTCACTTTAAAAAATATTCACATTTATTGGAATTCAGATAATTTCAATCCATGACTTTCTATGCCATTCATGAGGCTCAATTTGCTAATATGTCTTTGAATACGTTTAATTGAACAAAATTTAAAAATTACAAACATACGAACATAATAACAAATATACGAATATTACGGAATTCTAAAAATATTGCAGAATAAGAGAGGCCCATTTACCGTATAAGTGACGTGACACTTGACGACCTCCGTGGTTGAGTGGTTAGCGTGCCGGTTTTCAAGGCGCCGCCATCTCCGAGGTTCCGGGTTCGATCCCCGGCCGGGGCAATGTAGAAAAATAACTTTTCTACATTGTCTCGGGTCTGGGTGTTGTGGTACCTTCGTTGTTTCTGATTTCCATAACACAAGTGCATAAGCTACTTACTATGGGATCCGAGCAATGTATGTGATGTTGTCCTCTATATATTTATATATATAAAAAAAAGTAAAACCTGCACCGTATAAGTCACCTATCTACCTTCCTCTTTGAAATCGGTTAGTAATATAAATAAAATACCAGACGCTATCATTTACCATCCTTCCCTTTTTACCCTTTGCGTGGCAAAAACAGTCGGGACACGTGTGTTACAAGATGAAAACACGTAAATTACGTTTTGATGCCGCTGAACAAGCCGGCAGGTTCGAACGGCCGTGCTGCGTGTAAACCGTACGTCGGGCGAGGGCGTAGCGGGGCTGAGCGGGGCGCAGCGGGGCAGAGCGGGGCGCAACGCCAGATGCGGGTGATAGTGCGCGTTAATATTACAGGTGCACTTGATCTATGGCCTCGACGTGGTTTGAAGGGGAACATACGATAAGCGATTGGCGGAAACACTTCTGTCTATCCTGTGTGGCGCTATATGACACTCTATTGTTAGCGTGCTGAAGATTTATGTTTAGTTTTCATTAATATTTTGCGTCACCGTGAAGTATTTAATATGTATAATTTTTGGAAAACAAACCTCTTTACGATTAATATTATATTTTATGGAATTTGAAAATAGAAATGTAGTTAGTTCTGTCAGTGATTGAAAAAGATATGTCGAAAAAAATGTTACTAATTGAATTATTGATTTATGAAAAAATACAAAAAGATAAATAAGTGGAAAGAATCTTTTATTCACAATCCTGGACCTGTAAACGAAAAGGAATTTCAATAATTTGGAGAAGACTGGGAAGAATTGCTTTCAGATCCGAAGAGGGACGACATCAGGGACTATAACGTACTACCGTTACCCTGGTGCAATTCTACGCCCACGAGAAGGTACATGTTAATGTATTTGTGTTTTAGAATGTACAAGACATTCACAATTCCGCATTCTTTTATAAGGGTGTTTGCGTGATGGCTGTTAAAATATCAAAGATTTAAATCTTTGTAAAATATAGAATAAATTGCCAAAAGAGATAAGAGATTGTACAACTTCTCTATAATCTTTATACCTGACACATGTATGCAAATAAATTGTTTGATTGATTGATTGATTTACAAATCTTTACCAGTGTGTGTACTAAATGTAAAGTAATTTTGGATTCTAAGAGATTCATGTTTCATAAGTTTATGGTAGGAGATTGAATGTACTACATATTATTGTGTGTAGGTACATAATGTGTAAAGGAGAGAGATACTCGTTGTTTAAATGGTTTCAGGTAAGTGACTCAAGATGCCATGTGATCGTTCCCGGCGTGAATGGATGTCCCGCGGTGTAGCCTGGCGGTAGCAGCAGTTGGTGTCTCACGGTGCAGTCTGGTGGTAGCAGCAGTCGGTGTCTCACGGTGCAGCCTGGTGGTAGCAGCAGTTGGTGTCTCACGGTGCGGCCTGGTGGTAGCAGCAGTTGGTGTCTCACTATGCAGCCTAGTGGTGGCAGCAGTTGGAGTCTACGGTGCAGCTTGGTGGTGGAGCAGTTGCTGTTTCAAGGTGCAGCTTGGTGGTGGAGCAGTTGGTGTTTCAAGGTGCAGGCGAAATTGTCGCTGGCGGCAACGTGCTACGAGAGTCGAGTACGTCGGTGGATGTCGCTCTTAACAGTGCTGGCAGCTGGATGGCAGGCAAGACGGCCTGCGGTACAGCGACGCACACCCCGTACATCACCGAACCGATAAGCGGCTAATAGATTTAGAGATAGTCATAGATTGCACAGGCGTCATACATTGCAGTTGTTATCGAGACTTGAGCTTAATGGGTCGCGTATTCTCGTTTGTACTTGCGCTATTATACCTGCATCGCTGCAAACTATGTTGTTTGGTGATAACTGATAATGGTTTATGATTATTGATTATTATTAATTAATATATTTCAAAGAGGTTTTATAATCAAACAACTATAAATAAGTAGAGAAAAATTAATGTTTTCATAAACATTCAATACAATTTAATTTTGTAAAAAAAAGTCAGTTTGAATTGAATCGAATTTTGAATTTAAATTGATCCAACTCGTACTAATTTCACAGTATAATTGTAATTTGCTATCTAAATATCGAATAATTATAATCATTTATAACTTGAAATAAAGTAAGAGAAAGCGCTGAAATTTATTGTTGGGTCAGCAAACAAACTGCTCATTGATATTATTGTGACTAGATGACTGAATTGTTTTAGATGAAGACATATTAACTACACATATTATAATTCAAGTCAGTTCTGCTTAAACAGTTTTTTTGGACGTTTATGTTATTTGGCAGTTATCAGTAAATACTTGTTATTGTTCACTCAAAAAGTAATCGGCAACGTTGCTTGTAATTGGCAAGTTGTAACAAATTTTAAATGTCGATAATGTGATAGGGAAACACATCACAATCACATAGGTGGGTAAATTTTGGTACTAAAATAAAAAGTTATTAAAGAAGCATTACAATAACGTTACAATCAACTTAGATAAAGAGTAAGCACTTGTAGGAAACGTTAGTGCAGTATGTGCACTTGATGTTATTTTTATTGAATTATTTTGTTATATAGTTATCAACACAACTATTCGGTTATTGATTCAGACAAAACTATTTCTAACGTTCATTTCTAATATTCTGTTTTGGTAGTTCTGCATTTTCGAATTATTCATAATTACATAATCTGATATTATTTTATCAACTCAATAGGGTTTTCTTTAATTGACTACGGATTTATTTACAATTGTGTACCTCGCAACATTGCTCAAGACTCACAACTATAGTTATAAAGGATAAAACACAACTAATGATAGTAACAAATCCTAAGACAAGTGACTTATGTTAACCATAGCGTATATTGAATACCTATTATCTTTGGATATTTCTTGGATAGAGTCGCTTTTTTTTCTTGATAGATATATATCTACTTAGATAAACTAAATAGATGAAACTAAAAATGAGTTTATTTTACATTTATATGTTAAAAAAAAATTTAAAAATAATGAGTTAAGGAATATAGGCAGAATGAAATTAAAAGATATTTGTTATATATATATTAATAGAAAATATTCTCAACTAAAATTATGAATGGGAAGTCGTCATTGTTCTATTGGCAGTCAATGTAATAAAATAAATAATTTTTTGAGAAGGAAATTGTGTCATACGTAAAATGGCTAACTGAATAATTTGGCGTTACTAAAAAAATTGTGATTTTGTTAACTGAAATAAATATTTTATTAACTTCACCTAAATACGATTAATAAACGCGGTTGAAAAATACTTCGTATGCTCGTATAGAGAGAGTTGCAAGTCCAGAACCTAAATTTTATTCTTGAAATATTGCTTGAGTTTTTACCCATCCACCCAGTTACCTACTGAATTGGACAATTTTGGTTTTATTAGATTCAGTACATTTTAATCTAGGCTCGTACGTTTTATTTCAAAAAATACTCGAGTAAGTTTTAAGGTCAAAAATATGGATATTTAGACTCTAATAACTTTTAACTTAAGCAATACTTCTTAAAAAGTTAAACATTTCTAAAAGTTATGAAAACCGGATTATACATATTTACGAGTAGGAAAACGTTATTGGTTTTTGTATGAAAGCTTACAGCTGGACGATAGTAAAAGTTTTACCAGTCGAAATTGTTTTCGTAACGATCTATGATTAAACGATATTATAGTAATGGGCACATCAAAAACGGTAATCATTGTATAACTTATTTTAATTATGATATGAAGTAGTGTTGACAGTATAAGTTAAAATCTGTGGTATAAGTTTAGTGGTTTAATAGTTTAAAATTATGGCGATAAGCATTCATTTCTTCGAATTAACTTCATAATTACGCAAGTTTGGACAAAAGACAAAGTTGCTCGATATCTATTATTATGAATTGGTACTGTGATTGTTTACTTACTAAGAATTTCGTTGAGCTAGGTCACGGAGTACATAATAGTACTAAAGGTACAGAAGGCTCACTCGGCAAGATGATTTAAAAATCGAAAATGATTACAGAAATAACTAGTCAAGTTGCAAATATAGAAGCAATCGCTTAAAGACTGTATGGGTTAAATTATTTTAGAACGGGTGATAGATATTTTTGATTCGCTTTGACAGAAAGGAAATATAGTAAGATTTTCCGTTGCTACGTATTGAGGAATAGAGTGATCGTTCGGTTGGAAATTTTGTATAAAACCTGTTGAATTATATTATAACCATATAACTGAATATTGTTCAAGACACTAAGAGTAAAAAGAAAAGATCCTAACACCTGATGGGCAGTATGAATTATATATACCTAATACCTATAGTAGTTCGGTCAACCTAACTATTGAGATTTGACAATAGGATTCATTTTTTTTTAACGAACTATTAATTTCGTCTTGAGAAAGTTATAAGTACCTACTTATACCATTTTATAACGAGTAAAAGCCCAGCAGTAGAAATTACTAAGAAAATTCTGATTAATGTCTATATTTAATTGAAACGGTAGACACATGATTGTTCACCAGAAACTTGAAAACACAAGAATATATAAAAAATCTTCCAGTTTAGAAGCAGATGATTGATGGATTTATGTACCTAAGAATTTTGTGTTTAAGCGCATCTGGGAGTATAAGGTGACTAAGGATGGATTAAGATACGGTAGTGCCAATGTGTTGCAGACGGCAAAACCTTAGCAATATTTAAAAAAAAAAAACAAATAGTCTTTTTAAATACGAAAGTCATCCCATACCATATCGAATATTAATAATTATGTCCAATCCATTTGTTAGGTTAGTAACAAAGAGCTTGAGAAAGACGAAAAGGGAAATAAAAATGGTTGTCATCTATTTCTTTAAAAATATGTCATTATAGGAATATTCGTATTTATTTCACTTAAATTTGATACGTATTCACAAAATTGTGAGACTTCGTAATTAGATTAAATTCAGCACTTTATTTTAATTTTTCTGGCGGTCGATTTAGATATTGTGACCTCACATGTCCCACTGGTGACTTAAGGAAAAATTGGTTAGCACTGTTATTTTTTTACCGCGTGTTAAAAAACACAGATGTAAAAAACAAATATTGTGAAGCCATTTCACGAGCTAAAAAATAAATGAAAACGCCATGTAATTATTAGTATCATGAGTGGTAATGGTATGCAAGAGTCATAAAAAAAGAGTTCAATAGATTTGATATAGAAAGAAACAAAAAACCGTTTGATATTAAAATGAGAGATCTAGTGAGAATTGAAAGAACATAATGTATAAACAAGGTTGCGATAAAAGTATAAAATTAAGACCGAAATGTTTATGTTTATATTATATATAGTGTAACTAAAATATTGTATCATGAGGATTGGAGGATAATTTTGTTACAAAAAAAAGGATTAACAACATAATATTATTATCATTATACACGATTGATGAAGCACATCCTTGGTCCTGTTTTAATGGAGAGGGTAGTGAGTAATCCTTTGCGAGGATATACTGATGGTTAAAAATAAAATTTTGTGATTTAGATATGTGTTTCAGAGAGATTATAATATTAATTTTTTTATTGTGTGGTTTTATGAAACCACAGTCAAACTTTTGTGGTCTTGGCTGCTCTGACGAGCGCCTTTCACTTTGTTCCTACTCGGCGGCCGACCGTCACGCGACTTGCAACACATAGACGAAAAAGTTTGAGACGATATAATAAAAGTTTCACTTTAAAAATATTTGTTGACGTTATAGGATCTAATGCATGGAATGGAGTATTAATTTGTAACAGCGAGACAATGTATTGAGATGAAACATCGTATGTTAATTCTGCCTCATTGTGTATTAGTACAAACTGGAAGTTTGTATTTCAATTAGTGTAAAGTAATTTTTGTTTGATGTTTTGATGCAAACAAGGATTGTTCCTCATGAAGTTAAAATTGTAAATGTTTAATTGTAGTGAAATATGCACCTCGTTTCTACACTGTTAAAGTAGCATGATAGTGTAACAGACCATTTGAAGTGCAATGTGCACGTATACTTAGTTCTTACCCCCCCTACACTGCTAAAGTAGCATGATAGTGTAAAAATACCATTAATTCCGCACTGCTAAGGTAGCATGATAGTGTGGACGACCATTATTCCTACACTGCTAAGGTAGCATGATAGTGTAGAAGATCATTATGCCCACACTGCTAAGGTAGCATGATAGTGTGGAAGACCTGGAAGTGCAAGGTGCACGTACTTAAAGACTTTAAACGCAATACAATAATTTGATTTGTTTAATTTTGTTAATAATATAGAAAGTGCATAAAGTGTATTGTGTGTTCAATGTTATTTGTTTAAATTAATGATTATAATAAATAAATAAATAAATGTCAATTATTCATATGAATGCAGGTACATTAGGTGGTCAGCAATAACAATTATTATCCTTATATATTCTGCCTTATGGCGTATGAATTAAAAAAAAAAACTAAATGTAAATATTTGTTTGATTAAATTAGAAATTATTTTTTTCATAATTTTATAATAGATATAAGTCAGGATGTCGATGACTGTAAATTGATAATTTATAAAGACAAAAATTAGTAATTCAGAATGTCAATTTGTAACTATCATTTTTCATAATATTGTTCGCTATAATTCAAGATGTCAATAATTGAAAATTCATAATTATAAAGTCAAAAATTAGTAATTCAGATGATGACAATTAATACTTATGGGTTACCCTGAAATGTTTTGTAATTGTTACTAGTTTCACCAATTTTAATGTTTGTTTGTTTGTAATCAAGTTACCGATTGAACTTAAATTTTGTATACATGTGTAATTGGATAACAATTATGACTTGGAGCTGATCTGATGATGAACAGGAAAGTTGTTATAGGAACTCGGTAGTTAAATGACACAACCCCATCGAGTTTAGACTCGTTTGATCCGTTTTGACAAGTACTTTGGTGCTAGATGATAACCTGGATCTGGTGCTGAGAAGGATATTAATAAAATGTATAAAAGCTTTCTTTATAAAAAATAATTTTAAATGATATCATACGGTTTTGATAATATGATTCTTAGGTTATTTGATGTTTGTTTGTAACAGTGTTCAGTATTTCGCGGGGACGCGAAATGTATATCAGGATGGACGAGCTGTTAGCGTGCTGAAGATTTATGTTTAGTTTTCATTAATATTTTGCGTCACCGTGAAGTATTTAATATGTATAATTTTTGGAAAACAAACCTCTTTACGATTAATATTATATTTTATGGAATTTGAAAATAGAAATGTAGTTAGTTCTGTCAGTGATTGAAAAAGATATGTCGAAAAAAATGTTACTAATTGAATTATTGATTTATGAAAAAATACAAAAAGATAAATAAGTGGAAAGAATCTTTTATTCACAATCCTGGACCTGTAAACGAAAAGGAATTTCAATAATTTGGAGAAGACTGGGAAGAATTGCTTTCACTATGTTCAGCACCTGTAGCTTTATAACACACTAGCTAGCGGACGCCCGCGGCTCTGCCCTTGTGAGTATTAATTTCTCATTAACCCAGCAAGAACCATGAATTTTCCAGGATAAAAACGAGTCAATCGAGAATATAAACTATCTCCATTCTAAATTTCAGCCAAACCAGTTCAGTAGTTGAGGCGTACAGGAGTAAAAACATAGACACATGCATACAAACTTTAGCTTTTATAATATTAATGTGATTTATGATCGTCACAGAAAACTGTCGATCGCTCAAATGGAATGAAGTCCAAAAATGTATGAGAATGACAGTTGTTGCGCATTAGTCGCGTGATCAATTTAGCGATCAACTGAAATTTTTGCGATTGATTGGTTTCTGCGGCTCGTACTTGCCTCGTACAACCTACTTGTCTTTCCAAGTGGCGACCCTTGTAAACCCTGCGCAAGTTGGTGTATTAAATTCATCGAGTTTCTAGTCTGTTCTTCTCGCTCCATAACGGTTTTCTCAACGATACGTTAAAGTCAGATATTTCGTAATCGTCAGATATTTCGTAATACGTCGTAAGTCGTATTTGACTATTTTTTTGAACGTTCTTTTTGGTTCATAATGACTTCTCGACATTCATTCCTTTTCATTTGAGTTTTCCTCTTTAGATGCCCTATGTTTTTTACCTTCCTTTGGTTCTCTAGCATGGTAATCCCTGGGATATAGGTGATCCTATTATTCTGCAATTGGCCCACTTATCTAAATTACTCTTTTGTCATAAAAGAAAACAAACGCAAACGCTCATAGCTTAAACCACACACCGTGTACCGTAGACGTGTTGCGAAGAACAGCCGAAATATTTGTTAAAACAACTCGTCTCGTGCGGCGCGGCGTGTGTGGAGTGTGTTTGCAGCACTAGGTATATTGGCACGCGCACAAGTGATTTATCAATTTCAATAACTAAACTTTATGCCACCTTTATTACGTTTTTTTTTTTTAATTTTGAGGGTATATTTAGTTTAAAACTGATATCTGATCCTACGAGTAAGAACGTTTTTGTTTTTTTTTTTTTTGCTTAGAAAAAATACCTTTCGGCTTAGGTCAACAAACTGGGACTTATGAAGAAATGACATACTTTCCACACTTTTATAGAAATTCGAAGTGTGCCAGTTCATTACATCACCGAGTTTCTTGCCAGTTCTTCTCGGTGCAAACTTTTAACTTTTCATAAGAGCCTATGTTTAAGCCTATGTGAAAAAGTTTCATTTTCATTACTTAATCTATTTGCGTGCTTGTGCACGTGTAAGTCAATATAAGATTTAGATCAAGTCGGTCAATCGGTCAAGACTCAATTTCAATTCAATATCTACTTTAACCTAAAATTATAATACTTTGTATTTTGTGACACTTCACAGAACCCTAAAAAGTTAAATTCACAAATCGCGCTAATACCTTCCTACCTACTTGGAACCATCTTTTTCGCGTTATCTAAGAAACGAGATTTTTACGATGCTTAAAACAGAGTTTTTTGCTGGAACGGCTCAAACTTTCAATTTTCCTGTCATTAAACGATTCTTAACGGTTCGCGAGGAACAAGTAGGACGGTGGAAAAACGTGAGGACAAGCCGGCGAGAGTCATAATATAAATACGCTGAACGAGAAATGGGATAGGTACTAGGGTGCCATTGTAAATGTTGTCACGTGAAACCATCATCGTGACCAGTGTCTTAAACCTTGGGAAAATCATAATAATTGGATTGCATTTAAAGGAAAACTGGTAACTGACTAATTGACTGATGATCAACGAAGTCGATGAAGTAAATAGTTTGGCATACGCTATACTCTACTAAAAAGGTTCTGAACATTCATCCCTCAAGGAGTATAATAGGAGGTCATAAGACTGTTGTGTGTGAGAATTTTAGATAAAAAAATTGAGTACTTACATAATTCACTCAGTACACAAACTATGGCAGAACAACAGCTAATTAATAAACAGCTAAACAGGGGCCGCGGGTTCTGATCTCATCGGGTGCTATAATTTGGATACTTATTCAATAATTTATAGATAGAACCTGCAATTTTAGCTTCATTTCAGACCATGACTTCGGGCTGGACGATGACAATCAATCACTCAGCGAATGAGTGACTTAAGTTTTTTTTAGATAAGAAGAGCCTTTTAAGAATTCCCACGGGATCTCTTGAACGAAGCGGAGGAACATTGCTAAGCATTACTTTTTGATCAGGCCAAAACAGTGCAGAGATTATTAACAATCTGTCCAGTAGTGCGGTGTTAATGCTGCAAGGTAGATAATCGGTGCATAACGCAATTCCTAACACCATTAGGTTTTTGTTCTTACTACTTTAATCCAAACAAACAAAAAGAAAAACCTTTCTTAGCTGGTTTCCTTCAGACAGTCGAGTACAAAAGCGTGATTGTAAGTGAGATAGAGACAAAAGCAGGTAACTGGCGGCGGTGAAGGCTTTGAGCTGCAACAATCCATTAGTACACTCACCTAGATCAAAGTTAATCAGACGACGAGCAAAAACGAGCTGCCGTCTATATGCACACGACGATTGTATACTCCGCTTGACTGATATGGTGTTTTTTAGTTCATATTCGAAAAAGTAAGTAAGGTTTACAAAATCTATTGATATTCCTACAAATTCTTATGCTTAAATTATTATGGTGAATAATATTTTGGAAATTATAGCAACAACATGTCACGTTACGTTGAGACGTTGTTGCACGTGATACAGTGGAGACATGCAGCGTCGCGGAAGAATATAACAGAAAAACGACCTTCTATCTGAATAAGCCATTTATAAAAAATCTGTTTCTCAACGTTTTTAGATATTAGTATTACCAACACATTAAAATAAAAATTTCAATTACATCCATTGTAGTTTCCGAAAAAACTGAGATGTTGGAGCATCCTTAGATGTTGAACTGAGATGTTGGAACTTTTGGGAGAACTTTCTATCGAGAAAATTTTATCGAACCGTTTTTCTGCTTCTCAGCGATTTTAGGTTAAAGACTGAAAATACATGACTTTAAAATTTTAGTTTTTGTCGTTATAGTTTTTAAACTAAATTTTACTAAATATCGCTTAAATACAGCTTCCGCCGTTAATGGGATTAGGATTAATTTGTTTTATTGTGACAAAAACGCTTTGACACGATATTATGACTTATATTTTGTATCAGAACTCATTATGCACCTCACCTTACCTACACCTTGCGTCTTTGTGTGCCAAACGATCCGTAGAGTATACTCCCGCTGAGCGCAGCGTGTAAGCGTAATGTGAGATTACATCAGCGACTTCAAAGACGCTTTGTCGCGAGGTGCTAATGCGGCGTTATTACGCGTCTTTGTGTGCCAGTGTGCACCTTGCCTTGCTTTATACGGGGTGTAATACTTTTAATGGACTGATAACATTGTTCGCCAATGCTCTTACTTTCAGCTCTATAAGTATTTGTTTTGATTATTGAGCTACAAGTGTTGATAGGTACAGTTAACAGTAGTAAAAACAAGTATAAATTAGAACACAGTCATACACACCAGCTTACATTGACATGACGTAACATTATTTACTTGACTGTGGTTATAAGCAGATATAATATTTCTGAGTTAACAAAATTAGGGCATATTATATTGGCCTTTTAATTGGCGATACGATGAACATACCATAATAGTAGGTACCTATATGTATACTATGTTTATATCAACAGGAGAATTCATTTATTAGGCTCCAGGGGTCCTGGAGCCTGAAGGTTTAAAATCCGGGGTTTGAAATCCGGAGACAATTATTTGCCTCAGTGGTTAAAGAGAGGAAAGAAAAATGACTGAAAATGCAAGAAAGACAACGAATTTTTCCGTTTTTATGTTGAGGTAAGGAACCCTAAAGAAACATTAAGGTCAAAGACATATTTACTTTAGTTTGACGAATTATTTTTCGTTATAAAGCAGGGTCATTTGTGATGATACCTATTCGCGGCAGCCTTGTGTGGATACAATTAACTTAATAAATTAATATAGACCAAACTGGCCATTAGGCTGAGGTTACGTCGTTAACATAAGAGTATTAATCGACTACATTAAATAAAATGATATATTCTTAACCGACTTCAAAAAAAGGAGGAGGTTCTCAATTCGTCGGAATCTTTTTATTATCCTTCATGCGATTAAAGTCATGACTGCAGCTCAGTCATACGCACCAATATAATAGGAAAGACCATAATATTGTTCAGTAAAATTGACTCTTGACTCTTGCAGTAATAAAAGTCACTGTTTTGTAAGATTCTTTATACATGGAAACAATATTTTGTAGCAAACTTTCAATGGATAATGAATTGCAATATATTATGTCATAAGAGGTCGTTGAATATCACTGAGATATAGAAAAAGGGTTCTGACTAATTTATTCACTATCTGACTCTCCCTCTCCCAAACTTCGGTCATAGAAGGTCTTAAAGACCTCCGTGGTTGAGTGGTTAGCGTGCCGGTTTTCAAGGCGCCGCCATCTCTGAGGTTCCGGGTTAGATTCCCGGTCGGGGCAATGTAGAAAAATAACTTTTCTACAATTTCTCGGGTCTGGGTGTTGTGGTACCTTCGTTGTTTCTGATTTCCTTAACACAAGTGCATAAGCTACTTACTATGGGATAGGAGCAATGTATGCGATGTTGTCCTTTATATATTTATATTTATTTATATATATTTATTAAGCTAGCTATTTGTTTATGATGTAGACCAGAAATAAGGAATGACTAATTCTCTCAAACTCCTCTATACCCAAAGTGTTAACCTATTGCGTTTTTACCTATTACGATGAATTTGTTTTTTTTTTCATGCAATCAGCTCCCACATTGGTAGACTTGACACATTCTGCTCCTCTTCAGTAGAACCGCACCAGAGGTCGACAGGTCATCAAATAACTATCCATCATTAAGCACCACAACTGACATCCATCACTATAATACAGCTGTACTGTTCTGTCATAGTTACAGTTAACATACAATTATGTAACCCATACGCGATCTTTACTAGCGCGCCGACCTTGGCATTCACTTTCGTGATTGTTAGAATAGCGCACCACTGCATGCGAAGCGATGATATTATAGTAAGGACCCTCCAGTCTGATACCATATCAGACTTGAGGGTCATACAAAAATCACAAAGGTCAAACGTGGTTGATGTTATGCCTGTGATAGTAGTATTTAATATGCATTTTTTACTTGAGTGACAGAATTAAAATCAGCACCGAGCGTTTTAGATAAACAAAAAATTAAGCTTACGTACGTGGCGTGAAACATAATTATTTTATTTTTTATTTTATTTTATTTTATTTATTTGGGTTTATTATTATTTCATATACTAGTGATTAAAAATAATTATTGCAAGATATAATGATAAAAACTACAGTGATAATATATAGGTCGGAGGAAAAGGTCAATTCATTTTGTTAACCCAATATTTCTATGAAAGTTGACACCACAGAGGACTTAAAATCAGCAGCCACTATTGACAGCCACTACCACCGCCATTACTGTACGTTAGTGGTATTATTTATTCGGTGATAGAAGTAACTTTATCTGAAGTCCAAATAAAGTAAACCGTAATCATGCGAATATTATGCTACTCTTTTAGATGTTGGCTAAATACGTTACAATGCAGTTAATAAAACGCGGATATTAGGTAATTTGTTGACATCATTTTATTTGAAAAAAATGTTATAACAGCAGAAATTATGTATAAATTTTCATTGTCATTTTCAATGTGGATCGCGAGGCTATAGTTCACAGCTATATAACATATCGTTTCGCATGTACCGGACCGTGGCATTAATATCTAAAGTAGGTTAAAAACTTGTAAGTTGTAATACCAGACTGGATCTTACGAAGATGGCAAAATACCATCTTATATTTTTTATAAATTATAATATAGATCGGAATTTTGTAGTATGGATATTTATAAATTAACATTATTAATAACTATTTTAATTAATAAAGTGTCCTTCCTAATGCAATTCGTGCATTCAATGAATAATTAGTATAATTTTTATATCGATTATAGACATCTTCGACTGCATAATCACTAACTCTCAGAGGAGATTAACGAGCGCATCTACTTATAAAAAAACCGGCCAAGTGCGAGTCGGACTCGCGCACCGACGGTTCCATACTATAAAAGAAGTACAACATTAAAAGAATCACTTTTGTTCATGAATTTACAAGAATAATTTACATGTAGGTACTTTTGTTGGCGAACCGCAAACCTAACTTTGTTTTTGGTGGTTTATTGTTATTATCAAAAAAAGTATAAAAGTTAGGGGGTTGATTTTATTTTTCCTGTAAAAAATACATTAATATCTATTGATTATAATTATTTTAGATATTTCGATCGACAAACTTCGGAGATAAGGGGGGAACAGTATTTTTTTCGACAGTTTGCTGAATTAATCAAAAACTATCGGGCATAAAAATAAATAAAAATCGTTTTTAGAATACACAAGTAACGCCCTTTCAAATAATACTCCACTCAATATTGTTATCTCATTTTGAAAATTCGAAGTCCCGGTTTCCCCCCCTTTTTAAATAAAAATAAAAAGAATTTTCAATATTTTATCAGTGCAATGGCGTTGGTATTACCTAATACTATTCCAAATTTCAAGTCGATAGCTTTGATAGTTACTGAAAAAATCGAGTGTGACAGACGGACGGAGAAAGTCTCACCATAAGGATTCCATTTTTACCAAGTTCGTATGGAACCCTAAAAATACGGTTGTAAAAGTCACGTTACGCAAAAATAACAAGAATCATAGATCGATGGTAGGTGGGTGGTTGGGTACTGTACGGAATAAGTGCGGGGTAGTTGTGTAGTGACAGAGTGCACATTAGCGTAGTTACGTTTGCCAACGGGAACTGATCAAAGGCGGGCGGGGTGGCCACGCGATTGGGCCCTTACGAGACGTTTTTACAACGCCTCTGCTTTTTTAAGGAGATCTGGTCCTTCCCTTACCATTTTTCCACCGCACCGCAAGACACCGGGTGGTTTCATCCCTATGTCAGCGCTATATATACCATCAGTATGCACAAAGTGGTTCGCTTCTTCATTTTTAGTACGCATGGCTAAGGTTTGGAATGCTCTCCTGAAGTCTGTGTTACCCGCATCTTACGACCTGGGTACCTTTATTAAATTATTATTAGTTCTAAAAATAAGCCTGTAGATCCGCCAAAATGTGGGTACATTTTGTCGAGTCAACAAGTTTTCATCAGTTTTAGGAAACTTGTATGGTGTCTTACAGATTCATTCATAATTGCGAAATAGACCAAAAAGACTGTACATTATGCAAACATATTTGAGGCTAATGAACTAAAGCAAACGAAATTATTTATATTAGTTTCATATTTGTCATTTCACGGACCCTGGAGTATATTTTCGTTCCAACCTGGGCCGTACCACCATCTCTTATAGCAGTATTATATTGTTTTGACATTTTCATACATTACCAGTATGAAAATTTTAAAACAATGTTACAATAATACTGCTATAAGAGATGGTGGTACGGCCCCTGGTCTCCCTACAGCGAAGGCTTTGATGTTGGGGCGCGTGCCGAGCACAAAAGAGCATCTCACGAGTGAGCTATGCCGCCGTGATGGCTGTACAGAGTAGATGTCTTGCTTCGCTCTAATGATGGCGCTAACACGCTCAATAAAGAGTGCCTTCTGATGCCTATCCCGAACCCTACCGGCAAAGGAGTACCGCCAAGCGATGTAGCGTTCCAATGCGATGCTGCACCAAACTACCAACCGATTGGTTTTAATTACCCATTCCAAAGCTATTTTTTAGGTTTCCGTACCCAAAGGGTTAAAACGGGACCATATTACTAAGACATCGCTTCCCGTCAGTCCGTCACCAGGCTGTATCTCTTGAACCGTGAAATTTTCGATTTTTTTTTTTGCTAATTTTTGTTCGATATTAATAATAATGGTAAAAGGTAAGTAATGATACAGCCGAAGATATAATCGTTACTTAAAATGGGTAAGTAAACTCACCCCTAAAGATTTCTAAACACAACGATACATTACTTGGCGGTGCGTCTCTGCAGGTAGAGTGGTATCTAGCCACGGCCGAAGCTTCCTACCAGACCAAACCTCAGACAAATTAGAAATTTTAAAAACTCATAGTGCAGGCCCATGGCGGGAATCAAACCCGCCATGGGCCTGCCATTATCTCTGGCAATAACTACATATCTAACATTTGACTTACAAGTGATGTAAATAACTTATTATGAGGATTGTTAACCAAACGGTTTTTAAAAGGTTAAGTTAACAGTAACACGTGTACGCTGAGGTCCGCAATAGTAACCGATAGCCTTTGTGAAGATCTCGCATGCAATTAGATAATACAGATGATGTTTATTTATTGTAACAGAATCGTGCGCCGTTTGATTCACGTCTGATTTAAGGTCATAGATTCAAATCAACTGTCCTGCAAAGGGCAAATTATTGTTAGTAACGGATTTTGTGAAGCTCTTGATTAATATATTAAAAGATGTACAGATGACAATAATCTTTACAAACAACATAATATTTTAGGGCAAATATCATATTTTGTCAAACTTATTTTAGTCAAAATTTTTCCGTCAAAATTATTCGTTAGTTATCGCGTTCGTTACACTAGCCCAAAACAAAACATAAGTTTTCCTGACAAGTGGGAAAACTATTTCTTTTCACGTGAAAGGATTTTTTTTTGTTGAAGTAATATTACCAATTTTTGACTATGTTCATTTGAGTAGTAAGTTGTGCCGGCGATTTTGGTTAAAAATACCAAGAACATCATACAAGGTAGTTCCTTGGGTTACCACCACCTATTAGTTACAACTTTGGGTTACTTTGAGTTCTTTGGGCCATTGTCTATAGGAAATTATTTTATAAGGCCGCGGGTTCGATTACCGCCACGAGCCACTTTGGAATTTTATAATTTTTTTAATTGACTTAGGTCTGGTCTGGTGATAGGCTTCGGCCGTGGCTAGTTACTACCCTACCAGCTAAAACCTACCGCGTTCCTGTGGGATTTTGCGTGGAAACTGTTTGGGTGACTTTACTTACCCCTTCCAAATTAGTGCGTTAATATCTTCGGCTGCATCACCACTTAACATCAGGTGAGATAGCAGTCAAGTAATAAGTCGTATAGTGTAAAAAAACTTTATCTAATTTTTATTTAAAACGCAATTAGCATTTTGTTAAGAGTCTTCTGACTCACGGTGTCTCCCATACAAACGTAATACCAAAATCATTTGTAATTCGTGCAATTTTCGATCATGTTGTGCTTGTGGTATTATTCGGGTTCATATAGTAATAATCTATGCTCCTGGCCATATTTGGTTCCGAAATACTTTTGTAAAACGAAAATGTAAACCAATTTAGTTTTGCTTATTTTTATGACAAAGAGGACATGTTTTCTACTTATTTGTTTTGTAATAAAAACAACACTATCTCACGTCACATTAGTTCAGGAGCACAGTTTTTATCGTCCAGCTGAAGAAAAACACCAGTTAATAAAGAAAGTTACAAGTTTTCATTCATAATTTTTGGTATTACGGAACTCGACCAAAGTTATAAAAATTTTGATCAAATTGATTATTATTTCGTTTTAAAAAAGTATTTCCGAACCAAATATGGCCAGAAGCATAGATTATTACTATATAAATCCGAATAACACCACAACATGATCCAAATATGCACGAATTACTAATGATTTGTAGTTCACAGGCCCCTTAACAAAGTAAACTAAAGTTTGGTAAGTGCGGCTGCCATTAACTGACATTTAACCCATCTTCCTACATCGTACCGGTTAGGCGTTACACACTCTATACTAGTTGCGTATACGACAGACCTTACTCGACTCTCTGCAGAGTGAAATATTGAACGTGACCAGTCAGTAATGAATTATTGCACGGATCAATTCTCAGCATAAGTCAAGAAAGGTTAGGGCTACTTTATAAATCTACATCTTTGCTAGTAGCATGCTACTCGTATGTTTACTCGAAATGTATTTACATATATAGATTTCGTTTTTAGGGTTCCATACCAATTTGGTAAAAATGGAACCCTTATGGTGAGACTTTCTCCGTCCATCCGTCCGTCAGTCCGTCCGTCAGTCCGTCCGTCCGTCCGTCTGTCACACTCGATTATTTCAGTAACTACTCAAGCTATCGACTTGAAATTTAGAATAGGTAATAGTGACCCGACGTCATAACAATCGTAAAAATTTGAAAATTGTTTTTATTTTTATTTAAAAAGGGGGGGAAAACCGGGTCGACAAAATTTCAAAATGAAATAACAACACTGAGTGGGGTATCATAAGGGCGTTACTTGTGTAATCTGAAACTAATTTTTATTTATTTTTATGCCTGATAGTTTTTGATTTATTGGGCAAACTGTCGAAAAAAATACCGTTCCCGCCCCCTTATCTCCGAAGTTTACCAATCGAAAAATCTGAAATAATTATGATCAATAGAAGTTAATGTATATTTTACAGGAAAAATAAAATCAACTCGCTAACTTATATACTTTTTTTGATAATAACAATAATTCGCCAAAAACAAAGTTACGTTTGCGGTTCGCCAACAAAAGTGCCGATATGTAAATTATACTCGTAAATTAATGAACAAAAGTGATTTTTTCAATGTTTTACTTCTTTTATGGTATGGAACCCTCGGTGCGCGAGTCCGACTCGCACTTGGCCGGTTTTTTTATAATAATTTTAAAGGTTTCCATGCTGACCTCACTGCACGCTGCCTAAATACCACTCTCTAATACCATGCTAATACTGAGTCGATCAGCTGATGACCGATTTATGTGAGCGATTTGTAATTCAACTATACCATTTGAATTACAACTTTATTAGCTTTGAGTAACGTTTCTTTTACCTTAGCGTTGCAAAGTAGTAGGTAAATGATTTTAATGAGTATTTGTTGGGTATACATATTACTATGATTTATTAGGAAATTATTGTGTGATTACTGATAACTGATTACGGAGATATAACTACGCTAGTCTATGTTTGTTACGCCGCAACTACAAAAATGGTCAAGTGCGAGTCGGACTCGCGCACTTAGGGTTCCGTACTATCAAGACACATATTTTCTTATAGTATTAATGTAAACCCGTGCCCACCAAAACTCAAAAATGAGCAAAACTTCCGGTTTTTATATGGAAGACTCTCTTAAGAATCCTGTGAACTACCATGTCTCCCATACAAACGTAATACCAAAATCATTTGTAATTCGTGTATATTTCGATCATGTTGTGGTGTTATTCGGGTTCGTATAGTAATAATCTATGCTCCTGGCCATATCTGGTTCCGAAATACTGTTGTTAAACGAAATTGTAAACGAATTTAGTTTTGCTTATTTTTATGTCAAAGAGGACATGTTTTCTGCTTATTTGTTTTGTAATAAAAACAACACTATCTCACGTCGCATTAGTTTAGGAGCACAGTTTTTATTGTCCAGCTAATGAAAAACACCAGTAAATAAAGAAAGTTACAAGTTTTCATTCATAATTTTTGGTATTACGGAACTCAACCAAAGTTATAAAAATTTTGATCAAAATTGATTATTATTATATTTTAAAGAAATATTTCCGAACCAAATATGGCCAGGAGCATAGATTATTACTATACGAACCCGAATAACACCACAACATGATCGAAATATTCACGAATTACAAATGATTTGGTATTTTGCATTAACGGAGACATCGTAGTTCACAGGCCTCTTAAATTATTTGTTTTAATTCAAATGAACTATTTATTTTTAAAGTGAATGTATAATTAAATATTCCGTGAACGTTTGAATCGGCAACAGAAATACATCATCTGTGAAAATTTCAAGTCCACGGTTCAAGAGATACAGCCTGGTGACTGACGGACGGACGAACGGATAGACGGACATCGTGGTCTCAGTAATAGGGTCCCGTTTTTACCCTTTGGTTACGGAACCCTGAAAAAGCCGCAAGAAGTTATTTAAATAATGCGCTTTTAATTTAAAGTTAATTTTTTTTTACTCGATAGATTTTAAAAATAGATACAAAGCCACGTTTTATCTAACGTAGGAAATTGGTCTTCGCTTATATTACACAAAGTGGGTCGACGACTGGTCATCTCGGTTCACAAATGAGTGTGTTAAACACGCCCGCAATTGGTTACGTGTCTCCATTGCCCTCCGACACGGTAAATTGTGAAACAATGAACTCAATCACTGACTACATTTGTGAAATTGGCAAGACGTTTGATTAACTTCTTAAATTTTGAAGAAAATTGCATTTTTGAAGGTTGTCTCGAAGCTCCATAGTTTTTTATAGGATATATTTCGGGGTGTGCTCAGGAGTTGTTTGATCTGGTCCTATCCTCACCATTTTTCCACATATGCCGTCGCTATACCACCAGTACGCACAAAGCGTTTAACTTCTTAATTTTTAGTACGCATGGCTAAGGTTTGGAATGCCCTCCCGAAATCTGTGTCCCGCATCTTACAGCCTACCTTACCTTAAAAGGGTACCTAAACCTTTTAAAAGGGTACCTTAAAAAAAGAGTGAACAATCTCCATCTTCGACTTCTTTCTTCCTCCAGGTGACCGCAATCTTGGTCAAGCGTAAACCTAGATTGAATAAAAAAAAACAAATTCAAGACCTGTATAGCGGTCAGGTAGCAGGATTTTTTAATCAAAATCCAGAACAATCCCGGCACGGCAGTCAATCTCTAACAAGATTTCCTGTCGCCGCGAGGCTTGTTATAGTGCACAAGTGTATGCGCAAACACAACTGCACGCTCTATTCCCTATTTTCGAATCGGCGCAGGACCAACGGCTCAACATGATTTTCGAGTCAAGAAGTTGTAACAATTGCCAAACTCTGGGCTAGTATTTTAGGAATCTTCTGGAAGAAAACCCAAAACTTGATAAGGGTATTTAAGAAGAGACGAAAAAGGATGTCAATGAAAACACGGTCGTAACGTTTTCGATTCGTCGTGACGTCGGTGTCAACAATGGACACACTCTAATCACGTGTTCAGTGAATGGTTCCTTGTTCTCGCGGAGTCATCAAATCACTCATAGGGTTGTCAAAATAATTATTTTATTTGTAGGACTACTCGTATTTTAAACATTCGGACGAATTTACCATGCCGCGCAGAATATTTAAAAACAATTCAGTTAGGTTCAGTTATAATACGACTTAAATTTTTTTTTTAAATAAATTTATGCAGCACAATAAGAAGTTAGTCGTCACTGTTATGTAGAGAAATTAATAAAATATTTATTTTTATTTTATTTTATTTAATAGGAAAACTTACAGCTTATTAGAACAAATTAGCAGAGAAAATACATAAAATAAATAAAGCCAATTACAAGTTTTCACAACTAAAAATTACAATAAAAGGAAACAAAACTCACATGGACGATATAGGTACATATACTTAGTTGAAGTTATATAAAAAAAAAGAAGAAGAAGGTCAACTTGTTTATAATATAATAAAGGTTTTACTAGAAATACTTTGTCAGAAACTGGTGAGTAAATTCATCGGCCCGAGCTGAACGAACCAAAGAATTCACCAGCCAGGGTTTTGCGTGCAGAGGTGGCGGTGGTGCAGAATATGTCAATTTTGTTACTCACTTTGATGATCTTATTAATGGATATGCAGGATCTCGGGAAAAATGAGTTTTTTCTAAAATTAGTTTTCGCAAATGAAGCACAGAAAGCAGAATGAAATCGAGGGTGTGAATTTGTGGGGACATTGAAGAACAACTTATCAAGGAGTGGCACACAATCAACTTTACTAGTTGCTATGTTCATCAAGTAAGTTATGTCACTGATATTTCTACGAGTTGCGAGCGGCAGCAGATGAAGGCGAGCACACAAAGCTTCGTAGTTCATGTCACGCGGAAGTCTGAACCGAAACCTGAGAAAACGAACAAATTTCTTTTGGATTCTTTCAATGCGATGTGTGTAAACATCGTACTGAGGGTTCCAAATTTGAGAAGCGTATTCTAGGTTACTCCTAACCAAGGCGCAATAGAGTACTTTAAGGGTTTTCAATTTTGTGAAATCTTTTGATGACCTGATCAGGAAACCCAACATCTTTGATGCTTTATTAACGATTTGATTGATGTGCTTATCATAGAGAAGTTTATTGTCAACTATTACACCTAGGTCGCGTGCCTCATACACCCGGTTAAGAACTTGGTTATTAATTTTGTATGTTGACACAAACATGTTCCGTTTACGTGTAAAAGAAATCGTTGAGCTTTTGGAGACATTTAGGTCCAATCTATTAATGGTACAGTACTGATCTAGTCTAAACAGGTCGTCCTGAAGAAGTGCTTGGTCATTACAATTGTTTACTACCCTAAAGATTTTCATATCATCGGCGAAAAGCAAAAATTTGGAATTTTGGAAACACGAATCAATATCTTGGATAAAGATAATAAATAGAAATGGTCCTAGTAAAGATCCTTGTGGGACGCCCGAGGGTACGTTGCGCCAAGTTGATGTATATCCATTAAGTACTACAGCTTGCGATCTATTTTTTACATAAGAGGAGAACCAGCGAAAGAGATCACCCCTTATTCCTGCCTTACTAAGTTTGAGTAGAAGTATGTCATGGTCGATTCGGTCGAAGGCCTTACTGTAGTCGGTGTACACAGTGTCAACTTGGTCTTGGTTGTCCATCTTTTCAGAAATAAAATCTGTAAAGAGAATCAGATTGGACACTGTTGACCTACCTTTCACAAAGCCATGCTGGGATGGACTAATGTTGGACCTTAAGGTTGCGTATAATTGGTCGTATACTATGCGTTCGAATACTTTAGCTAGAACGCAGAGCTTGGAGATTGGACGATAGTTCTCCACTCTATGTTTGGGGCCTTTCTTATGTATAGGTGTTATAAAAGCAGACTTCCATATAGCAGGTACGGTGCCGTCACGTAGTGATTTGGTATATAGAAGTGTTAATGGGTGGGATAAAGGTTTGGCACATTTCAAAAGAAAGAAAGGAGGTAAACCATCTGGGCCTGCAGATTTGTTTAGATCTAGTGATTTAAGTAGTTTGTAAACTTGGTCCTGATTAACTTCAATTCTGTGAATATCATTCGACGTAATCGGCAAATCGGCGGATAAATGAGAGTCACTCGTAGCCCTTGCTAGGCGCGGTTCGCTTGTCAGAAAAGTAGAATGGAAATAATCAGAGAATAAGTTGCATATTTCATCACCTGACTCACATGTTTGGCCGGAATATGTCATAGAAGCAGGAACACGATTATGTTTAGTTTTGTTTTTTATGTATGACCAAAACTGTTTTGAGTTTGAAGTGATTGAATTTTCGGTTTCGTTAACGTATTTTGCATAACATGTGTTTTCAATCTGTATAGCTTTATCCCGTAAGCGCTCAAACTCATATTTATCATATAGATTTCCATATATTTTAAACTTAGAATGATGTTTAAATTTTTCCCGAATGATTTTGATAAGCTCGCCAGAGTACCACACTGGATATAGTTTCCTACTCTTAAGCGTATGTTGAGGAATATAACTATCTCTTAATCTGAAGAGAGTATTATAAAATAATTGAACTGCTTGATCAATGTCCTTATCTGATAACAAATCTAGCCAATTTATTTTCGTGAGCTCTTCGTTGATTTTGTTAAAGTCGCCTCGTTTGTAATTGTAAACTATACGATTATGGGGACTGAGGTGTTTATCAGCAGGAAAATTTAATATTATGTCCAGTGATGGGTGATAAAGGTCTTCCTGAGTTAAAGGATCTAGACACTTAGACACGAGCAAATTGGTATCGTTACATAAGACTAAATCTAAAATTCGACCGTGATGGTTTGTGACCGCGTTAAATTGATGTAAGGAACAGACGTGAAGCATGTCAACGAAGTTATTTACGCAGTTTCCCACTACATTACGTGCTTGTAAGTAGTGATCAGAATCGGGCACCCAATCGATGGAACTCATGTTAAAATCACCTAGTACTAGAAATATGTCGTCAGGTGAGTTAGCCATAATTGATTCGACGTTATCGGTGAAATTATTAAGTTGAGTTAAGAACGAGTTACCTGAGGCGTCTTGACATAGATATAACACGCACAGATGCAGGTGTACGCGCGGAGCTCGCTTCAGACGCACGGTCACCCAGAGGTCCTCAGCAGAGGAGTGCCAGTCGGGCTGGTGCTGCGCCAGGATGTCCCTACGCACCGCGATGGCGACGCCTCCGCCACGCGATTGCCCTGACTGAGCGTAATCTCGATCGCGTCGCCAAACGCAGTAACGTTCGTCGAAAAGTTCTTCACTGCTGATTTGATCGTTTAACCAAGTTTCGGTTAGACATAAAATATCGTAACTGGATAGGCCGAGCAACTTTTTAAATTCATTCGTTTTAGTTCGGAGCCCCCTAACGTTCTGATAGTATATAGTTAACTTATAACCTGTGAAAATCGACCTATTACGAGTAAATAGCAAATGGGGTGAGAGGTCGGGGCTCCAAGTCTAAATATAGAAATAGTGTTGAGCAAAATATAATAAGGACAATGAGCAAACAAAATATTTGTAAATCTAATAATATGATAATCTGTAATGGTATGGAAAAATGTGAAACTTTGTGAGGTGAAGGGATTCCGAGTAGTCAATTGGAGAAGTAAATATATAATCTGTTCAAAAATATTGCGATAACTTGTCGCTTCGGGTAAGCTAGTAAATGACATAGGTATATCATGCAAGCAAATTTGTATGCCACGGCCATCCCTCACGCGCAAGGTAACTACAACAATTATACTAGAATATGCAACAATAGTTAATGTGTAAGTCACTTCAATATAGAAAAAATTACAATCGAAACTGACTGAATATAGAAAAACTTACAATATATTGATTAACGATTCATAGATAAGTGTCTCGAAGATCGACCTCGAAGAAGTCTTAAAACTATTCAAAGCAGCTAAAACGGTTTGTATTTATTCATAACAAATTAGTTGTCACGTGCCAGCGGTCACTTCAAATGGCAAGTGACGATTTTATCGATGACTCCCATATGACTCCAAATGTTTTTATTAAGTTTCACCTGTCCCGACGTTTATTTGTCTGTAATCAAATCAATGTATAAGGTAAATTTTATACACGTCTTACCAGTTACTAATTGAGCTGAAACATTGCAAACATGTGTAAATTGCATCAAAATGCAGAATTATTATGACGATGAGCTGATCTGATGATGGAACTGGACAGTGGACATATTATTCTGTAGTGAAACGACACAATCCCATCGAGTTTGGGCTCGTTCGATCCGTCTTGACAAGTAGTTTGGTGCTTGTCAGCCTGTAGCTAACCAGGGTATAACCAGGGTTTTGGCTGAGAAGAATACAGTTAAAACATATAAAAGCTAATTTCATTTTTTTTTATGATAACTGGTTTAAATAACACAAATTAAATACTCTAGTAAGTTACAACCCTAATAATGACAGCTCAGATACATTTTATTATTTTCATCGGAATGATGCAATTCCTCGCGACATTCGCGCCGTGTCAAGGTGAGCGCGTCGCGAGTCAAGTACAATATGCCACAGAGTATGCTGCATAGCGAGCTACGCATGGCACGACTGTCGTGTCGCACAGTTCCTTCGTGACTTCACGCAGTAGTGCAACTCCTCGCGACATTCGCGCCGTGTCAAGGTGAGTGCGTCGCGAGCCAAGTACGACATTCACCCTGTGTCAAGATGAGGAGCACGGCGTGACAAAAGTACAATATTTCGCAGAGAGCTGCACAGCGAGCTACATGCGACACGACTGTCGTGTCGCACAGCTCCTGTATCAAAATAAGCGTGTTGAAAGTCAAATACAATACGGGTATGCCACAGAGTACTACATAGCGACCTACACGCGACACGACTGTCGTATCGCACAGCTCCTGTGTGACGTCACGCAACAGAGCAAATTTTCGCGACAGTCGAGTCGTGTCAAGATGAGCTAAGCGCATGTTTCCTTCTGGTTGAATAGCGAAGTGCTACTCTTCGTGACATTCGCAGTCAATTGTTGTAGAGTCAAGTACAATGTGACGTCATGAAGTATTTGTTCTTTTTATTTACGGAAGATATCGAGTGGACCGAATAAAATTTCTGTGAATGGTTCGACGTCTCGATTATCGAAAACAACTGGGATGTTATCACTACACAAGACATTTTATTAATGTCAAAATAAAATTGATGCGACTGTCTCGATGTTTAGCATCGTGTCATTTGTGGCTTGCTTTAATAAACATAATAAAATTAGAATATGTAAACTATTTTTCGTTTAAGGCATTTTAACCACGCAGCTCTTAACTTGAGTAGGTGTAATTTAAGTGCTTTACTTTAGGAAATCGTAAATTATTTATTGTACAGTTTTTAGGGTTCCATACCAATTTGGTAAAAATGGAACCCTTATGGTGAGACTTTCTCCGTCCGTCCGTCCGTCCGTCCGTCCGTCCGTCCGTCTGTCACACTCGATTATTTCAGTAACTATTCAAGCTATCGACTTGAAATTTAGAATAGTTATAGGTAATAGTGACGCGACGTCATAACAATCGTAAAAATTTGAAAATTGTTTTTATTTTTATTTAAAAAGGGGGGAAAACCGGGTCGACAAATTTTCAAAATGAGATAACAATATTGAGTGGGGTATCATATGAAAGGGCGTTACAAATACCATTCCCCCCCCCCCCCCCTTATCTCCGAAGTTTACCAATCGAAAAATCTGAAATAATTATGATCAATAGAAGTTAATGTATATTTTACAGGAAAAATAAAATCAACTCACTGACTAATACACTTTTTTTGATAATGACAATAATCCGCCAAAAACAAAGTTACGTTTGCGGTTTGCCAACAAAAGTACCTACATGTAAATTATACTCGTAAATTCATGAAAAAAAGTGATTCTTTCAATGTTTTACTTCTCTTATGGTATGGAACCCTCGGTGCGCGAGTCCGACTCGCACTTGGCCGGTTTTTTTATTATTAAAACACTAGCCGATACGCCCTTGCTTTGTGATTCCGTAGGAGTTTTTCGAAATCCTGTCTTTTCCTTCATTTCCTTAACAAAAGGGCAATTTGTTAAAGTCTTAAAAATGAAATAGGCCCGTTATAAAATCTATTAGATATAACGGGTAATTTTGATGATTCTTTTTTTATTAAAAAGGTTACGCTGTAGCCCCATTTCAATTAAGTCTTCTGATAATGGTATCCATGAGAAATCCATTGAAATAATAAGGATATGCCGTAAAACATCATTTTAGGCTTTAATTAACTATAAATATCTGGGTGACCGAGCTTCGCTCGGTGGCCAATAGATGGCAGAAGTAGTCATATTTTTATTTTTTTGGTAAATTCGACTTTTTCTAAAAATGAATCCTAGCTAGATCGATTTATCGCCCCCAAAACCCCCTGTATACTAAATTTCATGAAAATCGTTCCAGCCGTTTCCGAGATCCAGATTATATAGAAATATATATACAAGAATTGCTCGTTTAAAGGTATAGGATAAGGCTTCACTAAACTATAATACATACGACTTTGCACAATGAACGACGTTGACATTTGACATTAAGAAAAGTAAGTCATAAATTTTAAGTGGAAAGGATGTGTTCAACAGTAGTTTGATGATAGTTGAGGTTGATTTTTTATTAATTAATTAACGTACGTATTAAAAAACACCTTATAGTATGGTGATTTTTTAACTCAAATGTCAAAATGGGGCAATTATATTTTGACAACTATAGTACAGTATATTCTGTACTTAAAAAAATCGACTTTATAAAAGTTTTGGGCGATTTTATTAAATAAAGTGATTCTTGGCACAATATGAGTAAATCAGGATATTTCTTAATGAGAGAAACGTTTAAATTTTATACAACTCCTTGCTTAATTTCGTATTTGTTACGTCACACAGCCTGGGCCAATAACAGTGCGCATCGCCACCTGCCGCCCGCCAATCACAGCAAGCCTACATTGTGCCATAGCCAGCCAATCACGGTCACTGCCGCCAAACTTCGCCAAATTTGCCACGATTGTGACCGAGCCAAACCTTAAGCCATTCGCCGCCCTCCCACTACCCGTAGTTATTGGGAAGTCGGCTATATATACGATTGCGAGTTCATTTTGCGGTCTTAATTCATCGTGCAGTGAGTGATAAGTTAAGTGGTGTAAAGTGTACTAATAATTAATATAGCGCTGTTACTTGTAATTTGAATTCGCAATAAATAATCCGTGTGATATCGCCATATTGCATTTTATTTATGCCCACTGTTTCATCTCAGAAGTGGGATAAATAAAAAAAAGCTATGAGGCATAATCGCACCGATTCATGTAAAGAATGTTTAATCCATTCTGGAAAAATCTGAATTTGACCCCGACCGGCGACCGCAGAACTATTTAATCATCCTACCTGCGTATAAGACGTATCAAGAGGTCAAACAAGAAGATGGTGAATTTGTGATGGTTCAGTTATTCTCGGGAAGATTAGAAGTAGATGGTAATGCGTTTTATTTCAAGATCATGAAAATTATGAAACTACCCGCAGAATTGATCGTCAAATAGTTACTACTTGGGATTTCTTGCATTAAAGTGAGCGAGCTAGATCAAGATAACGACTTCATCACAAGAATACGACACTACAAACTGCGTGCTGTACCTACTTAATTTCTGCCACCTTGCCATAAAGATCCGGTGGCCGTGTAACGTGTGCTGACTGATTGCCACATCAACGCGCAAAACATCCCTGAGGAAAATCAACAAGACTCAATACCTGCATCACACCGAGCTACCGCCAATGTACATTCGGCGCCAGTGAAGTTTATGTGCCTGTTTGTCGCGTCGAAGTTCGGAACCGCCGCGTCATCGCCACGTGACAATGCAAATGTACCTCTCGGAGACATTGAGACAAGGTGGGCCCGTTCCTTTTTATTTCCTATCCAATGACCGAATTAAGCAGTTAAATTATGTTTGAGACTCCAAAAATTCAAATCTGTGCCGAAAATATTAAAGTTTCTGGGTGAATGGATTTGCGTGATGAATTCAAGCAAATTCTTTGCATTCTTTTCAATTGCATTTGTTCAAATCAAAGCCAGATCTTGCTTATTTACTTTCGTAACCTTTCTATATATTACCGTTGGTTGGTAAGTTGTCTAAACTGTCTTTCGATTCTATGCTCTATTATCGATTTAAGTCTTTAAATTTTAAACGAAATTTAAGGTTTCTCATTACCGAAATGCCTATAATTACAAATTTCTTCACCAATTTTACATACCGCAATTAGTCTTAAATCCTTGTAGTCATTCTAGAATAATAACTGAAAGCCTATTGTTTGCTCGCAAGCGCTCGATCATACCTTTACCTAGTATAAGCTCGGGTCTAATATAACCAATATACAAAGCCGTATAATTATCAATTCCAGTGTAAGCCAACGGTGCATACTCGTGTCAGGCCGTGCCTGTAGCAGCGGCAGTCAGCGGCAGCCTCGCCAGATGAGGGAGTGAAGCCAACCACCTGCATCCCCTGCCCCGCGCATTGCTGCCACTACGCCCGTCTTGCGAAACATCGGAATTGAAACGAGGAACGTATCGTATTTACTTCCATTTTTACTAGATTGCTTCCTATTTCATACCTGCTTTTATGTGTTGGTCTCGATCTATGTAGACTACAAACAAATCTTAAACCATAAAACGCGTCTAATGACGCTTAAAAACTAAATGCCGCGTAGGTAACTCAATTCAGTAATCAATTAGACCTGAAAAGCAGCAAAAATTACTTTAATCGTTGTCAATATACTTACTCAGCGGTTAGCGATGGTTTAGGCATTATTCGCGGTGTTCAATTGTGTGCAATATCAAATAAAAGGAAAATAAATTAAAATTTGAATTAGACATTAGGGATGCCATGAGCCAGATGCCATGAGCTATCGAACGAATCTTCAATAATTCGATTTCTGCTGTTAATTTTTTTATTAAATATCAAATAACACAAACTCAAAAGAATTCCGTATTCCAAGCCATGTGCCCAATTAATTATAGCTATGCTGGTCTTTGTCGCACACTAGCCTAGTATAAGCTACTTGATTACAGCCATTCTATCACGACTTTGTCGCACACTAGCCTAGCTAAATATTAGCCACTGGAGTGTAGCCATTCTATAGCGTATTTGAATTACCTAGCAGGTCTAACTTACCATTAGCCATTGGATTATAGCCATTTTATTGCGTCTTCGTAGCACCTAACCTAGCTGATTTTAGCCATTGGATTCTGTATTCTATGTCCCTTTCACACCATTACCTAGCTCAATCAGCCACTGGTAATTCAGGCTGACTTCAAATGTATTCCATTGACACCAAGGCAGTCTATTTATCAAGTCTTTATTGCATACGCCTAAGTAATTTTAATACGATTCGTACATATGAGCGTAGATGAGATAAGATACAGCGATTCAAATCAAAAACTGGCCTCTAAACGTATCATTGCAGATGTTTGTCTTAGTATCTACTTAGCAAGTCATAAAAATATGTAAAATACTGTCTCTATATGTGGCAACTTAATGTAAGCTCTACAAGAGTTGCGGTTGATAAGAAGAAATTGCTTAGCGGTTAACTGAGGTATAATGAATCCGTTCTGTCCCGGAGGTGCGCTAAGTAGTGCTGTCTTTCAAGTACAAGTATTTCATGGCATATTATATTTTCCTTAATTGGAGGCTTACAGTTTCCAATTGATCTCAGTCCACTTAATATCCTGAGACAAGCTTGCTGTTTGATGACCACTATATCGTCAAAAGAACATTTCCTAATAAGGGGACTCAATTTCTTAATTCCGTTAGCACGTTGATAAAGTTGTGTTAGTATTTCTAGGCAATAATTGCTACGAGTAATTAAACTGGAATAATTACGTCATATTTATTAAACTTTGTTTCGAATTTATCGAACGATTTACAAAAAAGCTAGTAAGACACAAATAATTGACTGGTAGATAAAAAATTTCATAAATCTATATTAAGCACAAAAATACCATAAGATTCATAATGTCCTTCAAGACATCCTAGACACCTTTAAATAACACCACAAAGGCAATTTAGGTATACACATGTTCCATTCCATTTTTTAGGCGTAAGTCCTTTATTTTTATATACGAGATCATAGATTCCTTGTCAGCATAATATATAAAATATACTTTTCTGATTTGTGGTAGAGTATATCCAATTCCAACAATTATTAAAAAGTGATATCAAATATTGTGTAATACCGAATCCAGATGAAAGTAGGTACAAAACTAAATGCGTCATGTTTTAGTTTTATAAAGGCTTTTACCCAATTATGGCTGTTATTGTTATTGATACCTTTATTCGACGTTTAATCAAGGTAGAGTAGTTTATATCATCTTTGATCAGGTTAGATGTTTTTAAAAGGTTTTGAAACTCAAATTAGCCGACAGAAAATTACAATTCTTACCTATAAGAACTCTGAGTTGCAAAACTACCTACAAGTATAGTCCTTTGGGGTGTCCATAAGAAGTGCGATAATACTAGTTAATCATGCACTTTGCAGTATGCAATTTTGTAGTTTTTATAGTTATTTATCTTAAAGAATGAGTGAGGACACCATTTTTGTAAGGCTTCTTCAGTTATCCTTAAATTTTTTCAATTAATTGATTAAGTCAACTTTAAATTGTGAACTCAAAATATTACATAGTGCTCACCCCTACATACTAAACATGATTAATGATATTTACTCAGCTATCACCGGTATTAGAAACCAGGGTAGTAAGGTAATGTAGATCTGGTTGATAGGCAGTAACAAGGGACTTTCAAACTGCAAGTTCTTGCTGGTCTGGTTACAAGACCTCATCGCAGTAGGTATTATACCTGGGTTTTGGTATTGTCACCAGTTCCTCTGAACAATTTGTAAATCATGATATCATTGACCTTCTAGAGAATTGACCATACCTCTCCCCATTGCGGGAGCAATTGTTGTTTCAGGACGGCCGAATGTTACGTCACACAGCCTGGGCCAATAACAGTGCGCATCGCCACCTGCCGCCCGCCAATCACAGCAAGCCTACATTGTGCCATAGCCAGCCAATCACGGTCACTGCCGCCAAACTTCGCCAAATTTGCCACGATTGTGACCGAGCCAAACCTTAAGCCATTCGCCGCCCTCCCACTACCCGTAGTTATTGGGAAGTCGGCTATATATACGATTGCGAGTTCATTTTGCGGTCTTAATTCATCGTGCAGTGAGTGATAAGTTAAGTGGTGTAAAGTGTACTAATAATTAATATAGCGCTGTTACTTGTAATTTGAATTCGCAATAAATAATCCGTGTGATATCGCCATATTGCATTTTATTTATGCCCACTGTTTCATATTGTTTGATTCATTAAGGGCGATGGGTACCATCTGGGCTCGAAAATTCAAATTTTATTTAGTTTTTCGCTCATAGTGGGCTAATTATACATTCAAGGCTAATGGCAATGTGTTTTGCGGGCACAACGTTTATGCATCTACATGTTTTTAACAAAAACTCTGCTCAACAATACTCATTTACTTCATATTGGTTCCCGATAGCTCGAAATCTTTGAAACTGCAAAAAATTATCTTTCGGGAACCAATATGAGATGAGTGGGAACTTTCGAGCAAAGTTTCTATTAAAAACATGTAGATGCATTAAAAGTAGGCCCGCAAAATGCATAGTCATAAATCTTCAATGTGTAGTTTGTCTAAGATTTGCGAAAAACTAAATAAAAATTGAATTTCGCGGGCTGGTAGGGCCGCAACACCTTAAGCACTGCAAGGCAATGCTTCCGGAAAAAAACGTGAGCTTAATGTATTCAGTTATGACAAGATAAGAAAAAAACTTGACGTGACCCGTAGTGATGTGCTTAACGATTGTTTTTATTACTCGATACTGTGCGAGTGTGCGTGTCAAAATCGATTATATTATATTATATTATATTATAAGAGGTACTCTATTGATAGGTATCATAATAATAAATAATACGTTTATCTACGCTTGTAACGTTAACGGAATTAACCTTTAAAATTAAGATGTTTTGCTCAAAATATGATTCACAGATTCATATTATATTATTATGATCTTAGATTTTATTAACTATACTTAATTCTTACTAGATTTAGCCAGCGACTACGCCCGCGTGAATCTCGAGTTTCATATGTCGCGAAATAATTTTGCGTTTTCTACATACACTAGTTCCGGAAACCTTTCCTATAGCAATCTTACCATAGATTGCTATATTTGATTTTATCGGGGAGAAACGTAGCCTATGTAAGTTAATCCAGCTTATACTCGTAAGTTATCTAAGTTCCAAACAGTTAATTCGTTTCACTAGTTGTGCAGTGATTGAGTAACAAACATTTAAACATACAAACAAATTAACACATTGTCACATTTATAATTTCAATAGGATTATAAAAGATCCAGCTGTGCTATTCTACAAAATGAAATAGCTGCCAGACAGCTGCCAACCTGAATATGGCATGCAAAATTGTACTCTATTACAACTGACAAATTCATAGATGCATAGATGTACGCTCGTCGCTGTTTTGCAGAATAGCACGGCAATTCTTAATCCACGTCATTCTTATTGTAGCTTATTTCCTTGATTATAAAATAACATAAGTTTTAAAATTGATTCACTAACGAATAGTAAGATATTCATTTAATTGAGTATTACTAAATGATAAAGTAAAAACTTGATTAATCATCATTTATGATAGTAAATACAGTTATTAAGTGTTTAATTTCACTTTACAAATGCCCTCAAAGTAAGTATACTTAAGTAATGAAATACTCGTATTAAATACGACTATTTGTCACTTGGCTTTAAGTATAGTCATGATAGCATCTAGTCATTGACATCAAAGGTCAGGCAAGTACATATTAGAATATTCCTTATAGCAATAAGGATGCGTTCGCGTAGCTTTTCTTGTGAGAATCTAAATCAAGATCAAAATCAAAACTTCTATCTGTCTAGAATCTGTCTATGTACTGGGCAAACAAGGTTACTGGGCGATTCAAGACCTAAGAACTAATTTGTCAAGGTGATGAGCGATGATATATTTTTTTCAAAAATAAATAAATGTAACTGTACAAGTTAGTATTTCACTGCGATCTCACTTGATGATAAGTGATGATGCAGCCGAAAATGTTATCGTACTAACTTGTAAGTAAGCTCCTAACGGTTTCTACACAGCATCGCGCTAAAACGCTAATGCTCGTTTTCACCAACATTTTAAGAATCACCGAAACCCTTAGATGAGAGTTTACAGTTTTCACAGTAATAACTGTCACTTATATATACAACATTTTAAGGAACACCTAAGAATTTAGGTGTTCCTTAAAATGTTGTCGAAATGAGCATTAAAGGCTTTGCTGTTAGGGTTGTAAATAGCCATGACCGAAGCCTCCCACCAGACTTACAAATTATAAAATTCTAAAAAAGGCCCCGGTAATCGAATCCCACTCCACGAGGGCGCGCCTCTCTACCAAGATGGTCTTCGTAAGAGCTAGTTGAATAAACTGAAGCAGGAGTTGTTTCATTTAAAACCATAGATCACCAAGATAATATGTTACGTTCATAGAAAATTGCGTTTTAAATCTGTGCCAAAACTGCCACTCACTGATAAATAGAACAAAAGATACGAAACAGCACGCAAACGCAAGAGACAACAATAATGCTTGCGCTCGACGCAGACTAACTAAGAAACTTACAATTGTAGGATTTTTGAGTCTTCACAACGCTTGTCACATATCTGCTCCTTTTTATTCATTATATATCATTGGTTAAAACTATTTCCTTATCGAGTCCGATTTATATTTTCAACTAAGTAGTCCGGTAAGTTATTTATAAGGAACTGGAACATAAAATTAACAAACGACCAGTTTCTCTCACGTGATGGACAGATGATCAGTTTATGATCGACATTGATAGCGTATTACTATGCTTAGTAGTAACTGTTGACTTTGGCATCATCCGATTTCCGTACCAAAATGGTAACATGGAACTCTTGTGGTGCGACACTACGAGTATGTCATGAATCTGTTTTACTAAGTAAAGTTAGTTTGTTATTTTTTTATGAAAACTGATATAAATAGTCGACTATTCGATTCTCTCTAATTTTTCAGGATCACAGATGCATAAAATTCACGTCGATTTGATTTTCAATTTATTAAGCTTACCAATTTAATAGATATCGACAAACATACACACTTCCGCATTTCTAGGGTTCCATACCAATTTGGTAAAAATGGAACCCTTATGGTGAGACTTTCTCCGTCCGTCCGTCCGTCCGTCCGTCTGTCACACTCGATTATTTCAGTAACTATGAGAGCTATTGACTTGAAATTTGGAATAGTTTTAGGTAATAGTGACCCGACGCCATTGCAATCATAAAACATTGAAAATTGTTTTTATTTTTATTTAAAAAGGGGGGAAAACCGGGGCTTCGAATTCTCAAAATGAGATAACAATATTGAGTGGGGTATCATATGAAAGGGCGTTACTTGTGTATTCTAAAACAGATTTTTATTTATTTTTATGCCGAATAGTTTTTGATTTATTGAGCAAACTGTCGAAAAAAATACTGTTCCCCCCCCCCCCCTTATCTCCGAAGTTTATCGATCGAAAAATCTGAAATAATTATGATCAAAAGACATTAGTGTATATTTTACAGGAAAAATAAAATCAACTCCCTAACTTTTACACTTTTTTTGATAATAGTAATAAACAAAGTTAGGTTTGCGGTTCGCCAACAAAAGTACCTACATGTAAGTTATATACTTGTAAATTCATAAACAAAATTGATTCTTTTAATGTTTTACTTCTTTTATGATATGGAACCCTCGGTGCGCGAGTCCGACTCGCACTTGGCCGGTTTTTTTAATATATATCATTCATTCGTTCATCAGCGGGCTTATCCTCTATTTCGGGCGCGTTTTGTCAACGTTTATCTAAGACAAGTTCCTTTTAATTACAACAGGATGTTTCACATTATTTTTTTAATTGAAGCCGCTAAATAACTGGCTATAACCAAAAATTTTTTCCCGATTTTCGCAACTTTTTTCAATGATGCTCCGTATATGAAGACCTCCGTGGTTGAGTGGTTAGCGTGCCGGTTTTCAAGGCGCCGCCATCTCTGAGGTTCCGGGTCCGATCCCCGGTCGGGGCAATGTAGAAAAATAAGTTTTCTACATTGTCTCGGATCTGAATGTTGTGGTACCTTCGTCTACTTACTACGCAATGTATGTGATGTTGTCCACTATATTATTATTATATTGGTTATCGCGTGATGTTGTACAGCTGCTTATAGCCTTCCTACGTAAATGGAGTATCCAACACAAACATAATTTTTCAATTCGTAGCTGAATTCCTGAGACTAGCGCGTTCAGACAAACAATCTAACTGTGGCTCGGTTGCTTGACTTGCCTTTAACCAAAACGTTATAGTTAAATATGGCGGTCTGACTCTTATGTATTTCGAAATAAGAGTCAGGCCGCCATATTTAACTATAACGTTTCGGTTAAAGTCAAGTCAAGCAACCGAGCCTAAGTATTTAACAGAAGAAGCATTTTAAAATAAAAGACTAATGTTAAATGTGGCGTTGTCTTGGTTGGTGATGACACCCTGACATTTGCGCTCGTATCCAAATGCCAAGCTTTCACGCGCTTGCTCGTACATGGATCGCATATAAATATTTATATGGGAGTAACTAATAACCCAATAACTAATGGCAAATAAAATATTTTCATGACACTTTTAATGTAGATTTAATAAAAAAAAATTATAGCTGTATTAATTTAGCTAGTTTTTTAAATTATTTGATTACTAGCAAACCTGGCGAACTCCGTTTCGCCACCAGATGGCTTCCTTTTTTGTAACATTTTTTAATTTTTAATTCTTTTTTTTTTTCATTTTTTCCTGAATTTTCTTTGCTATAAACCTCACGGAGCCCGAGACCTTTCTAACGAATGCCAAAACCGTGGAAATCGGTTCGTGCGTTCTGGAGTTATAGCGTCAGGAAGGAAAGTCCGACTTGTTTTTATATAGTAGAGAAGATGGAATGGTATGGAATTACAACTTGGATGATTAATTACTTTTAGGTGGCACTTTGAGAGAGCCAAATCAAAAACTATCAAGCATAAAAATAAATAGTAAAACCCTTTCATCCTAAGATACCCCTTCATCATTCATCTCAAGAATACACCATTAAAAAATATATTTCTAGGTCGTTTTCACCAACATTTTAAGAAACGCTTAGGCCGATAGGTGACAGTTTTCACTTACAACAATTGTCACCTAAGGGCTTAGGTGTCTCTTAAAATGTTGGTGAAAACGAGCATCAATTTTTTATAGCAATGCCAAATTTTAGGTTAATAGCTTATAATAGCTACTGAAATAATCGACAGTGACAGATAAACAGGTAGAAAGACACACAGACGTAAAGACGGACGGACGAAATCGCATCTTTCTTACTATTTTAATATGGAACCCTATATTATTATTAAGTTCGTAAGAACCTAAATATCAAAATCTAAAAAACGCAAGGCACAATTAATTAGAATAATTACGATAGCAAGCGAAAGTACTTAATTGATTGAATGCATCGCCATTTATGATTGAAATCCACTACCTTAGCAAAGAGTATAGATAAAGTTCATATAAAAGCTTGCACTCATTGGATAAAAACAAGTTTAATTATTTTCTGGGTTCTGTCGTTAGAAGGCATAATAGTACAAAATTTATGAAAGATATAACTATCCAAACTCCATACAATAAACTTTTGTGATTTCCCGATGGCAAGTTTGGAACTATATTGTTGGCAATGTGTGTAACGTCCTAATATATATTTAAATATTTATAATTATTTATCGTAGTGAAACTCTTCCAAAGGAACTCTAAAACAACTCGTGTCTATAAGTTATGCTCTAAGCTGAAGCAATCTAGGAGCAAGTGCCTATTATATGTTATAATAACCGTGGTGAGGTCAAAGGCTGTGACTAGCCGTGTGTAATACTTACACTACGCACTGTGCAATCAGTTGCTGTACAACAGCTGCACTATATAGAGAAAACAATATGACACCTTTTAGGCGGTATCAAACTACAATGTCTCCATTCATTCAAAATAACAAATCATTAGTAATTCGTGCATATTTGGATCATGTTGTGGTGTTATTCGGATTCATATAGTAATAATCTATGCTCCGGGCCATATTTGGTTCGGAAATACTTCTTTAAAACGAAATAATAGTCAATTTTGATCAAAATTTTTATAATTTTGGTCGAGTTCCGTAATACCAAAAATTATGAATGAAAACTTATAACTTTCTTAATTAACTGGTGTTTTTCTTTAGCTGGACAATAAAAACTGTGCTCCTGAACGAATGCGACGTGAGATAGTGTTTTTATTACAAAACAAATAAGTAGAAAACATGTCCTCTTTGACATAAAAATAAGCAAAACTAAATTCGTTTACATTTTTGTTTAACAAAAGTATTTCGGAACTAAATATGGCCAGGAGCATAGATTATTACTATATGAACCCGAATAACACCACAATATGATTGAAAATTGCACGAATTACAAATGATTTTGGTATAACGTTTATATGGGAGACACCGTGGGTCAGAAGATTCTTAATACATTCGACACCTCCGTGGCGCAGTGGTGTGCGCTCGGATTCCTGTGGGAGGTCGCGGGTTCAACTCCCGCCACACGCCACATTGAAATTTTATGATTTCTTATTTGGCTCAGGCCTGGTCTGGTGCAAATACGTACCGCCAAGCGATTTAGCGTACCGGCGCAATTCTGTGTAGAAACCGTTGGAGTGGGTTTACCCATCCAAATTAGTACAATAACATCTTAGGTGTAGTAACATCAGGTAAGGTCGCAGTACTAACTTCTGTAGTGCAAAAAATATATCTGTAGAGCTTAAAGTTATGCAAGTGTCATCAACGGATTATTTAAGGTAAATTTTTAGGTACGTATTATAATAAATAAGTAAATGGTGGTAACATAAACGAGTATCCGGCTGAGTTTGCTGTGGGCTTCTTCTCAGCGGCAGCGCGCGTTAGCGAACCCTCGTAAACCTAGTGTTAATTCGCCAAATAGTTATCACAATTAAAGAGATTTTGAAAAACTATTCGTCATTAGTGCCTGTCTTACCTATAAGCTAGACCTATATGAAGTGAAGTACATATTATATTTTGAATTAGAATTTAAATAAAATATTAAATAATATTTTTTATACTTTAAATTCACTGTTAATAAGGCAAAATTTGTTTTTATTGTTACAAAGTCTGCACGCTGATTGGCTGATCTGCTTACATTTTTTCCAGCCAATCAGGTGCGGAAATGGTTTACGATTACGATAGCGATGAATTAATTATGCTTACACTATCGCCTAGGAGTAATATCTGACCCATGGGGCCTTTGTTTTGACATTTTCATACTATGTTTGAATTAGTTAGGGTTGACTTGTGTTAGTTGAAGGAAAATTGTTTCGAAAAGTCAGAATTATCTTATATCTACCCTGTACTTGACCAGACAAACACTGGATTTGAGAGAACCACCAGATTAGCGAAAATAAATACTATATTTACATCCATATTCCGAATAATTCGCCATTTCTGAAGTTAATTATTAACAGCTATACTAAACAAAAAACATAACAATACAAATCTAAACGGAATTAGCCACACAACATTAATTTATATTATCTGCATCAAATCGATTTATGGAAAACATTTGAAAAATCTGCAAAGTAAATTGGTTTAACATTCAACTGGTGTGTCTCTACATAACCATAAAGCAATGGATCAAGATTAATTTAGTAATTATTATAGACAATATTCTTCTTTTTAACCGACTTCAAAAAAAGGAGGAGGTTCTCAATTCGTCGGAATCTTTTTTTTTATCTATGTATGTTCACCGATTACTCGAAGACGCGTGGACCGATTAGAAAAATTCTTTTTTTGTTTAAAAGGGAATAGTTTCCAGAAACTGTTTGGGTATTATTTGAAAGAGTAATATTTTCCAAGTTGTCCTGTGGTCATCAGGTCAAGATCTGATCATGGTATCTTGGTGAAATCGAGGGAATTCTTCAAATTTTGCTAGTATACTTGAAGCGAGTTGGGTATTTTTTATAGTTACGGGTGAATTTGTTAGCAGATACTGATTTGGTCTGATGATGGGATCGTAGTGAAATCCAGGGAACTCTTCAAATTTTGCTAGTATACTTGAAGCGAGTTGGGTATTTTTTATAGTTACTGGTGCATTTGCTAGCAGATACTGATTTGATGACTAAAGTCATCAAGTCAGGGTCTGATGATGGGATCTTAGTGAAATTGAGGGAGATCTCAGATTTTATGAACACACCTCAAGCGATTTGGGTATTTTTACAACGCTTTGTGCATTTTATTGTTTTCCACTAAAAAGGACAAAATAAAAATGGGAAATGCTTTCCAAAAAACCAACTTCAAATGCCACTACAAAGAGTGAAATAATTTTTAATGTAGGTACCTACACCAATTCGAAGTCGGGCGATTGTCTATGACTTCGTCATTTCTTCGCACATCAAGTAAGTAAGAAGATTGTATGAAACATTGCCCGACTTCGAATTGGTGTAGGTACCTACATTAAAAATTATTTCACTCTTTGTAGTGGCATTTGAAGTTGGTTTTTTGGAAAGCATTTCCCATTTTTTTATCACCCGCTTAAATATAAAAGAATGAACAGGTTCAATCGGTTCTACTGATGTTAAGTGATACCCACATAATACGCAGGGCATCATTCTAAGAACTGCGTTTCATTTTTTGACATACTGCACTGCGCATGCGATGCATTGATTAAACATATTAAAGGATCATCATTTACCTACTGACGTCACGCATACATTTTTAAGGCTCCGCCGTGAAGCCGGATTGCATGCGACCGACAGCGGTATGTGCTGACCAATGACAGAGGTACCGTAATGTACGACTCGCGACGCCATATTTGAGAAATTTTTGGCTTCAACATACGTCACATCTTTCCCGTCCTCTTAGCGTAGCGTAATTTCGTCATTGATGCGATGCCATGTTATTTAGCACATTTATAAACTTCTTCAGAGATGTTAGTCACTTTCTATAAAATAGGTTTGCAGCTTAAATAAAGCAATAAAATAATATTATGTGCACAAGGAAAACCGCAAGAATTTTGAAACAAACAAAACCTACACACAAATTCCTGAAACAAATTAAGTTTCGATAATATCTCTTAGAGTATTATGCAAACATGATTCACGTGCACTCTACACTCTCGAGAAACGAATCGAGCTGGCTAGCATAACTCGCTAAGTATTTGTGTCACCTTTGAATCGATAAATCGATTTCCACATTATTCTTTCTTTCTTTCTACCACTAAATTTAACTGTAAATCAAAATTTAAGTATTATTGCGTAACAGTGTATATAGATAAAATATGAATCTAAGTAATATAGTTTCTTCTAATGCATTCGAAACCCTGAAACCCGATAATCTACGTACGTAATAGAACGTAATTCGTATACACTGAATTGACGCTGTGCGTAAAATAAAACCTCATTGTAATACCTCCCATTCAACCTCATTGTTGTACTGTAAGGTGTAATAGAGATTCATTCGATATTTTGAAGTTAGAAAAATAATTACCTAAGTGAAGTATTAATAATTATCATGCACATCCATAAAGCTACACATACTTCATGCATATTCCTTTGTCTGTTCTATTTTTGTCGCGGGAATAAAATTGTGCTTTGAAATTAAAAAAAAAAAAATGGAATGGCATGTGGTACAAATGCACATGGACGGGATATCTCATTCCCATACGATACAAACCGATTCGATATACGGCTATAGGCTGTGGCTGCAGCTTATGCCAGGCTTGCAGGCGTGAGGAAACCGCGCCATCTTAGATCACCTGCCGGCGCGGCGTGGGCGCAGACAATAAAATAAAACCGCCTCAGTTGCGTAACGCTGTCACCCGCGAGAGTTAGCGAAGGCTTACACGGTATTATGTATTAACCTTCACGCCATCACTTTAATGCGTCCGCGCGCTTTTCGTATGCAAATAAATGCGATTTATGTATCTCTATACATAAGTTTGCGACAGCTTTTTGACGACCTCCCTGAAGCAGTTCGCGCTAGCCCTGATTCAACCAGTAGAGGATGGTTTGGTATTTTATAATTTCTAAGTGTTCTAAACCATGTCAGCTGTTATCATAACTTTTTGTACGATTGCTAATAGGACGAAATTCGACATGGATGTGTGGATGGACATGTGACTTATGGATGACAATTGTCATTCTCATCTCACGATGAAGTGTATCTCGTAGTCACTCCCAGTGACTTAGCGTTCCAGCGCGATGCTGCGTAGAAATCGGTGGAAATGAATAACTGGCGTCGTGTAAGTTAGTACGATAGCACGACTGCATCATCACTTACCATCAGGTGAGATCGCTGTCAAGTACTCAAAAAGCCAAGCGGCAGATAGTCTTCGAAAATATTCCAGGATCGCGGCGGCAAAACTAGCATTTAATCAAACTAGTCACGATCTATCGACAGGTATTCGATCTATTTGATTTCATTCACATTATACGTATAACTATATCATACAGGAAACTATTCGGCCAAATTCCTAACGAGGTATGTTAATAGATCGTTACAAAAACTTTATGTAATAATAAATAAACCATATGCTAATCTATGCTCCACATCATCAGATTATTTATTATTTGTGCTACCAGCCCACCAGTTATTTAGAGGTAAATTAAAAAACCTATATACACAAACTTTATACTGACACCGGAACATCATCTCTCTCTCTCTCTCTCTCTCTCTCTCTAAGACTCTCTCTTAACGGAGCCCGGCGAACTCCCATACATTTCCTGGCCCAGACTAAAATCCACTCCAATCCACGTTTAGTTATGAAACTTCTGATACTTCTAGTACTCAACTTGACTTGCAAATCTGTCATACAAAGTAAAGTAGGGCGAAAGAAGATATTCACAATATTGTTAAAAGTGAGATTAGGTTTAGATATATTTCGTTGTTTCCCTATTTCTAAAAGTATGGTATTTATGCAAAAAATCTATGAAAAATAGCAATCCAAATAAATCATTCGAGAATCTGAACGGTCTCTGGGTTATTTTTGTTACAGCTGGGCCAATTTTCGCCATTCTCCTTTAAGAAAATCTCAATTTCATTTTCTAGTATTCATGAAAATTGGCATCTTTATATTTATATTTTTAAATCCACCATTACCCTTAAGATGATGGATAAACCCCCTATTTAGAGCTTCCATAGACCATACCCGAAGGGTAAAACATGACTCTATAACATTGACTTAACCCTATTACTTACAGATGAAATTTTCACAGAATAGGTATATATTTCTATTGCCGGTATAAAAGCACTAAAAAGTAGAACAAAATAAAAAGGTAAGGGAGCTCCCATACTGTTGTACTCCCATAATGTTGGGAGCCCACTAACATTTTATTTTGCTAGTTCTAGGGTTCCATACTAAAATGGTAAAAATGGAACCCTTATGGTGAGACTTTCTCCGTCCGTCCGTCCGTCTGTCACACTCGATTATTTCAGTAACTATGGAAGCTATCGACTTGAAATTTGGAATAGTTTTAGGTAATAGTGACCCAACGTTATTGCAATCAAAAATTTTATGAAAATCATTTTTGTTTTTATTTAAACAAGGGGGTAAGCCGGGTTGTTGAAATTTCAAAATGAGATCACAATATTGAGTTGGGTATCATATGGAAGGGCGTTACTTGTGTATTCTAAAACTGATTTTTATTTATTTTTGTGCTCGATAGTTTTTGATTTATTGGGCAAACTGTCGAAAAAAATACCGTTCCCCCGCCCCCCCCTATCACCGAAGTTTATCGTTCGAAAAATCTGAAATAATTATGGTTAATAGGAGTTAACGTATATTTTACAGGAAAAATAAAATCAACTATCTAACTATTATACTTTTTTTGATACTAACAATAAACCGCCAAAAACAAAGTTACGTTTGCGGTTCGCCAACAAAAGTACCTACATGTAAATTATACTCGTAAATTCATAAACAAAAGTGATTCTTTCAATGTTTTACTTCTTTTATGGTATGGAACCCTCGGTGCGCGAGTCCGACTCGCACTTGGCCGGTTTTTTAATTTGGCAGGTAGAGGAGTTTAGTTTACCTTTTAATACTCTATTGACAATTAGTCTTGATAGTACGAGTACCAACAGTACGGAGTGTTTAAAGTGATCTGAGTACTGAACCCTAAGTGCGCGAACCCCACTCACATTTGACAATATTTTTATTGATTTTCAAAGGATTGAACTAACGACTCTGCGTACATCGCAATGTACAATCCCCGCCAAGACGAGCCAAGCGAAGCGCGAGGGCACTACCTATCTTTTCTCGAAGTGTTTCGCCGTATTTTTAAACCCTTATAACTTGGGCCTGAATTATTTCAGATAATCAAAATTCTCGGAAAATGATGTCGCCAGTGAACTTATTAAACCTATAAAGTTTCGATTTTATAGGTCTTATACTTTAGATTTTATTGACGTCTAAAAAACCCAAATTTCGTCACTGACTGACTGACTGACTGACTGACTGACTCACTAATGATCATCAAAATTCCTAGGTACTTCCTGAAGACCTAGAAAGCTGAAATTTGGTATATAAGCTAGTATTAGCACACAACCAACAAAAAAATTCCAAAAGTTGGAAATTTAACCCCCCAACCCCTTAAAATAGGGGATGGAAGTTTGTATGAAATTACCGCAAATATTGATGCTAGAGGTCTCAAAATTGATATAGGAACTCTTTGTAATAAACAATTAAATACGTCTTTGAGGATTTTTAGTTAATCACCCCACATCCATAAAATTAGGGGGTTGGAAGTTCGTATGGGGTTTCCCATAAGTATATAGGTATAATAAAAACTTAATTTCTGAAATTTGATATATAAGCTAGTATTAGCACACAACCAACAAAAAAATTCCAAGAGTTGGAAATTTAACCCCCCAACCCCTTAAAATAGGGGATGGCAGTTTGTATGATATTACCGCAAATATTGATGCTAGAGGTCTCAAAATTGATATAGGGACTCTTTGTAATAAACAATTAAATACGTGTTTCAGGATTTTTAGTTAATCACCCCACATCCATAAAATTAGGGGGTTGGAAGTTCGTATGGGGTTTCCCATAAGTATATAGGTATAATAAAAACTTAATTTCTGAAATTTGATATATAAGCTAGTATTAGCACACAACCAACAAAAAAATTCCAAGAGTTGGAAATTTAACCCCCCAACCCCTTAAAATAGGGGATGGCAGTTTGTATGATATTACCGCAAATATTGATGCTAGATGTCTCCAAATTGATATAGGGACTCTTTGTAAAACAATTAAATACGTGTTTCAGGATTTTTAGTTAATCACCCCACATCCATAAAATTAGGGGGTTGGAAGTTCGTATGGGGTTTCCCATAAGTATATAGGTATAATAAAAACTTAATTTCTGAAATTTGGTATATAAGCTAGTATTAGCACACAACCAACAAAAAAATTCCAAAAGTTGGAAATTTAACCCCCCAACCCCTTAAAATAGGGGATGGAAGTTTGTATGAAATTACCGCAAATATTGATGCTAGAGTCTCAAAATTGATATAGGGACTCATTGTAATAAACTACAAATAAGGAAAAAAATAAACTAGGTGAACCAAGGAGGGTTCCCTCATTTAAATGATAAAGGGGGGGGATACTTGATTCGAACAAATATCCACCTTGCAATGATATTCAAGAAATACACCAAAGAAAAGGAAATTAACCAAATAAAAAATATAGTCGTAAACAACTTACAAAAAGAAGTGAAATCCCAGCAAAAACATTTTCATGTAAAATGTTGCCAAGACGAGAACATGTGGCTCACACTATCAAAAAGTTATCAGATCTCATGTAGAGCAAGACTTCTAACTCTACACGCCCTAACTCTATAAATCCTAACTTTATAAACTCTACACTTTAGTCAAAATATATTATGTCTTGGCTGTTTCGTTACTGTCACATGGGTGTAAAGTAAAAATATTATTCACTGACTTTGTACTTTTCTGATATACAATACCTAGTTTCTGTAGTAACGATTATTTATTAGATAAGTATTGAGTCTCCTCAGAAACTGCACTTAGGTTTTACTAACTGCATTGGTTTCAAATACTCCATCACACTTTGCAAAAGTGTGTTCCTTTGCTTTAGAGGATATTTTTAATAAATGGAAGTTTTTTCCCATAACAATGGTGATACCATTTAATTTTAATGTGAAATTTCTTGAATTTTGCATGGTCCATTATGCCACTTGCAAAACTCTATTAGAAAAGTACTGAACAGTGAATAAATTCTTCACTTTACGCCCATGTGACGGTACCGAAACAGCCAAGACATAATATATTTTGACTAAAGTGTAGAGTTTATAAAGTTAGGATTTATAGAGTTAGGGCGTGTAGAGTTAGAAGTCTTGCTCTACATGAGATCTGATAACTTTTTGATAGTGTGAGCCACATGTTCTCGTCTTGGCAACATTTTACATGAAAATGTTTTTGCTGGGATGATTATACTCCTACACTTACTCCTATACCTTCTAAGAATCTCCCTGCGGAAAGCTGTAAATTATATTATGATGATGATGAAATTGAAAATAATTATGTTATTTACTGTGTGTACAACATTGAATTTGTTTGGAAATCAATAAAAACTCATATTTGAATAGTTTTTAATCTTCAACATGGTCAACTGGTGCATAATTTTATTTCACTTTATTGGTTTTGAATCGAAATCGATCCTTATATTTTGTACTAGTAGAGTTCTAAATTTAAGTAAAACTTGTTAAATTAAGTCGTGAATATATTGTGTAGGATGGCAGGTATAATGTTGTAATAATGTATAGGCTTTTGGCTTAAAACGATTGAATAGCATTTATATGACTCTGCCTCTAAATCACTTTTATATGGCTTTTTAATTTTCAATATTTACATTTTTGTCAAATAAATTAACTATCCAAAGAGACGAAACTGATCAAAATGATTTATTTCTCTACTGTTTTTTTTTTACTAAAATCCGTTTTCATTAATTAATTTAAAAAATTTGGTTAAGTTCGAGTCGGACTCGTGCGCTACGGATTTTGTATTAAATTGTATTTTAGTTAACTATTGCCATAAATTCACAAGTTCTTTCAATATACTATTAACCCTTAAATAAGCAAGCCTCAAAATTAACAAAGTAACCATCATCTCATCATCTCAACCCCTTTTATGTCCCACAGCTGGGCAGGGGTCTCCTCTCAGACTGAGAGGGATTTGGCCGTAGACCCCCACGCTGGCCAAGTGCGCAAGTGGGGGTGCTGAGTGGGAGGCTGCAGGTTTGATTCCTGCCACCGACTACTTTAATATTTAATATATTTTAAATTGGTCTGATGATTTAGAAGGCTTTGGCCGTGTTTATTTACACCCTACCAGCAAAGATGCACCGTCAAGCGATTTAGCGTTATAACGCGATCTTGTTTAAATAATCGAGTGTGACAGACGAACCGAACGGACGGACGGAGAAAGTCCCCCCTATCCTTATTTCATTTAAAGGCTTCTTTTTCGTAGCTAAATGTTACCGGGCCAGATGGGGAAAAAATTTCAGAAAAGATTTCCATCCTGCCCGGCAAACGATTGCACGGTGCGCAACGGGCAGGATGGAAATTTTTTGTGCCATCCTGCCCGGTACCGGGCAGACGCACCGGGCGAAATGGGAGCAACCCCACCATAAGGGTTCCATTTTTTACGATTTTGGTATGGAATCTTAAAACCGTAAGAGGTTGCTTACGCCTTTCGAAGTTAGTACGACAAAATGTTTGATAGCATCGTTGATAGCAGGACTTGTAGTTTGTTAAAAAAAGTAATCATTTTTCCAAAATTATCACATTTTTTCAATCCCTTATGCCTCGACTCTCTTATCTCTCGACTTATGCGTCGCTTTTTTAATAGGTAACCAACCCTTAGGCCAACCAATATATAATAAGGCTAAGGAATCTTTGTCCGCGCTCAAAAATTAGTACATGGCCGTATAACCTCTATTGCATTCATAAAACAAAGTTGTTTACGCAGTCTGTTAATCAATATGCCGGTTTGTGAAAGGTGCATTTAATAATTCATAACATAATGCCGATATTCAATTCTTTGCACTGAACTCTGTGCTCAAATATGCTTTGTTAACCATACATTAGTTAAATAAACATATTATATACGTAATATACAAATTACACATGAATTACACAAGCATCACTACTACTGCATATACTTAAAGTCACTAGCAACAAACAGCTAATTAATCAGAGTTCTTCTAAAAAATCTTCAATATTTGGATATAGTACCCAATTATGAATTTCTCGTCCTGGGAATTGTGTCCGGAACCACTAGTGTATGACACATTCGGTCCACTACTGGCTACAAGCCTCCTTTTATTTGTCACTAGAGGGCGCCCGCTTGCTTGCTCACTTTTGTCCCAGTGGGGGTTTATTTTAAACAAAACATCCTCTCTTAACGGATGGTTTCCCTATTCGTCGTGGCGTTGGTGCTATGCTTTAATATATTCAGACAGTTGACTGTTTCTTTTTTATATTTATTATAAACAGAAGATGAATGGGTTTTCCAGCTAAGAAAATCCATGCGATTCTAATTTCGGTCAAAAATTCAAATTCAAATTCAAATTCAAATCATTTATTTTGCATGAATATGGTAAGTACATTAGGTCTTAAATATAATATCCTGCCAAAATGGCGTGCAAAAAGTACAAAGTAAGTTATATTTGAAGTTACAAATATTTTTCTACAGTAGGTACTCATAAAGTGCTATACTTCAATTTCACATTTTGTATACATATATAAATTCTGTAAATAATAACAACAACAATAATTACAAATACATTATGTCACAAATACATTACTTAATTCAACAGTTAAAACCAAATTAAAATCATCCCGAGTCGCCAACACTTATCTACGTAAACATGTTATTATTAGGAAACTCATCTAAGGTATAAAATTGACGGGACATGAGCCACTCGTTAATTTTCCTTTTAAATTGAGGCAGCGGCAGGTCAATTAAATTTTTTGGCAATTTGTTATAAATTTTAATTGCCATGCAATAAACATTTTTATTGTATAGCGGTCGGTGGACATAAAAACATTTCATTGACTGTTGCTCGACTCCAAAAAACAAAAGTGTCTAAATTCACCGTTCCAGTTTTTTTAGTGTCTCAAATAACAATAAAAAACTCAATAATGCGCCGAGATAACGTGAACTCCGAAAAGTTGGCGAATAAATTAATAGTTAATCAGCTACAGGTATCCTTGGCTCTAGCGCGCAGCCGGACATGCGGCGAACCTTTGACAAAGAACGCTGACCGAAGATGCCTCGGAGTTCAAATGTCACCGCGCGTCCTTGCTTGCAGCAGCCCCAGTATAAATACCGCGTCTCCACCACAGGGGCATCATTCTCTCAGTTGCCTTGCAATACCACACATCAACACCTTTCACAATGAAATCGGTACGTTTGTGACATATTGTGCATTTATCGATCTTGATTTATCATCTAAAAGTGTTTCGTATTCCCCATAAGTTGTGATAACTGTTAACCGTCGATGGAACTATTGGATTCGTTTTCCGGGATCTTTTCGGGTTCACCGTTAGAGTTATCATTACATTTCATTTACACTGGGTGCAATCAATCTTCTCATTTGCGAGAGGGATTTTAAATGACGAGGTTTTTGACGACCTCCGTGGCGCAGGGGACGCACGCTCGGATTCGAGTGGGAGGTCGCGGGTTCGATTCCCGCCACGGGCCACTTTGGAATTTTATAATTTCTAAATTGGCTCAGGTCTGGTCTGGTGGGAGGCTTTAGCCGTGGCTAGTTACCACCCTACCAGCAAAGACGTACCGCCAAGCGATTTAGCGTTCCGGTACGATGCTGTGTAGAAACCGTTGGGGTGACTTAACTTACCCCTTCCAAGTTAGTACGCCAACATCATCGACTGCATCATCACTTACCATCAGGTGAGATCGCAGTCAAGTACTAATTTGTATAGCGTAAAAAAAAAAATCTAAAGGATTCTGCGATTGTGAGAGAGGGCTTGCAAATCCCAACACGCTCCAACCCTCGAAATTGTTTTGGTTGAATACCTTTAAACGAATATTGTCACATAATTGATACTTTTCTATCATTTACGAGTTACTCTGTTGGCACTTAACTGCAATATCACTAATGTTATCGCACTGGCTACAAAAATACCCCTTTAAATTGCCACTTATATTATCTACATTGCTTAACGGAAGGAAAATTTTGTGCGTATGAAAATGTGAACCTGAGGGGAGACACGTTCCCAATTGTGTCAACCGTTGGTCTTCTCTTTGCCTACCACGCTGGTAAACTCAAATTTTAAAAGCCTGAAATAATTCTCCTGTTTCCTGATGATTATTGCCCAAAACGCAATTGATACTCTAGCAAAGTCTGTAGGTGCGTGCCTGGAATATCGCATCATGCCTAGTTGTAGCCCGACAAGGAGTCGCAGTGACCATTACAACAATCACCCGCATGAAAACCGTTTTTAGGGTTCCATACCAATTTGGTAAAAATGGAACCCTTATGGTGAGACTTTCTCCGTCCGTCCGTCCGTCCGTCCGTCTGTCACACTCGATTATTTCAGTAACTATTCAAGCTATCGACCTGAAATTTAGAATAGTTATAGATAATAGTGACGCGACGTCATAGCAATCGTAAAAATTTGAAAATTGTTTTTATTTTTATTTAAAAAGGGGGGAAAACCGGGTCGCCAAAATTTCAAAATGAGATAACAATATTGAGTGGGGTATCATATGAAAGGGCGTGACTTGTGTATTCTAAAACCAATTTTTATTTATTTTTTTGCCTAATAGTTTTTGAGTTATTGAGCAAACTGTCGAAAAAATACCGTTCCCTCCCCCTTATCTCCGAAGTTTATCAATCGAAAAATCTGAAATAATTATGATAAATAGATATTAATGTATATTTTACAGGAAAAATAAAATCAACTCCCTAACTATTATACTTTTTTTTGATAATAGCAACAAACTACCAAAAACAAAGTTACGTTTGCGGTTCGCCAACAAAAGTACCTAAATGTAAATTATATACTCGTAAATTCATGAACAAAAGTGATTCTTTCAATGTTTTACTTCTTTTATGGTATGGAACCCTGGGTGCGCGAGTCCGACTCGCACTTGGCCGGTTTTTGCATTGACCTATTTTTGATAAGCTAATTGCCTTTTTCTCCTCCAGTTCATCGTACTCGCCCTTTTCGTGGCCTCGGCCCTCGCCGCTCCCCAGTCCAACCCCAACGACGCCAACGCCAGTATCCTCCGGTACGACAGCGACAACATCGGTGTTGATGGATACAAATACGGGTGAGTTCCTCTAAGTCTTCTTTTCTTCTTCACACGCCCACTACAGTCTCCTGAATGCATCTACAGCAGCCGAGTTCACGCCGCTCCATACAACTAACTGCGGAGTCCAACTGAAGTGATTCCCCCGTAATTTTATAGTCCTCGGCTGTAATGTGTCAAAGTTTCACTAATTCAAAACATTTTCCTTGATGCTCAAGTTTGTAAGGAGTACAAAGCTATTACCGCTATTGCCCTGGGCAACGCGACGCTATAGTTGTTATGCGGCATCATCATACAGGAATGTCAAATTGCTTGGACGTACATGCTCGCCGGTAAAAACCAGCCGCGGTTGAAGCCCCCCGCTAGACCAAACCTATGCCAATTTGTAATTCGCAAATCTGTAACACTTCATGCCACAGCGCGTCGGGAGAGTGCCCGGAAGGTCTGTTTTGTCCTCAGCTGGTTGTCAACCTGCTAAAAAGATCTCTGACCTGCGCAATTGCACGCCCACTCGGGTCTGTCAGTCTGTCAGTCTGCACCATAAATTATAATATCTGGGTGACGGGCTTCGCTCGATAGTTTAACTACTGGCTAATAGATGGCAGCAGAAGTCATATTTTTTGGTAAATTCGACATTTTCTAAAAATGAATCCTAGCTAGATCGATTTATCGCCCCCAAAACCCCCTGTATACTAAATTTCATGAAAATCGTTCGAGCCGTTTCCGTGATCCAGATTATATAGAAATATATATACATATATACAAGAATTGCTCGTTTAAAGGTATAGGATAGGATTTTGCCGTGTGACGTAGTTGGTCTAATACCTTGTTACCATAAATGGAAAAAGCATTTGGAAAGAAAATAAATGCATGACAGTTAATTTTATAATGTACATTTTTTTATAGAGCCGTATTAAAGTATTAATCCACTTTTTCGTTGAATTTTAATCAATGGACGGGACACTATTGGATATTAAATAATCGGTTTCCTAATCTATAAATTAAGTGCTATTTAAAGTAGACCATTGTCAAAGATTTGAGCGGCATCTTTGCGTCGGTTGCACGATGAATGTCGCCATAGTTCACGCGTGTTACTTAATATTTGTTTGTTCACACATTGCCGCATCTATTTCTTGACTCGTTTTATTAATTCAGAAACGATCGGAACTTTTATTTCAACGTCTTTAGACTTATGTGTTAAATCTCGTGTTTAATCTAGCTTTGTTGTTAAAAAGGTTAATGGGTTGTTCGAAACTTTACAACACAACCAAATTGTTAATCCCATAATCACAGCTTTACTTTATTTTTATCTAAATAAGTTTATCAAAAGAAGATTCTTTCCGGGCATTGATTTTCACCGTCACGTAAATCCCTACTTGAAGAAAATCTACGAAAATCGCATAGCCTAACTCTTCTGCTGAGTTGTGGGCTTTTTCTCAGAGGCAGGATGCGTTTCTGAACCCTCGTAAACTAATTTTTAAGTCGTGAAATAAACTCGCCGGCATATTTAGCGGAACATAAAAAAAAGGTTTGATATCAGTATCATATAAAGTTGCTGGCTGGTTTATACGTTATTTAATTTAAAAAGAAATATTTTCAAATTAAGAAAACAACTGAACATCACATTTTATGCAATTGTTTTAATTTTATTCAAATACACCTTATCTGGAGCGAACTTCGAGTATTTCTTCCTTCTGAGTTTGATTTAAAATTTCATTGAAATACTGTTTTTTGGTAGTTTTTTTTTTAATCGCGTATCTTTCTGGAGTTGATGACTGAATTATGCCTGACTTAGCCCCAACGGAGATTGCCAGGGCACTCGAAATGCGAAGAAATGGTCAAACCTACAGAGTGATATCCAGAGATCTTCGTCGATCAGTTTCAACGATCCATCGCAGTATCCAACGGTTCACGGAGACCTGTACTTATGTGAGAAGAGCAGGACAAGGCAGAAAAAGACGCACTTCGAGTAGGGATGATCGTTTCATTCGGCTTCGTGTATGTAGGAACCCCCGTTTGACGGCCTTCCAAGCCCGACATGAGTTAGAAGCAGTGCGGGGTGTAACCGTAAGTGAGCGTACGGTACGAAGAAGGCTCGAAGAAGCTGGTTTGGGTTCATTTGTGCCCGCCAAGGCTCCAAGGCTCGAGGTAAATCATCGTAGAAACAGGTTAACTTTTGCTCAGGAACATCGACTTTGGAACGCGGACCAATGGAGTAAGGTATTGTTTAGTGATGAGTGCAGAATTCTCTAAAATCAAATTGACGGCAGGCAAAGAATATACAGACGCAAAGGAGAACGATACATTCAGACAAATTTTGAAACTACAGTTGCATACGGTGGTGGATCAATAATGGTTTGGGCGGGCATTTGTTTGGGAGCTCGCACAGACTTGGTAGTGATTGACAGAGGGAGTCTGACTGCAGACCGCTATATCAGAGAAGTTTTAGAAGAAAATGTCGTACCGTTTGCCCCATATATCGGTGACGATTTTGTTTTTATGCAGGATAATGCTCTGCCGCATACCGCTCGGGTAACTCAAGCTTATCTTAATGATATGAATATCACTGTTATGGAGTGGCCGGCGAGATCACCGGATATGAACCCAATAGAGCACGTATGGGACTTGCTGAAAATAAAAGTTAAGTCCAGAATTCCAGCTCCTGCCAACGTGGGAGAACTGCGAATCGCCGTAGTTGAGGAATGGCGGAGACTATCCCAGGAGACCATCGATAACATCATTTTCAGTATGCCTAGACGGGTAGAAACTTTAATAAGAGCACGTGGAGGAAATACGCGATATTAATCACCATTTTTCTAATTTAATTAATTGTAATTTTAATATTAAAATTCACTTTTCCAGGTTACATGAAAAGTTCAAAAAATGTACCATTTTTCACAAATAGCCTTTACTCGCAAAATCTGTTCTTAATGTGATCTCATTTTAAGTAAAAACAAATGAAACTTTAAATAACAAAAGAAGTGTAATAAGTAGATTTTAAAATAAAACCATATTTTTTTAATTATGGACCTTTTTTTTATGTTCCGCTAAATATGCCGGAGAGTTTAGTTACGTATCACCATTATAGAGACAGTGTGAAATGAAATGACTTGTCATAAGAGCCTCTGTATGCTAATTGCTAGGCCTATATGAAACAAACTATTTTCTATTCTATTCTATTCTTAGACCTACATGAAATAAAGTATTTTCTATTCTATTCTATTCTTATGTGCAAGATTCACATTTATTTAGTAGTAAAAAAACTTGTTATTAATTATGAATTGTGTCCTCATAAAATGTTTCCACCGATGATAGCACGCAATCAGCTATATCATTAGTAGAATTTGTAAGCGTGAGCTAAGTCGCCACAGCGCTATCTATCGAGCGGTAGGTGAACTTCCCAAATGTTCCAGGGCACTCACGCGTTATTTTTCTCACCGAAGGAATTTTTCTTTTGTACGCAGATACGAGACTTCCAACGGCATCAAGGCTGAAGAGGAAGGTACGCTGGTCGGCACAGGCGCTGAAGACGAGGGCATCCAAGCCCGCGGCTCTTACTCCTACTTGGGCGACGACGGCATCGTCTACACCGTGACCTGGACCGCCGGCAAGGAGGGATTCGTGCCGACCGGAGACCACATACCCAAGCCCTAAGCCGCGCGGCGCCCCCGGCACCGTCTAGTCCAAAAATACTCACCCCCTCCATCCGTCCCTGCCGACTCCTCATGATGAATCCATCTCCTGTGATATGAACCCCGACTTTTTGTATATTTTGTTAATAAACTATTACGTTTTAATAATTTAATCGCCGTCTTTGCTTTGTGTTTCACCCCATACGTCATTTTGCGTGAAAAAACACCATTGTTTATTTCACGAATGAAAATGAAAAACTTCAAATTTTCATTTAAAGCCTTAAAACTTTGAGGGTTTTATGAAAATTTATAAACCCCACCCCCAAAGTTGGAAAGCAGGTTTACTTTGAGAAGAACAGGCAAGAAACTCGCCACTTTATTATGAAGTCTAGCTAGTTAAATAATGCAGACGAGGGATAAAAAAGTATACGAATAGCAGACGTTTCTCTGCCGTAATTCCACGGTTGTTTCAGAAAAAACTTAGGTAACAATTACTTAGAAGCAATGTTCTGTAAATATGTAGATAAAAAAATCGGTACAGGATTATATTATTTTCCGATAGTTTAAAATAAAAGGTTAATATAGTTTTTTTTGCCTAATTGCTTTTTTAACCTTCCATGATGCACCCACTTCACCAATAAGATTTCAATATAATGTATTTAATAAATAATAATTTCAATATAATATATTTGAAAAATACAAAATAAATTATTCAACAGAGGTAATAAATAGGCCTGTAACGTTTGATTGAAAAAAACACCTAATTATTTAAATACATTTACCTATTTGATAAACCAGGAAACTATAAACTTAATAACATTGAAATTAATTGAAATCATTGTGATTCGTAAAAAATACGGTTCTCAATGCGTTTTAAATTTAAAATTGTGTGATATCACTGTAATAATTTACAACATAATACTACCATATTGATCGAAAATACATATTCTTCCACACATTACGTTAAATGTTAAGCAACCTATGACATACCAGACATATGGTAATGCGGTGACCTTACAGTCTCTGCCTGTGCTCATCTCATTATAATAATTTTAATGTTAATCCTTGGAATTCAAATTTTTGACATTTGAATTTTATTTGTTGTAACTTGTAAGTGGGTGGGTCTCATCCATGCTCGAAAATTCAAATTTTAATTACTTTTTCCCTAATTATCCCTTCTATACTAATTATTTAGTTATTTTCCCTTATTATTAATTCCAACAAAACTCATTTAATTCACATTGGTTCCCGATAGTTCTCTAGAAGTATTTTGTAAATAAACAATTTCAATGTAATAATTGGGTGATGTACTCGAAAAAAAAATCAATGAAGCCTTCGCTGTCCGTCCGTACATCCGTATGTCTGTCGGTACCAACTAATAAAATGGAAAATTCTTTTCAAAAAACCGACTTCAAATGCCACTACAAAGAGTGAAATAATTTTTCAATGAAGGTACACCAATTCGAAGTCGGGCGATTAATACGAAGGACTATGATTGTAAGAATTGCCCGACTTCGAATTGGTGTACCTTCATTGAAAAATTATTTCACTCTTTGTAGTGGCATTTGAAGTCGGTTTATTGAAAAGAATTTTCTATTTTATTTTTTACTTTTTAGTGGAAAACAACAAATGCACAGGGCATTGAAAATAATACCCAAATCGCTTGAAGTGTGCTTATAAAATCTGAAGAGTTCCCTCAGTTTTTCCGAGATCCTATCATCAGAACCTGACTTGATGACTGTAGTGATTAAGTTAGCATCTGCAAGGAAATGCATTAGCAACTATTAAAAATACCCAAATCGCTTCAAGTATATTAGCAAAATTTGAAGAGTTCCCTCGATTTCACCAAGATTCCATGATCAGATCCTGACCTGATGACCATAGAAAACCTGGAAAATATTACTCTTTCAAACAGTACCCAAATTGTTTCAAGTATCCATATAAAATTTGAAGAGTTCCCTCGACTTCTCCAGGATCCCGTCATCAGATCCTGACCAAAAAAAAATGGGACCATCTGGGAAGTATACCCTTTCAAACAAAAAAAAAAAATCCAAATCGGTTTACGCGTCTTCGAGTAATCGGTGAACATACATAAAAAAAAAAAAAAGATTCCGACGAATTGAGAACCTCCTCCTTATTTTGAAGTCGGTTAAAAACCAAATATAACTGGTGCGGGTTCACAAAATATTCGTGGCACTGGTCGTTTTTCCGCGCATATATTAAGCGCACAGACAGATAAATGCGTGGCAGTTAATTTGATCGCTGCAAGTTCCCACAGGTGATCGGGGCGACCCCGCGCTAATTTGTTGCGAACTTCGTTACGGTTTCGTTCGAGGGTCGCCAGCTATGCTATGAAAAGTTGCTAGAAGTTTCGGATAACCCGAAGTAACACGAAAGCAGTAAATACTAAAAATACTACTTTTTGTGTAAATGTCTAACACTTGCATCCAAGTTCCAACCGTAGTCGTATATAATATTTGCAGTCGCTACAGACGCTCATAGTCGATCGCTCGTAAAAGCTCGTTTCCAGCGCGATGCTGTGTATAGAAACATTAAAGAGTGAGTTATAACTTACTCTCCAAACTATTACGAAAATTGATATACTTTTGTAACAACTTTTTTTTCCCTTTGGGTACGGAACCCCGAAACCGTCTTGGATCTTTTGTGAAAAAACCGTCTTGGATCTTTTGTGAAAAAACCGTCTTGGATCTGTTGTGAAAAAACCGTCTTGGATCTTTTGTGAAAAAACCGTCTTGGGTCTTTTGTGAAAAAACCGTCTTGGATCTGTTGTGAAAAAACCGTCTTGGATCTTTTGTGAAAAAACCGTCTTGGATCTTTTGTGAAAAAAACGGTTTGTGAAGCGACGCATTCGCGGGCAACACCTAGTATGATGAAATAAGAAGTCTCCAGGCGAAGTGGGGTGCAGTGGAAACGGAGAGTCGCAAGCGTTATATTTTTCCTCGTTAATTATTTCAGCTAACAAGGTGTTGTCTCGCACTTTATTTATTGCCTCCTGAGCGCTGAGCTCTTTCTTGCCTTCTGATAAATTACACTTTGTTTTTAACCGGCTCAAAATACTGATCTTGAGCATGTCATATAGTACAAACCACATTCACCATCGCACCATCAAGTAAAATGGAAAATAATAGTGTGTATGTGTGTGTAAGTGTGCGTGTGTATGTCTATGCGTGTGTGTATGTGTGTGTGGGTGTGCGTGTGTGTGTGAGTGTGCGTGTGTGTCTATGCGTGTGTGTGTGTGTGTGGGTGTGCGTGTGTGTGTAAGTGTGCGTGTGTGTGTGAGTGTGCGTGTGTGTGTGAGTGTGCGTGTGTATGTATATGCGCATGTGTGTGTGTGTGTGTGTATGCGTTCATATTTATTATTTACAGTTTCGCTCCAACACTACAGCATCCTCGGTCGCTGTTAGCGTTACAACGTATTATATCGCAGTTCCCATTGCTGGGCAGATGTCTCCTCTCAGAGTGAAAGAGTTTTGGCCATAGCCTTCAACGTCAATCAAGTAAGGTTTGGTGGGTTTTCCACACCTTTGAGAATATTGCCTATGATCAGCTGATGGGCTATAAAGACGTACGTACAATCACTTTTTTACCTTTTACTCATAAAACGACCAGGTATGTAGAAAATTTCATTTCGACCACGGCTATTAACAGCACCGTAAACGGTCAATGCGGCTTTTAATAAATCTGTGGCTGATGGCCCCCAGTCCCCGGATGGCCCCTGCGCGGTCCCCGGGTGTCCCCGGGTGGCTCCCGCCGCCGTCATCACGACATAAGTGTCCCAAATGACGGAGGGCTCAACAACACAACACCGACTCGTAAAACATAGGAATTTATGGGGAAAAAACAACGCTCAACCGTTCTTTGGATAGGTTTCCTCAATAAAATAATTGTCGTTATTTTTATGGGTAAGCAAAAATGATTTGGGGTACGAATACATAGCTTAAAAGAGAGCAGCTTTCAGCTATATCATTTGACCAGAACTCGATACCGCGAAATAAATCGACACAGCGTCTGTCTTTCGAGCGGTGGCTGAACTTACAGTCCAATGTTCCTCAACACTCACGCATTCGTCCGTCCGTCCGTCTGCAACACCTGAAATGTTCACATATTATGATGTATTTCCATAGCCACTATAAAAAAGAGTACTAAAATATAAAAAAACGACCTCCCTAAACGCTTGTTCCCTGGCGTTTAGGGAGGTCGCTTGTTTGGGACGCAACTTGTGCTGACACCCTGGCTGCGTCCCACATTGAGGCGACCTCCTCTATGGCGGGGGCTAGTGCCGAACGGGCCAAGGGACGCAAATATGAATCTCTTGACAAGATTTTCATATTTGCGCCTTTTGGTGTGAAGACTCTGGGGCCGTGGGGCCCGGGGGCTCGAGCTCTTTTTGAAGAAATTTCAAAGAGAGTTATCGAGTCTACCGGGGATCCAAGAGCTGGCAGCTACATTGGCCAACGTATTAGTTTGGCCATCCAAAGAGGCAATGCTGCCAGTATCTTGGGTACCATGCCTCGTTGCGATGGAATCGATGAGGTTTTAAATTTATAACCTAGTTTATAGTAAGTTATTTTTATTTTAAATCTTTTTATGTAAATATAAAATAAAATGAACATTAAGGAGGGCTCCCACACAACAAACGTTGGCTCGTTTTTGGTCAAAGATCCAGTTGACCCAATATTACTCTACTTGTATAATAGTAGTAGAAGGTAATTGGGCCTTTTTGCTTCTGTATCATCATCTCGCTAAAGTATATAGATAATTAATAGAACGAGTCCGAGTGCAAGTCCGACTCGTATTTGGACGATTAATAATTATTTATTTACGGATGTTACTTATTGATGTGTCTTTAGATTTTTCGCAAATCTGGATTATCACTTAATAACATCAGGTGAATGTTTTGCTCCTATTGTACGGAATCCTAAAAAAACCAGGTTGATTGGTGGGTCGATGGATGCTCAAGTTGAGGTGGTGTGTACAAAAACACCGTGACTGGCTAAACGGACCCCTCTCCTGACTTAATCGGCCCTTGTAGGCTCATTGTCTGAATGGACCGTTTTATGCAAAAAGGACCACGAGGGAATTTACTTCTAAGGCTGGCTAGATAAAATAAAGACTCACTTACTCAGATATGCAGCACAAAGTTCAAAAAATTCAAAAATTTTATTCTTCCACATAGGCCTAACTATCAGGCACTTGCGAAACGTTAAAACTCTAATGCCTCGTTCGGGAAGTAGCACTGCACCGAGAAGAACGGGCAAGAAACTCGGCACTTGCTTTTTTTTAAATAATAATTTTTACAATTTTGTTTTAAACAATATATCACATTATAATAAGCATCTTGTGAGCAGACGGAATATACAGTTAGATCCAAGGGTCTTTGTCATTTAAAAATTCATTTATTTTATAGTAACCCGTACTTAGAAGATGATTTTTGACACATTGCACACTGCACAGCGTAAACCAATAAATCTAGACTCTAGAGTCTTGCAGTGTGAACTTTGTACACGAGCCCTCAAATGCAAAGATCACGCATTAGATTCTTAAATGGTTAATTGAACTGCGCTTGACGAAAATCATCCAATAGAAATACAAAAATACTCTCTGTCAAAATCGCGTATGTTTCTTTCAATTCGTATCAAGTTTGACAGAGTGGGGAGCGTCATCGTGGATTTAAATAACTATACCAGTAGTTAATTCTGAATAGGTATATTCACTCTTCTCTTGAAGGCTCCCAGATTGCATTTGGCTGGGAACACGGACCTTAAATTATTTTTGAATTGGCTGAGTGATCGTCAAAGTTTCTGCAACGATCGACACTGAAACATATGGGTAGAGCTGTTTGAAACGTTACTATTTGACAGTTGAAAGATTGGCTCAGTATTGCAAACGCCGGTCCCCATAAAAGAAGTGAGTAAGCAAGGTAATGGGCCGGCGCCGAGTTTCGGCTTGTAAATGTAAACAGGTACTTACCGTACCCTGTGGCTGTGCACCTCCTAACTCCTATAGCCTCTAGCAAAACACTCACAAAGTCAAACGACTTTTGTGTTATTTGAGTCTTGATTAAGAAATGAGGTGTCTTTTTGTTGCCAGGATTTTGGAATCCCATAATTTTTTTTACTTTATCAAATTGTTTCCTTATTACGTTACTTGTTGTTGTTACGACAACATTTCCACTTCCGAGTCCGCTTACCCACGATGTTTCCCATACATTCGTAATACCAAAATCATTTGTAACTCGTGCAAATTTCGATCATGTTGTGGTGTTAATCGGGTTCATATAGTAATAATCTATGCTCCTGGCCATATCTGGTTCCGAAATATTTTTGTTAAATAAAATCGTAAACGATTTTAGTTTTGCTTATTTTTATCAAAGAGGACATGTTTTCTGATTATTTGTTTTGTAATAAAAACAACACTGTCTCACGTCGCATTAGTTCAGGAGTAGTTTCTATTGTCCAGCTAAGGAAAAACACCAGTTAATAAAGAAAGTTACAAGTTTTCATTCATAATTTTTGGTATTACGGAACTCGACCAAAGTTATAAAAATTTTGATCAAAATTGATTATAATTTCGTTTTAAAAAAGTATTTCCGAACCAAATATGGCCAGGAGCATAGATTATTACAATATGAATCCGAATAACACACAACATGATCGGAATTTGCACGAATTAGAAATGATTTGGTATTTTGAATGAATGGAGACATCGTAGTTCACAGGACTCTTAACCTGGAGGAGATATTCCCGATAGTATGGTTACGTCAGACAGACACAGCAAGGTAGCAGTCGTCGCCTAACGGTTTCCTCTTGGTTTCCTATTCCTTACGCGTCAAAAGCGTAGCTAAAAGGGCGCACTTGGGGACTTGGAGGTTAAAAACTATAGAAACAATTACTTTCAAGTTTCAAAGAAATACATACATTTATTTTATTTGAGAATAAATTGTTGCGACTATAAACGGGATTATCTTTTTTTGACTTCGGCTGTATTCTCAAACTCATTGGTAAAGGATTTTTCTAAACTGTTGACAAAAAAGTATTTGGTTTCAAAGTTTTTCAAGACTCACAAAATATGTGTCGATACTAATTTTCTAAACGAGACACTTTCAAGATGTTGTCAAGTTAAGATTTTTATTTACCTGTGAAGATGATTCCGTCATTCATACCCCAAATATTACTGTCATATTAAGACTACGATAAAAATTACGAAAAAAAACCGTTACTTTCAAACTTATTATGATAAACATTTAAAACCACGCTCAGCCTTTAACTGAGACGAGTTCCCGTGTACCGGTGTACCGCGGCAGATACGTCCCGTTGGCAAAATTCCACCTTTTTACCGAATTATGTTTAAAATTTATGACGCCCTAAAATACGGGGAGGTTAAAAATCTTGCGCTATCTGCTGGCGCGCGCCCAAACTACCTGCGCCCTAAATAACGACATCTACCCGTTATTAAAACTGTCAACTGTAAATACGGGGAGCTTTTTTCAAACAAAAAATCTACTTTCATCCAACAAACTCGCAAGAAACGTTTTTCCTCCACGTTTCTGATACGAAACGCTTCGAGCGTCCGAGTGTCTATAACCAAGTACAATGTGAGTTTCTTGAAGAGAACATTAAATACCTATGAATTTTCTAAATAAGTCCGATGCAACCTAGACCTCATCATTGCTTTCCTTCAAACATGATTATCATCAAGCGCAAGCCTGTCTTAAATTATAAAAACGGCCAAGGACTCGCGTACCATGGGTATTGCAGAAAAAGTAAAAAACTCATCACTTTTCTTTACACTCCGGAAACTTAACTTAGTTTTTTGAGGTTTATTGTTATATTTTTTAAATTATACTAGATAGAAAGTTATAATTAATATTAATCCCTGTTAATCGTAATTATTTCAGATTTTTTGATTGGTAAACTTCGGAGATTCCTAATCTCAGTATCAGGGGGCAGTATTTTTTTCGAAATTTTGCCCAATAACTTAAAAACTATGAGACATATGAGACCCCACTCGATATTGTTATCTCTATTTTAAAATTAACCCCCCCTGGGTTTTCCCCTTTTTAAATAAAAAAAAACTACTTATTTTTAATTTTTCATGATTGGTACAACCGTCGTTGGGCCACTATTACATACAATTATTCCAAATTTCAGCGTGATAGCTATAATACTCGAAGTTACTGAAATAAAGGTTCGTGACTCGTGACAAACAGATAGATAGAGACGGAAAACAACGTGATCTTGTAAGGGTTCAAGTACAGAACCCTAAAAATAAGTCGCATCCGCAATAGATCGGAGACATTAATTTTATTATTTTACATAATACACCTATACAAAAGCTTTTATTTTTAGTCCAAATTAAAATTAGTTTAGTCAGTTGATGAGGTCCGCAAGTATCTAAGCCGGCTGATTGTATCGCAAAATTTCCGCAAAGTTTTCCAAAAAACCCCGGCGCAGTTCAGCGAGCGGCCGAACTTTGCCGCCATTATCAACTTCGCAATCCGCTTTAACTGCTAAGCGCTGGAAATTAGTTGCGAATTAAAATACGTCACGTACCTACTTACCTAAGCTTGTACCTGCCAGAAGAGCTGCGCAATAACGTACCGAGGGTAGAGGCTTTTTAAACTGGCAAAATATCAGACCACTGGGTCAGATAGTATTCACTAAAGTAGCTAAACTACTAAATTATAATTATCTGCTTAAGCATGGTCTTATACAGGGTAATGAATTAAGTCACAAGTCACCTTTATGCCAGGAGATTGCAATTTTGCATCTGCTAAGTATCTAACAGCAATGGATCAGAAAGTTCTTATGTTCTACATTTTAACTTTCAAATATTAGAATGTGTAACAAAATACTGTTAGATAGTTTTTTAAAACATATTAACACTTTAAAAATTAGTATAATTACAATAAAAACGGACTATATAATTTTGTAAATATGAGTTTAAGAGGAATTAAAGAAAAATATTACTAAAATTCCCTTTGAACTAGGCATGCTAATTGACTCTTATTAGTATTTTACGCGAGCATTACTCTAGTATTTTACACGACACGCTGGAGTGCTATGACTACTCTGAAGCTTGTCGCTCGATGCGCGTTCCTGCTTGCCTGCCTGTCTGCACGGCGAGCGGCTTACACGACGATTCGAAAGGCTTTCAACAGATTAAATTTTATGTTTGTCGCCCTCCATCGCTCGTCATCGTTACTTAATTTGAGCTTCATACTTCCACGAGCTAGACCACAACTTCAGAAGGTGTAACAAAATGGCACTTAAAGCACGGAATACATAATACTACCTAACGGTACAGAAGGCTCACTCCGCAAGATGATTTTCATCTCACCCGCTCGGAAAAGCGATCTTTAATGCCCGAAATGCGGGCGGGAAATGCTATTATATTCCCTAGGCTGCCAAAGCAATTTCATTTTTCCCAAGGGAGACAAAGTAATATGAAAATCCTTTCCGGCCCTAGGCTCGTAAGCATTTCCAAAGGCAAATTTGTTTGAGTTATCTGTGGTCAAACTCGTATTACGTGTAATGTCAATGTCAAATGTCAAAGCTGAAGACTTTTTTTTTTAATAACACATACGATCAGTAACGAAGTTCCCCTTGCATAACAAATAACTATTAAAGAATTAGCGACTCTAGCGCTGAAACAAAAAGTACAATTCAGTTCGCAATAGCGCCTCCGGAAAGAATACGCAACAAACGCAAAATTCTCAAATTCTTTCCATCAAATATGTCAGTTACTTTGGTTCTTTTGCGGATCTCCTCATTTCTGATTAGATCGCGCAAAGATACTCCGAGCATTAGATATTATGCCTTCTTATAAGGCCCATAGTTAGTCACCATGTCTCGGATCCGTAATTTCACCATAACATTCTCACATGTGTACTTTTGAAGATTTCCGCGCGATTTTTAAACTAGTTTAAAAACTCACAAGCTCATAATAGTACTAAATATATGGATATTTTTACATAATGTTCCATTACTGGTGGTATCGTCGTGTACACAGCCTCGCACGCCAGTTAGGTACAAGTTATTGATATCTGGAGGTGTCGGTAAGACGGCGGACGCTTGCCGCGGCACGAACTGTGCTATCCTTGTAGGGATGGGCGATGTTTATTTACCTGAGTATCGATAAATTGAAATGGAAGAAAAGAGGAGAGGCCCGTGCCCGCTTATGGGATGACCTCTAAAAAAGAGAAAAAAAAAAGTGACATGAAAATTAAAAAGATATTGAAAAAGAAAAAAAATATGACATGAAAACAAAAAAAAATATTGAGAAAAAAAAATTAGAAGAAGGAATATAATAATCGATGAATTAACTACACATCTTATTATTAATATGATAGAAATATAAGAAGCAAATAAATATCACCATCTCACAGCACAAACGACGGAAATCCTGCCGTCTGCGTGCGAGCCCAGAGGGCGTGGGTTTCATTCCCACTAGTGGTATTTTTTTCTGTTATGTGCATGATTTTTTTCAAGCAGGGTGTTTTTCATTCCAATATATGCCAGGATTTTTCTCAGAATGTAAGTATGAAACAAAAACGACACGATATATGTTTATCGATACATTGAAATTTGAAATGACGCACATGCCTAATCTTGACACCTTCCAGAATATATTACTCCGTGCCACCGAATCTTATCACGATCTGACGGATTAATATCTCCCGTTATCGTGTGCACCGGCCCTAAACTGTTGCAAAATATTTTACACCTACCCTCGCACTTATTCCAAACGTAATAGAGTTGAAGTTCGATTGTTCCGACTGTACTAAAGGGTTATTCCCAGTGTCCCGGGGCGATCGGGAAGATTTATTGTAATACCTGGAGTCTAAATCGTTGTTTAATGTACAGATGTTAGATTAGCCCTTAATCGCCGTAGTGATGGATCGACGCTGTCCCCTTAATGAGTATTGGGGATTGGAGATTGATTTTCATGAAGTTGTCGATAGTTAAATAATTTAATTTCGTGCCGTGTTTGTAGGGTTATTTTCTGAATGGAAATTGTTAGGATTGATTACTTAGTTTAATTAATTTGTATTTGAATCTCATAAAGAAATTGATTATTTATTGGTGTGTGTCGTTTTCAACCTCATGCTTTATTACGTGAGTAGTTTGAATAAAAAACCGGCCAAGTGCGAATCGGACTCAAAGCACTCACGATTATGGTAATAGTATCGCAAGTTCAAAGGTTTGGTTTTTCCAACCTCAATCATTTTCCCGTAGGTATCGCATTTTATTTATTTATTTATTTTATTCATTTATTTATTTTATTTATTTATTTATTCTCACATAGAAACATAGAGAACTTAATAAAACTAAAGAACGGAAACAACTACATTAGTATAAAACTGTGTTGCAGTTATTAACGCCCACTTCCGGATTACAATTTTAAGAAAATAAATAATAGTCAAAAAATTAATTTTGGTTCCAATGCAATAAAGTTAGTAGTTGCTGGTTCCCTGGGAACGGGGTCGGGCGCTGATGTGGGACGCAACATGCGTTGACACATTGGCTTATATTCATATCAGGGAGACAGAATCAAAGCCGGGAGCCGCAGCTGAGACTGCTGAATCCGGTAAGCGTCGCAAGTATGCCTCTCTTTTAGAGAGTTACATATTTGTCCCGTTTGCCGTGGAGACCCTGGGGCCATGGAGTCATAGTGCCAAAAAATTCCTTCGAGAGCTTTCCCCGCGGTTAATAGCCTCAACTGGTGACAGAAGGGCTGGCTCATTTTTTGCGCAACGTATCAGCCTAGCTGTTCAACGCGGAAATGCAGCCAGTATTCTTGGCACATTCCACGCGGGCAAGATTTGTATAGTAATTAGAATAAGCTAATAATAGATAAGTTTTATTGTAACATTTTAATAAAAACTCTGTAGGTGACATAAAGTTAGTTATTATAAAGTTGCAACGCATTGACTGCATATCGTGTAGTGGAATGTTTTACAAACATTATAAGGCCCGGTTTCCACCAAAGCGGAGCGGAGTGGAGCTACATTTGAGTAACCAATCAGATTTCGTCATTTTGACATCTCCAAAACTGAGGGGAGAGGATATTATGTCGAAATGACGAAATCTTATTGATTACTCAAACAAAGCTCCGCTCCGCTTTGGTGGAAATCGGGCCTTACCAACTGATTATGGAGACGGTAACTTGACGACTACTAAATTACGCACATATGACCCGACACTTGTTTGACAAAAATTTTAACTTTACGGTTCCTGCGAAAAAGGGTCGAGTGGCTGAAATATGAAGATCAAACTAATTCCATAACCTAATCGTTGAAATGAAATGAAATGAAATTCTTTATTGTTGTTTGCTTAGCGGCGCACAACCCTAATATAAAGCATCTTCGTCAGTGGAAACTTACCTGATACTCGTACCTAATACGATGACACTGTTTCTATGAAATGAGATAAAAACACGGCAGGGCGGCAAAGTTTTGCGCCGTCCCACCATATTACCCGAGGAGCGACAATAACTCCCCATAAAACAGATCCGTCTTAAAACTTACTCCGAACTTAGGTACTCTCATAAAAAGATTCCCAACAAAAGGTGGAAATTTTTATCCGAAACGAGCACCTGCTTCGCGGAACTCCGGCGAACTTCGACGAAACTTTGGCGAAACTTCGTTCAGGATGTTGTTATCGGCCGGAAGCGCTTTAGGCGACTTCCTGTTTTGACGGACGCAAAAACGCACCTAATGTAGTTTAGACTTTTGGCCCCTTTAAAGTTTCCCGAGTTTTTAAATTGTCAAGTAATATCCCAATGCTCCCTATCGCCCCCGGCTTCGCTCGCAAGATATTCGGGATCTTATGGAATCAAACAGTTACTTGACTGGGTAGCATCCTATCTTTTAAGTTGGATCAAACTGCACACGGTGTGCAAATTTGATTAAAATCAGTTAAGTAGTTTCGGAGTGAATAAATTCAAAAGTTCACGACCTATTCGCATATCGACCGAACGTGGACAAAAAATTCATAAGAATCGGTCAAGCCGTTATGGAAGGGTTTGGTTACAAACAAGCTGTTTCATGATGTAATAAGATTACGATATTATAGAAACTCCCTAAAACTAAGTTTTGCCTGTTTCACCAAAGCAAGTTTCAGTTTTTGCATTAAAGCTTCAAGAGTGATGATGTTTCTTAGAAAAAAATAATGAAATAAATTAACAAGATTCCCTTCACAATACTTACTAGGTTGAAACTATAGAATACACAACAAAATGTCCTTTAGATATTGATATCTCTTTAGTTTTAATTGTTTCTGAAAAAAAACCTATATAATACGGGGTCGAAGTTACGTGCGTCAGATATTAATTTACAAATCAGGAACGTTTGCGCGTCGTTTCCTTAATTTTCTCATTTACTTAATGTCACAAGCATTTCCGGGGGTGAAAATTAAATGTAAAAAACAACAAGCTCTTGCTAACTTCGCAAATTTTAATTTGATCTCTACGAACATTTGAATAAGGGGGAAGGTAACTGTAAACGGAGGTTGGTATTACGGCAGAGGTCGTGAATATGACAGGCCTAGGTGTTTCTTAAGGTGAAAATAGGTGCTTGAAATTTTTAAGGGGACCTCCTTCGTGTGTATTGTTTTGTTCAGTGGAGTGAAATTATTTAAAAAAAAATGTCTTTGTGACTCGAGTTTTTCATACTGTACCGATATCAATTGCCCAGAAAAAAAATGCTTTTAGCGTAGGTATGCCCAACTCCAAGGCTCCGTCCACGTAAAAATGGGTTTTTCACTAATTCCAATTTCCAATATTCATACAATGTTTGTATGAAAATGTCAAAACAATACTGCAGCATTACTGCTTTAAGAAATGGTGGTAGGGCCCCTGGTCATAAATATATATACGCCTGCTCATGTCAGATGTCCTATGACTGCATTTCAATGTCATGAGACGCGCTGTCACACTGAGACATCCCAGCAAGATCCCAGCAATGTGTCTTATAGATAATACGCCTGCTCATGTCAGATGTCCTATGACTGCATTTCAATGTCATGAGACGCGCTGTCACACTGAGACATCCCAGCAAGATCCCAGCAATGTGTCTTTCAAATAGAAACATAGTACAATTACATGCACCTATTTGACATGTTTTTTATGCAAATAAAATTGATTCATTGATTAATTGATTGCAATGACTTTTTGACATGCTTTACACCATATAATAATTTGAGGTTACCAGTATAACCACCCAGACAGAAGTTGCATAAGAAATCCTTAGTAAGCTTAATATCTTGCTGCCCGCAGTGCAATAAAACAAAGAAAGAGTGCAACAGGCAGTTGTTTCGAGATTTATTGCACCGCGGGCAGCTATACATTATACGCCTATACTATACAACCTGGGTGATACAACGATACAAATCAGGGATAAGCCCTTAGCATGCATTGCGCACATCGAAAACGTCCACAAAATGATGTGTGAGTGAACCTTTTATGATCGCAGCATTCTGTAGTTGCACTTGTGAGTTGTGACAGAGTGACGGACGCTGTCTGCAAATAATTTGTTTATGTTTTTTTTTCACGGTAAACTTACGACAAAACGCCTCATTGCGCATTTCGAAAGTGTAAAAACAACACAAGAAACACAAATAAACAAAGATAAATCTTTGGGGTGATAAGATACATAAGAATGTATTCAAAATTAATCAAAACCCGTAACAACATGATCAGGTCAGCAGCGGAGCCAGGAGGCAGTAATTAATGAGCGGCGCCGACACCGCCGCCGAGGTGGAGGAAAACACTTTAAAACTTTCCACCCGAGAGTTATTAATAGCTTTCTCTACGTAGACGCGGTATAGGGATGCGAGGACAGCCGTGTTCATATCGATACTGTTGGTTAGCTGGCATTCAATAAAACTTGCTCTTTGCTGGTCCAACAATCTGAAGGCGGAGGACTGTGTGTGGTTCTATGCCCTTAAGAAGACCTATGTCTAGCTGTGGATGTCTAATGTCTATAGATCGATTATAAATAAATAAATTTAGCATACATTTTTGTTCACTGAGATACACACTTCTTTCAAAAGCACGTTGTCCTTGAGTTGTACTACACTAATTATATCGATAACTCAAATTGATCCTGCCTATATCTCACGTATAAGACCTAAGATTTTTAAGACGTTGAAATACGATTCCCTTTCAAAAAGTCCAACACCGTTGGTATGAAAGGGTGTTGTAACTTACAGCCTATTGAGAAAATTTAAACTTGATATTTTGGTAGTATCAGTAAAACATACTGCATCGATATCAAATAAAATCAAATGACTTATTTGGCTCTAGGCTCTTAACTAAAGTCAGGTATATCGACAACACAACGCTGCCCGTCACTAGAAAAGTATAACACCTTGCAATGATGTAAAAATTAAGAAAAGAGAGATTTTTAAAAGTCAGAGGCGACGCCCGAGTTAGTGACGCCACATTAATTCTTTCTGTCGATTACTTTCCAGTTTTGGCGAGTTCCGCAGATAAAAAACACGGGTACCTGAGCACTGAGCCTTAATGATGGGCCGAAGTTCGGAAACAAGTTAAGATTAATGTTCCACCTTGATCGAACCTTGTACCTATTGGGAGGAAAAGCTTGCTGACAAAGTTTGAGATGGAAAGTTCTGAATTAGCATTAAATGGGACGAATGAAAGTTTTTTTTATGACAAGGAATGACGAGACAATCAAGACGATGCCTATATCAGATGCAGTGCGTCCCATAATTTTGGATTTCAATATCATACGACGCACTGCGCTGCGCTCATTATCCTAAGATATGAGTTCTTGGGTCTCATTTTGCCCAGTTATCACGTACCCTTCAAACACAGACTTGTATACTAAAGACAGGGCGAACAGCGCGAAACAATGTCGCCAGTTTAAGGGAGCAAGAATGACTATTTTGCTCCCTCCCCCGTCAGTAGTCAGTATAGGTAGATAGGTAAAGACCTATGTATTTCTTTTTTTTTGGATTAATAATAGTATTGCAGGCAAGGTGACCACAGACACATAGAGAAAAAAATATATAAAAAATAAACATGTATTTCGCAGGAGTTTCGACAGATGGCGCTAGATTTTCTTGTATGAAGAACGTTTACGTAAAATGTTCGGATGGGCCTATCTTGACTATTTTTATCTATTCCTTCAAACCGAAACACGGTAATACATTACTGATTCATGGTAGAATAACTGATACCTTACCTAGTGGTACCTAACCAGACAATCTTCGCAAGAAGATTCCTGGCACGAGAAGTTATAACTTACAGTTCGTCCACGACTTCTTCACTCAAGTATCCCAAGACTTTTCTTACCTAAGCTGTCACTTAAGATATTACAGTCTTAAGTTCACTAGTAGGTTATCGTATGTATGGGCTAGAAGTCTAGAATCTGAAACGTTTTAATTAAAGTTAGATTCCCGTAGTTGTGAGAAATTGGAGAGTCGCAAGGAGGTTGCGAGCTTTTTCAAAATTAGGTATTCTAATGTAGATGTCCGCATTCCTGTGCCGAAAGGCGGGCGGCGCGGGACGGGCGGCGCAGGGCGGGCGGGTGATAGGAAGGTTGCAAGCAGATAAATTATCATTACTGTACACGGGCAAAGCGAATGCAGCTCCTGGATGTGAGACTGTAGTAATTATTTTTTTGGATACGGTATAGCTTGTGATCCTTTATTCAGTTTTGGATATATTTTACTTAGGCCGTTTGTCTACCATAGTTATGGTGTCAAAGTAGCAGTCATATACATTTAGTGTCTAACGCGCGTTCATTTCATTTCGTAATTGATCTCAGCCATATAAAAAGCACGCACGGTATTAATTAAATCAAACAACAAAATATTCTTTGATTAGCAATCAGTATAGCTTTGTGTTTGACATTTAAAATAGGGAGATTTTACGATCTACCTATCAGGTATCCGATCCTACATACTTGCACTATCAGTGGTTATGTTGCCTTGACAGATTTAAAGAAAATTGACACAAATCTTATATTCTAACTCAGTAATAATCCTTATGGCCTTACTTTATGGCCTATATTTTTTAAAAATTTGTTAGAAGCTAGAAGTCTCCGATATGTAAGTTTCCTCATTTTGTTCTACATCAAAAAATAATTAAACAAATCAAAAAAATATATCATTAATTCAAATAGTTTATTGCTTCATAACACAATTTTCTTGACTTGAATGTAAGGTTACGAGGGCTTAGAGAAACTTTCAAAAATCAAAGTGTCGCCTGATCCCAGGACCCCTGAACTACCGCATCCAAAACAATCTCCCCATCGTAGCTCCTTGTTGCAGCGTATGGACTGCACTTACGTGAAAACAGTACAAATTGAAAAGTCAACCGACGGTAAACGACGCGCGACGTTGATTTGTCGACCTCCGACAACGCAGCACCGCGCCACACGACACAACAACGCGTTGCTGCAGCGCGAGTTACGTATAATTTAGCAAAAACTGCTACTAAATTACCTACGGACGAATAAGCTACTTCGTAGACGTGAATTTTGGTTGTCCATCAATTTTGTGCTTAAAATTAATAAAGTATGGAAAATTATAAAGTAAGAAAAATTATGAAGGACCTAAGGAAAATTATGATGTAAGGAAAATTGTAAAGTGCCAAAGTAGTCATACCCTTTGCCGGGCTCCCTAGTGAGAAGTCAAGAATTTCAAATTAATTGCTAGCATTGGCATATAAATCTAGTTGCTAGGAAATAATTATGCTTTTCGTACAGGACATGATTCTTTTATACCTATCTGTTTATTGCAGCTAAGTATAAACAATCAAAATGGCAAACCCAATTATTGAGTAGTAATAGTAAGTAACTTAGTTACAAACACTATCCCCATGAAAATATTTTATAGGTAGGTATTTACTTGTGCGTACTAAAATGGATACTCGGGTGTATTCATGTCGTTTCGCCTATTCCGGATACTGTGCAGAGTATGCACATGATAACCTCTATCAAATAGCAGAAATGATTTCACAGAAGATCTGCGACGGCGGATCTCAAACGCAAACCTCCCGCCCCGGCATAAATCTCGGGACGTTTCCATTGCGAATAAGTCCCATAAATAATGTTCCGTGCAATAACCGAGCGGGGCGTTTGCACAAAATATTTGCATGTAGAGCAGCGGCAATCCACTTACGGCGACTTTTGCCAGTTACCTGCACGCCCTCTCCAGTCTCCGACGGCACAGACGCGTCCGTGGAGTAGACAAATTATAAAAATAAAAATAATTATCTTAAACACCAGAGCATAATATTGTGCACATAATCCAGAAAGTTTTGAAAATATGTCTCGAAGATTTTTAGATAGGTACATGAAGATAACAAAGATAATAATTGGACACCTGAGGTTCAAGGGAGAGTGGAAGGCACGCGTTCATGTAGTCTATATACGATGAACTGAAAACGAGTTGAACCAACCGCTACCAGTTCCTTCCGCAATACTACCAATGGGAGTCGCTGGACTGGATGGAGAATCATGGATGGACAAATGAGAAAACTTATAATATTCGAGGAAACTTATAATATTAATTATATTTGAAATAATTAGAAGAACCTTCTTACCTAAAGACCAGAAAGCCTGACTCGAACGAGCCGTGGAAAAAAATCAAGACATCTGCTATTTCACCACATATAATCGATTAAATAACAGACAATGCAACGTGAAACATCTTAAAAGCCACAAAGAGATGATTTACCTAGATAATAATATAATATCAAAGTAAGCTATATGTTTTTGTGTAAAAATCCATTTCCAACGAATATATTAATCGGTAACTAGATTTCCAGTAATTAAGATACAAAACTGGAAGAGGTTACAATGGAGAATGCTTTCCTATACTAGAATCATTAATACCACCTAACCAAAAGTACCATCACAAAGCCTGTACAAAAATAGATCACAAAAGTTTGACACCTCACGGCCTCTCCACGGCGTCCGTTGGACACAATTTGTCGAGGACTTACCTCTTCATAAAGAGGGTTGGAATTTTTCTTTATTGTCCGGATTATTGAGGAGCCCTGAGAGGTTTACGCGATCTCAAGATGGCTGACGATCTTTTACGACATTATCAAACTGCCATTCACCTCCGCTTGATATTAAGTTATTGATAGCCCGCCATTTTGCTGAGCTTTGTGTAACCAGGAGATAGAGGTATCGCGATGTGGAGTTATAGCTTTAGCAAATTGGATTGAGCATTTTTCTGAACAAACTTGTAGATATCTACTTGCAACTTTAGGGTTAATAACCAAAAGTCCTTAGCCCTCTAGTAATAACGTTTCTATTCCTTCAATCATTGAGTGACATAAAAGTTTACTGGTAGTTGGAATATTTTAGCAGAGTTTGTTCAGGTAGGTATCAGTATCAGTTGGTCTATCGTGAAGCAATTATCCCTATGCTTCAGCCCGATCCATTCTCAGATAGTCCATCACTAATAATTACTTGTGCTTTTTAAAAGCTCAGTCAGTGATATTCCCTTTTATAAAAAACGTTGTTACATATAAAGATTTATTAATAAACAAAAGACCTAGAGTACCTAGTCTGAGAATTACGAGCACCTTTTTCATATTTCGCAAATCACCTTTCAAAACTTGTCCCCGTGTAACAGAACGTTACATAATTAATACCACGTCATCACATTCCGTGACGTCACATCTGCTCGGCTCCGCCCGTCGATCCATCACGCGGCGCGCGGGCGCTTGTCCCATCCGTCAGGATTATTGCTTATTATCTGTTCTTTCACGCTGAGCACCTTTGATGGCTCTCTATTCAATAAACTATACTTTGCTTTGAAGGGAGCGAGCTTTATTGGTGTAATAGGTAACATCAATTATACTTAAGGTCGTATAATATCTTCCTTGCTTTGAGGAATACTTTGGTCGTGGTTTACTTGATTTCTAGAAAACCAAGCCAGTTTAATCAAAAACCCAATGAACTGAACCGAAAAACTAGCTTTTTATAATAGACGCATACACAGAACCTAGCGGACCGCGGGGAAAAAATGAAGCCAGTTTACTGGTGTCAAAAATATTTGTTTTGACACCAAGAGCGTCACTTTTACGTGGACCGCGGCCCACGCCACAGATACTTGTTATTAGGCCGCACGCGAGTTACCGCAAGGACGAGAAACAATCCTCCTCAAGTTCATTTCGGTGCTTTTTATTTATCTAATCTTTAATTCAATGTAAATGGAGAATTTTCTCCGTTCAAATTGATTCTTTATTTCTAAAGTTTACAGAAGTATAAGATACAAATTGAAGAAATTTCCTGCGAAGGGGTGCTGAGCGCGTGATCTCAAACGATACCTGCTCGACTCCGCTCAACATCTAATGAGATTACTCGGAAATCCCCTCTCAGCTGCTGAGCCAGGTATTTAACTGTCTGCCGTAAGTTGCCTTAAATGGCCTTAAGTGGCCGTAAGTGGCCGTAAGTTGCCGTAAGGATGAATGAAGCTACGTTTTGTCTTGGGTAGTTTAAACCACTTTAAATCTCTTGGGGGTTAAATTAGCCCCAATTGTATAATGTTTATACGGATGGACTGAAGATGAAAAGGTCGCAGATTTTATACACATTCCTCCATATGCACTTTCGCCAGAGATTAATCTTGGAATTGTATTAGATATTCCATTAGATATTGTGATTGTCCATTGTTCAATGCCCTCCATTACAATCATCCAAATCTCTGCTTGTTGTCGTGTGAAGGAATAACCTGTATAAAAACACTTTAACAATATCAATATACCTACTGGAGGAGATTATTAAGGCTTAGCGTTTCTAGTCACTTAGAGACATGCAAAAATTTGACCTTTACTTATAAGTTGGGTAGTTGGGTATGCTACTTATTATAAGGAAAAGTACCTATTTCCGAAAACGTAAAGTTAAGTAGGGTTACTTATGATTCAACAGTCCCTTTTGCTTTTACGGCTACGAAAGCTTTTCCGCTTCTTATACTCGTACCTACTAACTACGGCAAACTATTAACAACCCGCTATTGTGCCACAATAATATGGCGGAAACAGTAACAGTACAGCAAGTATAGTTATCATTGGTGTGGACCGCGGTGCATATACGGCTCGGTCTCGACTGCGGTTGGCTTACTACTGAGGCAGTTGGTGTCAAAACGAACATGTTTGACACCAGTAAACTGGCGAAATTTTTTGAGCTGTTTGTCAGGTCCTATGTATTTGTCAATTGCATATGGCGGGCTAACGTGGGCTTTGTCGCAGGCCACGAAACGATGCGGTGACTTAATTAGCCCCTACTTAGTGCCGCGCTAGGACGTGCGGCCAACTTACCAATGGCGACGACACACTCCGAATATAAAAGCCACCAGCCACATTAAACGATCAGGCCCTAAGTCAAGATGGCAAGGTCTTAATCTTTTATGGGGGCAAGAAGAAAAATGTGGGGATATAGCTACGCCTCTGCGACACGTCTTCCGGGTACGTAGGTATGCCCCCATGGTCGTATCCACGAAAGGATTCGCCCTCTGAGGAAGACTGCGTCTTTATTCCTACACCGTATCATTCATTCGAGAAGAATAGGGGAGCTGTTGTGTGCTCCCAGGGAGAATTTTTTTTGGTGGTAAGCCTATACCTATCTATTTACTTAATCCAAAAGGTGGCAAAGTTATTATCACAGGGCTAGACATGTATCGGAATAGGCAAAATAATACCAAATTAGTAAAAACAAACAATTTTATATGCAAAATGGCGTTGTTTCACCCCCTAGCCCGTGCGTCAGTGATCTCGAACAAGCTGTTTGATTCTTCTACAATTATAAGACTTTGACGAGCTATCTTCCCATCGGATCTATTGATGAGAGTGAGACGGGTTGCCAGTCTGTGTGTGGCACATGCATATTGAGATGATATTTGCGCGCAAGTTTTTTGTCGCAATTGTCTGCCTTGGCTAAAATGCGATTGGGAGGAACATTCTACCACTACACGTTGTTCATTGAAGTATATAACTTCGTATAAGGTTACCCTTTGTCGTCGACTATGGACAAGCGCCCGAAGACGTGGGAGTGAAGTTAAGACGCTATTACAATGAGCCGGGCAATTAAAGATCCCTTCGATTGCAGCCTGTTGGTACGGGGACCTTTACTAACAATCCCTGGATTAAAACATACACTTTTTAACCCGGAATAATCCATGATTCGCGCGGGAATTGTGTAACCGAAATTCACACCGACGGAGCCACGGGCGTCCATTAGCACTTAAAACTTACTTAATTTAAATATGTTATTCGTTACTATAATTGCTTGGAAAAGAAGACATCCATCCTCTCAAACATACACTTTTTTTTATAGTAGGACAATAAAAGGGAATAAATAGGCCCGGCCCACATTACAAAAACAAAATCAAATATAAATTGGTCGCAATAAACCGAACTCGTACAAAACAAACAATAAAAAGGTCAATGTCAAAGGTCAGCTACAATGCATGGGTTTAATCAGACGGGGGAGCTTAGAGGTCAGAGGTCAGGCGACTCCAGTCTACTCTCATCATCATCATTTTCACCCACTCCCGGTCTTCTACCTACTGGGCTCTGGTCTACTTGCTCAGAATAAAAACCTTTGATTCTGGACAACTACTTGAAACAAGTGCGAATTATCCAGCCTCACTCCACACCTTTTTACACCATCGGGTATTCAGCCATCGACTAAAATCGAGCTAAAACTTATTGTTATACAAAAAATATGTCTTCTTTCATTCGACGACCTCACTAGCGCAGTGGCACGCAGTCGGTTTTGAATAATAATAATATATAATAATAATAATATAGCTTTATTTCTTTCCTTACAATATTATTATCTTATAATTAATGACAATAAATATACATTTTTTTTTGTAACCGTTTAGCATTAATCTATGGTTGTTAGTAGGTTAGCAGTATATCTTAATCTATGTTAGTTTTGTCAGTATGTAGAATAAGTTTATTTTAGTTATTGTAAGGACCGCCTATGGCGGTAAAAGCCTCCTCCATCAGCAACCAGTCCCTTCTGTTTCTAGCTACTCGCGACCAGGTTTTACCTGCGACTTTGACAATTTCGTCATCCCACCTTTTGAACGGTCGTCCTCGCCTGCGTGTTAAATTCCGTGGGTACCAATTTGTAACGACTTGCGACCATCTTTCGTCCGGAACTCTTTGTATATGGCCCGCCCATTTCCATTTTGATCTAAGTAAATGTTTGACTGCGTCTCTCGCTTTTGACTTTTTCCTTATCTCCACATTTTTTACTCTGTCCTTCAGTTTTATCGTTTTATGTTCAGAAGGCTGCGTTCCATTCCTCGGTCGGTCGGTTTTGAATAAAAAGTCGTATATTTAATTCCCGCCACGGACCACTTTGGAATTTAATAATTTATCAATTATCTCAGGTGTACCCCCGATGGGAGGTAAGCAAGTATTCGTTTGAAAGAGCATTCATTTGTCTTAGACACGCTTAACTCTGAAATATGTATATGTAGGTATGGGATTCGAACCCTGCAGGTCGATCTGCTAAAAAAGTATCAATCATTAACACGTTCACTGCATTATGAGGTCTAAAAGTCACAAGCGTGACTTCTCGCTGGTGCGGCAGTCAAAATCGCGTTCTTTCACTCTGTGCGGGAGGGGACTATTTTAACATTTCTTTGAGTATGACAGAGACAAATACATAAAATTGTTTCTCTTGCGAAGTCAAGCTCTGTGGCGAAGTTAATAAGATATGAGGTCGAAGAGCACTCATACGCACTGAATAGAAATAATTACGTTACTGTGCGAAGTGAGGTCTAATCTGTCTCAAAAGTTGTAGGCCTCATAGACGCACGGAGTGAAGCGCGGGCGGCGCGGGCGCCGCGTAGTGATGGGAAACGTTTTGATAGGAAAGCACGCTTCTCGTGCACGCGACTCGCTCGATTTTTACTGTTACTGCAATTAGTTGTTTTGGTGTAAAATGGATAACCATAAACGAAGCAAAAACCATAAACGAAGCAGAATGAGGCTCATATTATGTGATTCAGATTTGTTTAGTGACACAAAAGAGTTAAAGCAGTTAAAAAGTGTTACAGAAGGTTGCTCCAACCAAAAATACTTCTGTGAAAAAGGTAAACATTCACAGAAAAAAAAAACACAACACATACTTTAAAACTGAAAATGGTATGTGTGGTAGGTTTGGCACTTATGAATCCTAACTTAATAGTTTCATTTCAGGATTGGCTTGCGGCATATGTGCTAAACATGTGCTTCAAAAAGGCAGTCAACGCAAGCGCTGCCGGCTGAGTAGGTTTCTACGATAAATTAAGGCTCAGCCTAGACAGCATTCAAGCTGCAAAATTGTTACTTTCTGTGTGCAGTGTGATAAATCGTACCGTTTGCCTTGCTTCAATGCAAATTTTGATTATTTATTTTAATTATCTTTTAATAAAATAAATTTTATACTCGTCGCACCTGCATATCTCTTTTATGTACATCACTAGTAGAGACACAAATCGAACTTCTTTTTAGTGCGATGTGAGGCAGAACCGATGACAAAAATATTTTTTTCATTTATTCAATACCGAAATGTCACAACTGCGGGCGAAGCCAGATTCAACTTGAAGAACTATTTAAGTTTATAATGGTAAAGTTTCAAGCAATTATTTTCAATTTTGAGCTATATTTAGGGTGTTTTTGGAAACAATATTTTGTGAGGCCAAAAAGCTCTCAAACGCACTGTAAAGAAGTTCAACTTTGCCTCGAAAAGACCTCATTCGCACTGGCTGAAAGGCCATCAAAAATAGTGCCGCAGTGAACGTGTTAAAGAACTGCATCAATGTAAAACGTGATTTTCAAGTGTTGTGATTGGTCAAAACCCGCGTTTTGACATTGATAAAGTTATTTAATGATGGATACATTTTTAGCCGATCGCCCTGCTGTGCTGCCGTGTATCAAAAAAAAAGATTCCGACGAATTGAGAACCTCCTCCTTTTTTTGAAGTCGGTTAAAAAGAAGGCCGAATTCTGAACCATTGGCGGTCCCCGCAGTCTAGACTAGACCGAGTTAATATCCCGAATGCCTGAGCACAATAGCCGTTTGAACGAATGGCACATTTTCACATTTTTCCCGCAACAATAGATCTACAGCGGGTTGCCGGGCATTTGAGTTATTTCCCGACTCGTCCAGGTGTAATGGCGGTAAACGGTGCGATGTTTTGTGAAAAGGAAAAGTTTTAAATCGACAATAGTTTGTGGTTTTATCTGTGGGTTTTACCTAATTGTTTTAAGTTTTCACATTTGGAATGTTTACTAATAGCTGCATAATACCTAATGCTATGCAATAACATATATTGTGTCATCTTCAAGTTACTGTGCGACAAGGCGCGTGGCCAAAATCGGAACTAACGCCGCTATTTTGTGATAAGTCTAAAGTCAAAGTAAAAATATCTTTATTTCACATAGGCCTAATGTACAGGCTCTTGTAAAACGTCAATATGATATTTGTTGCATAAGTATGGTGATAACTACAAGTCGATTCGAAGCTAAGTTTACGATACTGTTTGATAGTTCACTCTGTTGGATTATTATCGCTATTGTATGTTGTGTTGTTTTTGCTTAATATTAACTAAAATAAAAGTAGAATTGAAATAAAATTCTGGCTGCCTTTGTTCTATACCAATGTCCTTCTGACAATGTCATTAAAGTGCCAAGAACCTTGTCGGACTTAACATCAGAAAGGGCAAAAAACGTCTACTGGGCCATCCTCTATCAAAATCAAATGTATCTAAGTAAGTAGTACATAAACAACACAATAGTAATAAAACAGTAATAAAAACAGTAATTTTAATTAAAAGCACGTGTATTCGAGGGCAATAAATAAAACATGTCTAGACAAAACTGAGACTATTCTAGCCCAGCCTAGGTGATGTCAGCTACGTGACTCATAGGGCAAGGAAGACACCTTGGCAAAAAACCAGTGATATATTTACCGGCGCAGACGTAACTAAGCGATTTACTTCACTGATATAAACGATTTAAATCTTTGGATATAAACCTTGTCTACATTACGAGACGGGAAACTCGCTTTTCGAATTTCCCGTGTTTTCGCAGACTAAATCAAACAAAGGTGCTATCAAAAACGGCGAAACAATTTTCAAACGAGTTGCCCTATTTTAGACTTATCGAATTAATCCAGAAGTGGAATTCCCTATATTAAGGAGGCTATCCAGAAATAGACGTCCATCTGACTCTAGGCGCATTTCGAATGTGGGTTTCTTTCAGCAACTTTCACTAAAAGCTATCATATTTCAGGTTATTATAAATAACATGTATAAGGCACTTCTCGTAGGCCTCATCCTATCTTTTTTTTCCGTCATGAAGCTGGCAACTTGTCGGAGACTAAGCACGGGTCGCCTCCACAAATGAAAGAGGTTTGGCCATAGTCCATCACGCCAGCCAAGTGCAAGTTAGTTAGCAGAATTCTCACACACCACACTGAAAATTTGTGAAAAAAAGGTGTGCGCTACTAATTAGGTGTTCGGAATTTAAACCCCCTGAATTAAAGCGAAGCTCTTCAGAGAAGTACTCGTAGAGATTTTCACCAATGGATTTTTCGTAGGTACCTATACCATACCCGATACAAAGCGCGGAGCCTTACAAAAGCCCCTTTTATATTCCAAGCGAAGGACTTAAAAGGCACGATTAAGAAGAAAACGTGGCAATATTATATTTTTTAATTTTAAACCCTCTTGATCACCTCTCTCCGCCCGTTTCGCACTCGAGCACACAACACGTCGATTGGGGGCAGTTCAGACCGAACCGCGCGCTAAGCACCTGGCCACTTAACCCGTTTGCAAAGCGCTGACTGCCACAGGCTCTTTTACGTGAGAAAGTGATGCCTAGGGATGCGACAGACCGTTACTGTCGATGATATTAGTTTCCCAATAGATGGCTCCGCGAACGGCCTATGACTGGAAAAACAATGTGTATCGAAATTATCGTGCCAACAGTATTCGCTACCATAGCTCAGTTGGAAGAGCGTCCACTCGCGACAGGTGGTGGTCACGGGTTCGAATCCCGTTGGCAGCGTTAATTTTGATACACTTTTCATTTATAAAATTATACCCAGTGTGTGAAGCGCTATAACAATAAAGTAAATTGATATTAGTTTCATTGCACCACAGGTTTATTACACGACTGTCCAAAAGAAGGAGTGTAATGTTTTTAAGGTTCACGTATGTATGTATGTATGTATGTCAGTTTCTTTATTCCACCATAACTTTTGAACGGTTGAATATTTGGACACATAAGTTACCTATCGTTAGAATCCTTACGTGGCCTAGTAACATAGGCTATATTTTTTTGAAAAAGTCGTTTTATAACAACAGGGCAGTAGTGATTTTTTTTCAAATCTTTACTCGTTTTACATACTTTGTGGCTATAATAGTTTAATCGTGCTATGCTTTACCACATACTGTTTTTGATAATTTCCAACTTCCAACAATGCTTTTGAGCTTTGCGTTTGATCGCTTCCCTGTCGTTCTTTCAGAAACGTAGTGTGGGGCTCGGATAAGACAGATTGAGGGCAGGGTGCAGTGACGCGCCTTTAGGAAGAATATGTCGAACAGTGGACGTCCTCAGGCTGAGATGATGATGACTGCCAACTAAATACATTTTTGGGACACTAAAGACATTTTTTTCTCCCAACATTTCATCGACATCAGTGTCACCTACCGTCGCATCACTAGTCAGCATCGAGTATCGAGGCAAGTGGCCGTTGTGCTCGATGCATGGCTATCGACACGCGCTCTCGCTACCTCCAGCCAGTAATGGGTCACTGGGCTATTCCTGGCGCGGTGTATTGTCCTTGTTTTTATGATGACGTGAGGTTTCAGATACTCACCTTATGTTCTCGAAACACGGTCAACGGTTTGTAACTACTCTTTTAGAAAGATCCTTATGCTTTCGTACCTTTTTTACATTAAGAAATGCGTTCACTAATCCCGCCCGAGGCTTTTCGCGCTCGATAGGTGAGTCAGAATACCCACTAAAACCCAACAGTTTGCATCCATACAGAATCTCTGCTCGCTAGGTACCTGTTGTGAAATCCCAGCATCCTTTATTAACTTTTTTTATCTACGCTCATTGCTTAAAGTTCGAATTATGAAATCAAAATGTGTCACATATTGACCTACTTTATTCACAGACTTCTATAATTATTAAAAAGTTATTCATTATAACATCACTGTACTATGGAAATATCTCTAGATAATTGAATAATTTCCATTACGATACTCGGCTCTGGGTTCCTGTATTTTTATGTGTCGTCATCACAGACCAGGGAATAACTTCTTTTCTCTGTGGTCGTCATAGCCAAAAGAGAGAATCCTAAATTTTGTTTTTTATATATGGAGTCCACAGACAACATTTAGTTGGTAGTCATGGGATGCGCCATGATCGACCATAGACAACAATTATTTCACGGAAACAATAATTTTTCCCTGCCTTATATGACTGATTAAAAAGTGTGTTCATACAGAATATTGAAAAGAATTATGTATAATTTTTGATTATTTAATTATCCACTAAAATATACTTTATCTGACTTGTATAAATATTTTTCTACTCTTTTTTGTTTCATGACTTTTTTAACAGACTATACGCAGTTTACAACTGAATTTTGGCGCCATACCTAACTTTTAACATTTCAAAGTGTTATTTTTGTTAGGTACTTAGTCAAAACTTAGCGCGGAAAAATGTCTAGCAGTGAAACCTACTAAAGAAAATTTAACTCCACCTGACATTTTAGTAATTGCAACAAAAATGACTCACAATCTTTTACCAACAAAGTGAAGGATTTACGACAAGCGTTAGCAAGATTTTATGGTTTGGATTTATGATAATTTGAGCGTAGATAATGTAGTGTATGAAACTCTACATAATTAGGTATTAAAACACTCGTGTGATACTATTAAAAAACTCGCCTGCGGCTCGTTTTTTAAACTCGCACTCATGTTTTAATACCCCCCCATTATGCATCCGTTTCATAAACTACTATTATGCACTGCATGCACAGTGCATAAAAGTACAAAAAGTTTATCAATACCAATCCTCTTTCGATCTAGTTGCAGATAAGAAACGCCGTAGTGGACATAATAATTTAATAATTCAGCCTAATTCTGACTTTCTAGCTGAATACGATAACCGGCCTTCCCGGTAGATTTTCCATACAAACGCTCGTACGCGATTATGGCGTTTTAACAAAATTTTCTTGAAATATTTTTAATAAGCAAGTAGGTACTTACCTTTTATACCTACTATATCTAGGTTTGTATAGAAATAAAAGTTTAAATTTCTTAGCAACGAATTAAGTACCAGCCTCCAAAATAGTGCATTCTTGCAGAAATATTACATAAACTTTGATCGTTTGGCTTAAGTAGATACTCGTAGCTCATATATTGTAAAAGTAAAAAAAACAACTCTATAGAAACCTCGTTCAACTAATAGAGATTCAAAATAATAAACTTTATTTACACGTACATGTACTTAAGGCATTTCAAAATCGCGTATTTCCTGGAACAAGTTTCATGAAATTTTTCCGCTATTTTTATTTCCGAACGCCCGACCGACGACACGGGCGTTAAGTATGTACCTATAACCTACCTATATATTTTTTCTCAGTGTATAGCTTTTACTAGGATTGCGTTAGACTAAACAGCAAGCGGGTAGACCGAGCCTTAGTTGAACTTGGATCGTCCGGGAAGAAAGCCCCAGGACAATGCGTGGAACCGACAGAAATGCCATACCTACATCACACATGGATGCGAGCCATGTTCTCATAAGATGGCTCAGACCATTAGCAGTAGGTAAATATCTCTCTTCAAAGTTCAAATTCAAAGCATCAAATTGCATTGAGAGAAGGTAAATTATCAAATGATAGGTATCCATTGCGCGTAGCCTGTAATCAAGCGACATCGCTCCTCGGTTACGCAGTGCCCTGTAACTAGTAACATCATTAAATCATTACAGGCTGGGATCTTATTCACACCGTTAACACCTACTGCGAAGCCTGGTCGAATAGAAATGTCCAATTCCCAGACAACGCAAGAAAGCCTTTTATGAAATTTTTCCGCTATTAAGTTAGTGAGTAAGGAAAACCTAATTTTATTAAGGCCACAAGTTGTCCCAACTTGCACAGTAATGGAGATTACAATTCTTAGGTACATTTTTTATTGAACAAGATCCATGTAATATCATTTTTTTTTAAATTGTGGAACCTATTTTTAAACTCAAGTAGGTATGTGACTCGCATCACTAGTAACTAAGCCTCATTTCGTACATTGTAAAGCACCAACGCCTGAGGACGCTCCAATGTCGGAGCGAAAAAAGAGTGTACAGTCCGTTCTTGCTTAACTTTCTTGCTTATTTGGAACAACCTTTTTTTTAAATATTGAAATGGAAGCAGGCGTTAATTTGCCGAAATCCATAATTAGCAGGACAAATTAATTTGTTTAGATATAATCCGCTACTTGAAAAGATTCTGTATGGTACAATATGCAGGAACACTACCCACATGAAACACCACACACAATTTTCTAACACTTTCTTCGACGCACGTTTCGTCCAGACACCGGGACATCCTCAGGAGATTTTGACTTTAAAATGCGAAATCGTAGTCTCTACAAGCAAAAAAAATAATCTGTCCTGCTAACCTTTTTTTCTTTTTCAGATACGGGTGAATCACCATTTTGAATTTTTTTCAGCTCACTGGCAATTGTATGACGTTTTAAACCTATCTTCAATGTCTGTGCTCTTCACCCGTATCTTTGAAATCCTCAATCATCAGCTATCTTCGTATTTTTTTTTGCTCTCTCCGCAATTTTTTTCATTAAAACACCATAATATTCTAATATAACACCATAATATTCTCTTAGGCACAGAAAGAGAGAGTACACTGCGCGGTTTCTAAACCTAAGTATATCTATAGGAAATTTCTATTCGAACGAGGTTTAAATTAGCCACAGGCATAGTCTGTAATTATCGTTCATTTCTCTTGTGGAGCGGAGGTGTGTTGGTGGCAGTTAATATTAGGTATCTGATCATGATCATCATAATTTAATTTTGTAACACAATACCCGTCAGAGGGGTCCACCTACGCCATATTCGAAAACGAGAATTATAAATAACCAATAAATCTTTGTAAATAACCTTATAGTCTATTCCTACTACAGTACTACAAAGCTATCTTGGCGCGTGGCCAAAATCGGAACTATCTTATCATACTCTGTGAGAGTTTGCTCTGTCGGTATTGTATATAGCAAAGATTTAAATCGCTAGATAAGCCCTAAACCTCCAAAAACGTCCACGTTTTTGTCCTGTGTGTGACACGTTGTCACTCTCTTTGACACAAGTTGAGAGCACTCACTCGACATGTTTGTGGACTTTTTGATGTGCGTAACGTAGGCTTAGGGCCAATCTAGCGATTTAAATCTTTGGTATACCTATAGCTATTGTTTGTTCTATAACAGCGCCCTCCTGACAATGTCATTCAAACGTCAAGAGAGCCTTGTCGTACTCGTGATATTTTACAATACTTTCATTAAATATTATGTATTGGTAAGCGTCGTAAACAATAGAAAACAGCCTCATATATTTAAATTTTAACCGAAAAGAGGCGCACGAGTAATTGCGCTTGCGAAGACCCGAACCTAAAATGTAAAAGGAAGAGACAAGACAAACCGTAAGTGTCAAACCCGAAAGCTAAAATGTCACTGTCATCGAAGGCGACAGTGTTAACCCATTGAAAACAAAGCACCCCTTATTGGTCAATACCTTGTGACAGGCCAGTTCCACTTATCACGTGATCGAGAAATTACAGGTAGGCGTCTCGATGTACTAATTTCAGGCGGCCGCCACGCGCCGGATACTTTGCTCGCGTTAGTTCGGGTACGGTCTTTTTCACGCGCTGCGTGCGCCCGATGACGAGGTAGGCCTAGTACGTCGAATGCGATAAAGTTACGCGATAGAAAGAGACCACGACATTGCGTTGGTTGCGTGTTCTTTCCGCAGGCGTGGCCAGGCGCTATTGCGAACTGAATTGCACTTTTTGTGCCAGTGCTAGGACCGCTATTTTTTTTAATCATCTTGCCGAGTGAACCTTCTGGTACCTTTAGGTAAACTCAAACTCAAAATATATTTATTTCACATAGGCCTAATATACAGGCTCTTGTAATAGGTCAGGTCAGCATGATATTTGACACATTTGTATGGGGATAACTCCAAGTCGACTTAAAACTAAGTTTACAAGGGTTCCAACGCGCTCTGCACCGAGAAGAAGCCCACAACAAACTCAGCCGGTACTACAAGGTATTCCGTGCTTGTAATCAAGTCGAATTCGAAACTCAGGGGCCGTAGTACTTGGTCGTGAAATAAAACAGCGCGTATATTTTGAAAAAATTATTTCGTGATTCTCAGTAGTAATAAAATAAAAACTCTACATACATGTCAACACGCTACGTGTATGTGCCGGGGTAAGGCACGTGACACCGGACATCGGTACTACACACGCCCGCCCATAAAACAATACTTCATCCTTATACCATACATACTTACAAATGCGACAAGGCTATCTTGGCGCGTGGCCAAAATCAGAACTAACGCCGCTATCTTGTGATACTTGTTTGATAGTTGGCTCAGTCGATATATTATGGCTGTATGTTGTGTTGTTTTTGCTTAATATTAACTAAAATAATACTAAAATTGAAGTAAAATAGAGATTTTATTTTCTGGCTGCTCTATAACAACGCCCTCCTGACTATGTCATTCAAGTGCCAAGAGAGCCTTGTCGGACTGTAAGTACATGAATGATTTAGATTGTACGGATGTGAACCTAGCTCACAATATGTATAGGCGAACTGTACGGGACTGCCCGTCAAATTCAAAGTACATGTCCCAGTTTTTAGGGTTCCATACCAAAATGGTAAAAATGGAACCCCATTTATGAAGACTGGACTTTGATAATGAAGCAGCACTATAATACCCTCAAATAGTAGAGGCCTAGAGTTTTTCATCAACGAAATAAGATGTTTTTTTTTTTTTGTAGATGGCAACTACTTTTTTGCAGTCTCTTCTCACTAGCAGCTGTAGACACACAAGTTTTTTTTACTGTTGATAATATTCAAAGCCAAAGATCTAAAAAGTTACAAAATAAAAAATATTTTTCTCCAAATTGTAGGCTTTTAATTTAAGGATCTCTAAATTAACGTGTATTAAAATCATCTTGCTTCATTTTCTAAGCCCAATCTTGGACATGTTCTTTTTTTTTTTCAAAGACAAGTAGATTTAGGACAGTCAAATGGCGGGATTATTAAAATCTCTGCAGAGTGTCTATCTTAAATTAGTCCGACTATCGATTTTCATGAAAGTAACTCAAAAAATAATCGATTTTCAGACTTATTTTCTAAACTGAACACTTCCAAATAAACAAACTACGAATAACCAAATAATATGTGTTTTTAAATTCGGCGGGCATACCACTGCATTCTACCTGAATTGATCTTAGTTTTAGGTAATTAAATTCAGGCGTGCGTATGTGATTCTGTGGCATTAGTGATTTTATTGGGGTTCACAAAATCTCCAATTAATTTGACAGGTCTCATAATAGTAGAGTCGCGAGTGTCTGTAAACTGGGCTGGTGTGCTGGTGTGTCCCAACACTAATAGTCACAGAACCCAAATCATCCACAATTTTCCAAAAACGTCCCTACTTAACTACCTACATCATTACAAATAAGAGATGGGCCGAATTTTGGTGGATTTTTTCCCGAATATTCGGCCGAAGTTCGTAACTCGGCCCATCACTATTACAATTGTAATTTCCATAAACACAATACGAACTAAATATACAAAATATAAATGCTATTTAATGTAAACACAAATTATACAAATTAAGTATTGAAAAATAAAAAATGTTTTGGACATTCACACCTTTGGACGGAAAAATAAAAAAGCTCAAATTCATTTAGAGTACAGAGTATATAAATAATAAGTCAAAATGAGAGTTTAAATTGTATACCAAAATAATTAAGCCTTAAACTTTAATAACATGTACCTTAACATTAATTTGTATGATTTTATTACAATTTTACTGGAATTTATTAAAAAAAAATAAAAAAAGAACTACAATTACACCAATCATTATCGAGCTGCTCAATTACAAGGAATAATGTTAATAAATATAATTGTTATAATCATATAATAGGTACAAAAACTAATGAAACCATTATTTTGTACGGAAAACTAGTTTTTCCTAAAAATTAGATGATACTTTTACATAGGTAGAATATAAAATGCCTTAGTACATAGAACGATGAAACAAAGAACAAAGGACTAAGTGAGGAGAAATACAAATTAGTTTTCCAATTATTAAAATCATTAAATTATTGAAAATTACGATTATTTAATAATTTTAGCAGTTAGTATAAAAATATGCATTTTCAACATACATTCTAAACAACCAATCTTTTGCGTGTGCTTTTCTCGTGCGCATATTTTTAAAAACCTATATACTAACTATAACGTCACTTTGGACAAGAAATGCTATTTTACGCACAAAAAATGGCCGCCATTTTAGATTATCGTTTCTAAAATGGCGCTGGCGCGAGTTACACATATTATGGATGTTAATTGGGTAGTTGACTCAGTTTTTTTGCCTTTTTTACAAACTATGAATAAAATAACAACGTTCACACAAAAAAAATTAAAAACTTACAGAGAAATAGAAAGATATAGGCATTTTAACTTTTGGAGTAAGGGGTCTTTTGTCTCTTTCTCGCAAAACGAAAGTTTCTATTCAGCTACTATGTCATGACCACACTTTGATGTCGTAGTTTTATACAGCTGTCTCTCTCTAATCAGAAATATTAAAATTCTTATAATTTTTTTGTTATTCGATCGATTAATTCAGTTTAATACTATTTTAGTAAAAAAAATGAAAAAAAATCAATGTTTTGATTTTAGTCAACAACCCAATTAGTATTTGTGAGATTCATAAACTAACTGGATAAAAGGTTATAAAAGTAGCCAAAATGGCACCTTATGGGAGAGAATTTTAGACTGATTAATTATGGTTTGAAAAATATTCTATTGATGAGATTCTTTTTCTACTTTGATTCTTTTACTCTTTTTAATACTTTGAAGTTATTAGAGATACTTTATGAGAGATTGATCACTCACTCGTATTTGTGCAAAGAAATTATACTTAATTTACTTTAGTTAAAGATAATTAGATAAAATTATATAAAAAATCGCCTATATTTTAGAATGCTACAAAAACCAGAATACGAATAAGTGTCCAATAACAATTTATTGCCACCCTAACTGTAAGTAATATAAATATTAGTGTACTATACGCACTTAATACCAGAGACGTACAAAATGCACTCATTATTAATGATTGTTGACTAACGATTCCGCTTCGTAATCGTATTGTTATTAATAATTTATTCGTAGCAATCATCAACCACTGAATGTGATTGCTTTTTAAATGAATTTCGTTATAACAATTATATTATGATGATTGGGAATAGCAATCACATAACAAATCGTTAATCATTAAACGTGATTTCAATATGGCCATCTTTATTTGCTGTCATATAAAGGCACGTGTATAATATGATCGGTGACGTATTTTTGAGTTAGGAGGGATAGGACTAGAGGTAGTATACAGATATACTTGTGTTTTGTATCTATTAATATTTAAAGTCATACCCGACTATGCGTCTACCATAGTTTTCTATTACATTTGTCATTTGCTTTTAGTAATATACTTTTAGGCTTATATTATGTCTTACAAAAAAAATTGAGAATGATAAAATGACTTATATTGTGTGAAGATACATTTAAAAAAATGCCAAAATATGACATATTATGTTTTATCTTATGTTGACTGAATAGTTTATGATTTCTAAATACCATTCTTGTGGTTTGTTGCCTGTCATTCTTGTGGGACCTCCAGTGTACTCGTATATATTGACCAAGCGTTTCTCCGAAACATACTCCCTTCTATTCCCCCCTAAGAAATCATCCAACAGTATTGGCTGGTTTTTAATAAAATAAAACTTGGTTTATAGTGAGTGAATAAGTCAGTCTCTTGTCTTGTAAATAAGACATTGATAACTTTATACATACCGAAGTATGTGAATAAAATAATTTTTGACATTGAATGTCATCGGTAGACGCAAAGCCGACACGTGGAGGCGAGCAGGCGACGCGCGTGAGTGTGCGTGCGGTGCGTGCGGGTGTGTTCGGTGTCGCCTGGAGGCTAGATGAAGAACTCCCTGCGCTTGGTGACGCGCGGGCCGGTCGCCGCGGCGAGGGCTGCTGAGTCGGGGTCCGGAGCCCCGTCTGCGCCGCGCTCCTCCTGCAGAAAGACATCATCATCATCATAATATCATTACAGATTCAATCACTGGGTCAGAATACCTAATCTAGTTCTAATCAAGACTAGTGGTTGTTTTATTAAAGAAAAACATTACATTACAAAGCCTCTTTAGCTACCTAGCTAGTAAACAATCAACGTTGTAATGTTAGCACATATAACTCTTTCGGATAGCAGGTTTGCACCGAGAAGAACTGGCAAGAGGCGCGGCACGTGAGTGACGTCATACCTGCGTGAGGTACTCCCCCTTGTGCCGCGACAGCGCGCGCACCAGCACCACCGCCACCACGATCAGCAGCAGGAAGATGAACGCCAGCACCGCTGCAAACATCAACACAACGTCATACCTGCGTGAGGTACTCCCCCTTGTGCCGCGACAGCGCGCGCACCAGCACCACCGCCACCACGATCAGCAGCAGGAAGATGAACGCCAGCACCGCTGCAAACATCAACACAACGTCATACCTGCGTGAGGTACTCCCCCTTGTGCCGCGACAGCGCGCGCACCAGCACCACCGCCACCACGATCAGCAGCAGGAAGATGAACGCCAGCACCGCTGCAAACAAACATCAACACAACGTCATACCTGCGTGAGGTACTCCCCCTTGTGCCGCGACAGCGCGCGCACCAGCACCACCGCCACCACGATCAGCAGCAGGAAGATGAACGCCAGCACCGCTGCAAACATCAACACAACGTCATACCTGCGTGAGGTACTCCCCCTTGTGCCGCGACAGCGCGCGCACCAGCACCACCGCCACCACGATCAGCAGCAGGAAGATGAACGCCAGCACCGCTGCAAACAAACATCAACACAACGTCATACCTGCGTGAGGTACTCCCCCTTGTGCCGCGACAGCGCGCGCACCAGCACCACCGCCACCACGATCAGCAGCAGGAAGATGAACGCCAGCACCGCTGCAAACAAACATCAACACAACGTCATACCTGCGTGAGGTACTCCCCCTTGTGCCGCGACAGCGCGCGCACCAGCACCACCGCCACCACGATCAGCAGCAGGAAGATGAACGCCAGCACCGCTGCAAACATCAACACAACGTCATACCTGCGTGAGGTACTCCCCCTTGTGCCGCGACAGCGCGCGCACCAGCACCACCGCCACCACGATCAGCAGCAGGAAGATGAACGCCAGCACCGCTGCAAACATCAACACAACGTCATACCTGCGTGAGGTACTCCCCCTTGTGCCGCGACAGCGCGCGCACCAGCACCACCGCCACCACGATCAGCAGCAGGAAGATGAACGCCAGCACCGCTGCAAACATCAACACAACGTCATACCTGCGTGAGGTACTCCCCCTTGTGCCGCGACAGCGCGCGCACCAGCACCACCGCCACCACGATCAGCAGCAGGAAGATGAACGCCAGCACCGCTGCAAACATCAACACAACGTCATACCTGCGTGAGGTACTCCCCCTTGTGCCGCGACAGCGCGCGCACCAGCACCACCGCCACCACGATCAGCAGCAGGAAGATGAACGCCAGCACCGCTGCAAACATCAACACAACGTCATACCTGCGTGAGGTACTCCCCCTTGTGCCGCGACAGCGCGCGCACCAGCACCACCGCCACCACGATCAGCAGCAGGAAGATGAACGCCAGCACCGCTGCAAACATCAACACAACACTTATTACGCCCGGTTTCCACCAAAGCGGAGCTGTGTTTGAGAAACAAATCAGATCTCGTCATTTTGACATCTCCGAAATTGAGGGGAGAGCAGATGTCGAAATGACGAAATCTAATTGGTTACGCAAACACAGCTCCGCTCCGCTTTAATGGAAATCGGGCCTAAGAGTTCGAAAATGGTAAAATGGAACTGTCACACTCGATTATACAAGGTGTGGGTTAATTCGCAAGTACACAAGTAACATTAAACTTGATCCTAGAAACACATTAGCGATATGATAAGAAGTCCCAATTATTTTATTTTATTTTCAATACAAAAAAAAAATTCATTTAGAAAAATAAAATTTAGCAACCCTAAATGTGATATCGACAACCCTCAATATCATTTTCATTATTCCCAGTTCATTTAGGGATGTCACTTAAAATGTATGGTACATTTTTGAACTCCCTATAGTTCCCTCAGGATATGAGCTACACTTCTTGTAATATTTTTTTATGCATCTATTACATCGTTCCCTACTTTGGGCTTTCGGCTAATTAGGGCAAATAATCTACACGTTGTAGAGACTCTAAATCCAAATCAATCTGATGATGCACCCAAAAAATGAGGACAGTGGAAACTTTGCACACAAGTTGCCCTCATGATATAGATAAGGGATAAGAAAGGATTTTCCGCCACGGGATCGCCCGAGCGAGACGCTGGCGGGTCAGCTAGTTTACGTATACGAGTAAGCAACAGTAACTTACTGCCAAGAATAGCTTCGTCAGTGCGATGGAAGTCCAGGTCGTCGCCCAGGTTGGAGGGGGGAGGGGGGCGCGTCTCCACCGGCTCCGGCGGGTGCGTGACCGGTTCCACGCCGCAGAAGTCCTCGTGCAAAGTACCTAGAATTGTTTTTATTGTTAACTGACTGCAATCTCAAGTGATGGTAAACAAGTACTCGTAAATAATTAAATAAAAAATACGACTGCCCTGTGGTAAAACGACTTTTCCCAAAAAAATATAGCCTATGTTACTCGGAACGGTGTGAGGATTCTAACGATACCCCATATATCCAAATGTCTACAGTCGCGCAGAAGTTATGGTGGAATAAAGAAACTCACATACATACATGAACACTAAAAACACTGTTGTTACAAAAGTTGTAAGTGCTAATGTAAACAACTACAGGTCGAGAGCGATTTAGTATTTTTTTTTTATCTTATCGAAGTTGTAGAGATCAAAGCGCCTGATAAACTATGATGGGGGAGTTCTTTAATCTACTGGGGATAGTCTGGACGTTACCTCCAATGGTCCTGACGTTGGGCGGCGGGTCCTGCTGGAACAGCAGCTTCAGCGGGTAGATGTCGTCGAACTCCACCCTGCTGACGCAGCCCACGAAGCCCTCGTCCATGGTCTCGTTGCGGCCGATGTACATGTACTGGATGTTGTTGACGGTCTGGACGTTACCTCCGATGGTCCTGACGTTGGGCGGCGGGTCCTGCTGGAACAGCAGCTTCAGCGGGTAGATGTCGTCGAACTCCACCCTGCTGACGCAGCCCACGAAGCCCTCGTCCATGGTCTCGTTGCGGCCGATGTACATGTACTGGATGTTGTTGACGGTCTGGACGTTACCTCCGATGGTCCTGACGTTGGGCGGCGGGTCCTGCTGGAACAGCAGCTTGAGCGGGTAGATGTCGTCGAACTCCACCCTGCTGACGCAGCCCACGAAGCCCTCGTCCATGGTCTCGTTGCGGCCGATGTACATGTACTGGATGTTGTTGACGGTCTGGACGTTACCTCCGATGGTCCTGACGTTGGGCGGCGGGTCCTGCTGGAACAGCAGCTTCAGCGGGTAGATGTCGTCGAACTCCACCCTGCTGACGCAGCCCACGAAGCCCTCGTCCATGGTCTCGTTGCGGCCGATGTACATGTACTGGATGTTGTTGACGGTCTGGACGTTACCTCCGATGGTCCTGACGTTGGGCGGCGGGTCCTGCTGGAACAGCAGCTTCAGCGGGTAGATGTCGTCGAACTCCACCCTGCTGACGCAGCCCACGAAGCCCTCGTCCATGGTCTCGTTGCGGCCGATGTACATGTACTGGATGTTGTTGACGGTCTGGACGTTACCTCCGATGGTCCTGACGTTGGGCGGCGGGTCCTGCTGGAACAGCAGCTTCAGCGGGTAGATGTCGTCGAACTCCACCCTGCTGACGCAGCCCACGAAGCCCTCGTCCATGGTCTCGTTGCGGCCGATGTACATGTACTGGATGTTGTTGACGGTCTGGACGTTACCTCCGATGGTCCTGACGTTGGGCGGCGGGTCCTGCTGGAACAGCAGCTTCAGCGGGTAGATGTCGTCGAACTCCAAGCTGCTGACGCAGCCCACGAAGCCCTCGTCCATGGTCTCGTTGCGGCCGATGTACATGTACTGGATGTTGTTGACGGTCTGGACGTTACCTCCGATGGTCCTGACGTTGGGCGGCGGGTCCTGCTGGAACAGCAGCTTCAGCGGGTAGATGTCGTCGAACTCCACCCTGCTGACGCAGCCCACGAAGCCCTCGTCCATGGTCTCGTTGCGGCCGATGTACATGTACTGGATGTTGTTGACGGTCTGGACGTTACCTCCGATGGTCCTGACGTTGGGCGGCGGGTCCTGCTGGAACAGCAGCTTCAGCGGGTAGATGTCGTCGAACTCCACCCTGCTGACGCAGCCCACGAAGCCCTCGTCCATGGTCTCGTTGCGGCCGATGTACATGTACTGGATGTTGTTGACGGTCTGGACGTTACCTCCGATGGTCCTGACGTTGGGCGGCGGGTCCTGCTGGAACAGCAGCTTCAGCGGGTAGATGTCGTCGAACTCCACCCTGCTGACGCAGCCCACGAAGCCCTCGTCCATGGTCTCGTTGCGGCCGATGTACATGTACTGGATGTTGTTGACGGTCTGGACGTTACCTCCGATGGTCCTGACGTTGGGCGGCGGGTCCTGCTGGAACAGCAGCTTCAGCGGGTAGATGTCGTCGAACTCCACCCTGCTGACGCAGCCCACGAAGCCCTCGTCCATGGTCTCGTTGCGGCCGATGTACATGTACTGGATGTTGTTGACGGTCTGGACGTTACCTCCGATGGTCCTGACGTTGGGCGGCGGGTCCTGCTGGAACAGCAGCTTCAGCGGGTAGATGTCGTCGAACTCCACCCTGCTGACGCAGCCCACGAAGCCCTCGTCCATGGTCTCGTTGCGGCCGATGTACATGTACTGGATGTTGTTGACGGTCTGGACGTTACCTCCGATGGTCCTGACGTTGGGCGGCGGGTCCTGCTGGAACAGCAGCTTCAGCGGGTAGATGTCGTCGAACTCCACCCTGCTGACGCAGCCCACGAAGCCCTCGTCCATGGTCTCGTTGCGGCCGATGTACATGTACTGGATGTTGTTGAACTGCGCGTCCGCCGACTCGCGGATGTTGAAGTGGTACTCCTGGGTCTCGTAGTTGTCCACCTGGGCGATAATGTCTATAAAGTCCTAGATGTATTCATAATTATCCCCTTGCCGATTTCGGCTACGGTGACTGAGTTCCTGAAGCAGTGTTTAATGGACTTCGTTGGTGCGCCCTAATATGGCTTATGTACCCTATCTTTGCACTGAAAGTGCGAGCGCAGTGCGAACAAGTTAGCGTATCGCCAATATCGTTGTACTTGTAAGTAATGGTATTTTAGGGTAGCCTACTCTTTAGCTGGTCACGTATACTGTCTAACTTTGTGTGAGCTCTGTTGCAATAAGTGTCTTCACTCTTTACACGTTTTGGTCAAGCTCTCCCAACTAGAGAGTTCTATCTTGCATGCCTTCATGTGTCTCTTCAGAATATCCTTGTGTCTGAGGAACTGGCCACTTCCAAAATAAACCCCAGAATGGATATATGTGCGTTGATAGGTTTCTTGACGTAACGCTGAGAGAATAATACAAATTCTAAGCTTGTTTCCTTCCATACCTCGCCATGATTTGTAGAGGGCACTTCAAAATTCCTCATAGTATTCATTGTGAGTTAACAATCATGATTAGAGCTCTAAAAGATGGATAGTCCTAAATGATCTAATGGTAAATTTGGAAAGCTGACTGCGACTGCAACAGCGATTTAAAGATTATAAGCATTTAATTGTCCCTTGATTGGCTGATTTTGCTGTTCACTTTTTTTCAGCCAAACAGAGGGTAGACCCGATAACGCACCTGCAACACCATGGTGGCGCCACTGTCCTTCCTGGACAAGCGCACGTCGTGGTACTGCCCCATAGCAAAGTGCTTCCCCTGGAAGATGATCTCCTGCCGCTCGAATCCGAAATCGAACACCACTCGAAGATGACCTGATCAAAACATGATGACTTATCTCAGAAATAATAATTAATGATTCCGATTGCAATTGATGGAGATTGGCAGATTGATGACATATTTTATGATTGCTTTTTTTTAATGATTTCTTTATAATACAAAGATGATGAAACTGAATCAAAGATTATATTTATTATGCCCGTCTATAGAGTTTTATATAGAGTTTTATATGAACTCCTACTAGTCAAGTATGAGTTGGGAAATGTATATTTAGTTGCCACAAAACCACTGTCATCGCTTTGAGCATTTCTTTATTAGAATGAATTTGTATTATTTCGATTGGGAGAGATTCAAAGGACAATGACCATGGATGTATGGATTCCCGTATCAAGCTGGATCAAACCCAAACTTTATTTTTATAGACTAGGGTCTCCACATTAACTCCTACAATAATTACTTTTTTAATTAATATCCGGATTCTAAAGTTATAGGCGAACAAACAAGTTGTACTTATTAGTAACATCAGTGTGACACAAAATGTACATCGAAAAGAAAGTAACTTTTTGTATGGAAAATTAAATTCCTGACATGAAAAACAAATTCTTAGTGCCAATACTTCTTAAAACCCCAATTTTATTTTGCTTTTGGTTCACGAGAAAACTTGATACCACCTTTGGTCATTCTCTTTTATAATTTTCGATACTTGATTGATCCAAGAGAAGAGAAGTGGGATTTCTCCGATTTCTCACCAGAGTTGGACACCATGATGGTGAGGTACTCAGCGGATATGTTGGAGTAGAATCCCAGCAGGAATCCCTTCGCGTGGGTGGTGGTGAATCCCACGCGGATCTTCTCGTTGATGGTGGACCGCCACGAGCCGAGGAAGTCGTACTTCACCATTGAATTCGGCCGCAAGTTTACACCAATCTCTGTAGGAAACAAAAGACGAGTTTGACAGGTTCAGGGGGGCTATTCCGTATCTTTGACAGTTACAGTGATGTTTACTGTTGTCTATGGTTCGTTATACATTGCTGCTTTAAGTGAAATGAAAGTCAGATTTTGCGGTAAACCTTCAATGGATAAAAACATGTCAAATGAGCTCTTTGAAGGTCACTGAGTGATTTTAACTGAGATACAGAATAAGGGTCCACGAGTTATGAATGTGTACGTGCGTGTGGTGTATACAGTTGCGGACGCGCACGTGTTTCTTTTTGTGTTTGTGTGCGTATTAGCATGTGTGTGTGTGCGTGTGTTCGACTCACCGTCCGCGCATATGGGCCCCTTGAACGCGGTCCAGCGGCAGTCGCAGCCGTACGAGTCGTAGCCCTCCAGGCACGTGCCGTTGTTGAGGCACGGCGACGACTCGCACTTGCCCACGCAGCCCTCCGACACGCCGTACATGTGTGTGTGCGTGTGTGCGACTCACCGTCCGCGCATATGGGCCCCTTGAACGCGGTCCAGCGGCAGTCGCAGCCGTACGAGTCGTAGCCCTCCAGGCACGTGCCGTTGTTGAGGCACGGCGACGACTCGCACTTGCCCACGCAGCCCTCCGACACGGCGTACATGTGTGTGTGCGTGTGTGCGACTCACCGTCCGCGCATATGGGCCCCTTGAACGCGGTCCAGCGGCAGTCGCAGCCGTACGAGTCGTAGCCCTCCAGGCACGTGCCGTTGTTGAGGCACGGCGACGACTCGCACTTGCCCACGCAGCCCTCCGACACGCCGTACATGTGTGTGTGCGTGTGTCCGACTCACCGTCCGCGCATATGGGCCCCTTGAACGCGGTCCAGCGGCAGTCGCAGCCGTACGAGTCGTAGCCCTCCAGGCACGTGCCGTTGTTGAGGCACGGCGACGACTCGCACTTGCCCACGCAGCCCTCCGACACGCCGTACATGTGTGTGTGCGTGTGTCCGACTCACCGTCCGCGCATATGGGCCCCTTGAACGCGGTCCAGCGGCAGTCGCAGCCGTACGAGTCGTAGCCCTCCAGGCACGTGCCGTTGTTGAGGCACGGCGACGACTCGCACTTGCCCACGCAGCCCTCCGACACGGCGTACATGTGTGTGTGCGTGTGTGCGACTCACCGTCCGCGCATATGGGCCCCTTGAACGCGGTCCAGCGGCAGTCGCAGCCGTACGAGTCGTAGCCCTCCAGGCACGTGCCGTTGTTGAGGCACGGCGACGACTCGCACTTGCCCACGCAGCCCTCCGACACGCCGTACATGTGTGTGTGCGTGTGTCCGACTCACCGTCCGCGCATATGGGCCCCTTGAACGCGGTCCAGCGGCAGTCGCAGCCGTACGAGTCGTAGCCCTCCAGGCACGTGCCGTTGTTGAGGCACGGCGACGACTCGCACTTGCCCACGCAGCCCTCCGACACGCCGTACACGCCTATTATGAACAGAACCTTTACAACTACAGACTACTAACAAATTATTATAACATTGTTGACAGGCAATGCGAAAAAGCCTGATTGTGGGATATATCCCACAATCAGATGGTGGATGGAACTATCTATAGACAGTTCCATCCACGTAGACGGTCCCTACTACTTCTATCGAAACGCATGGAACATAAGCGATTGTGATGGCCCCACTCCATCACATTCACAATCACTTATGTGCTTACGTTTTCGTGGATAAACTATCTATGCCAATATTTGATCCTTATCTCAAAAATAATTATTTCTGTCATGCATTTATGTTTATTCACTTACGGCGGTTTTCAATATCTTATCCATCCACGATAGAAATTTTACATAAGCTCCATACAAGTTATGTCAAATTTCTATCTATTTATTATTGTATTTTATTATTAAATGTATGGTAAAGCATGGATAGATAGGATATTGAAAACCGCCGTTAACAACTTCTGAGTGGTCAGTCGGCAGTAGAGCACTAAACGTGAAAGCATCTGGTGATGACATGCTAGATTCCGCTGGACTGATGGCATGGGTATAAATTGCAATCCCTGTGTAGATCTAGAAGTCATTGGTACATGGTATTATGTGGAAGACCGAGATCCTTTGAATTGGCTAGTCAGTAATTGCCGTACCTCGCCTGGCGTGGTAGCGCAGGTCCACCGGCTTGCCGTTGAGCAGCAGCGCCCTCATGCAGCCCACGAAGCCGTCCTTCCGGTCCAGCGACGCGCCCAGCACCAGCGCGGTGGTGAGGTGTAGAGCCCTCACGGGGTCCTTGGCGGTGCGGATCTCGTTCTTGAGGGCGCCGTCGACGACCACGCGGGCTTCTTTCCTGTGACGAAACTCATACATTTCAGATTTGAACAGAGATGGGCAAAATTTAAGCATCATTAAGCGTTTTGGCTATAATTTTGACACTTGCAATGATGATCATCAGTTGTCTAAAGATCATATCTATAAAATTGCTTCTAAAACGAAAAATAAGATTTTGTGGCAAATCTTCAATAGATACATAATATTATGGGAAAAGAGCTTTTCAAGCCATTAAGTTACTTCATGATTTCGAAAACCACTGGCGAAACCGCGGGCAAACTTAGTTGCACTTAACTTTTCCTCTTTCTGTTATTTGTTAAGCTTAAAGTCGAGCGATGTTGATCCTGTGGTTGTGGGCTTAGGCAAGCGGGCTTGCTTGATGTCACTCTCTATATTCGACTACTAAGTCGCAGGCGAGTAAAACCTGGTTGCAAGTATAAAATAGCATGCCCGATGCAAATGCCGGGCCTGTTGCCACAAGTACCTGTTCCTCTCGATGGAGACGGAGTGCCACTTGTTGTCGGCGAGGCGGTTGCTGGTCTCCACGGACACCCCGAGCGGCGTGTCGCCCACCGCGAACTGGAACTGCAGCTGGTCTCCGCCGATGATGGACAGCTTGATGTAGCCACAAGTACCTGTTCCTCTCGATGGAGACGGAGTGCCACTTGTTGTCGGCGAGGCGGTTGCTGGTCTCCACGGACACCCCGAGCGGCGTGTCGCCCACCGCGAACTGGAACTGCAGCTGGTCTCCGCCGATGATGGACAGCTTGATGTAGCCACAAGTACCTGTTCCTCTCGATGGAGACGGAGTGCCACTTGTTGTCGGCGAGGCGGTTGCTGGTCTCCACGGACACCCCGAGCGGCGTGTCGCCCACCGCGAACTGGAACTGCAGCTGGTCTCCGCCGATGATGGACAGCTTGATGTAGCCACAAGTACCTGTTCCTCTCGATGGAGACGGAGTGCCACTTGTTGTCGGCGAGGCGGTTGCTGGTCTCCACGGACACCCCGAGCGGCGTGTCGCCCACCGCGAACTGGAACTGCAGCTGGTCTCCGCCGATGATGGACAGCTTGATGTAGCCACAAGTACCTGTTCCTCTCGATGGAGACGGAGTGCCACTTGTTGTCGGCGAGGCGGTTGCTGGTCTCCACGGACACCCCGAGCGGCGTGTCGCCCACCGCGAACTGGAACTGCAGCTGGTCTCCGCCGATGATGGACAGCTTGATGTAGCCACAAGTACCTGTTCCTCTCGATGGAGACGGAGTGCCACTTGTTGTCGGCGAGGCGGTTGCTGGTCTCCACGGACACCCCGAGCGGCGTGTCGCCCACCGCGAACTGGAACTGCAGCTGGTCTCCGCCGATGATGGACAGCTTGATGTAGCCACAAGTACCTGTTCCTCTCGATGGAGACGGAGTGCCACTTGTTGTCGGCGAGGCGGTTGCTGGTCTCCACGGACACCCCGAGCGGCGTGTCGCCCACCGCGAACTGGAACTGCAGCTGGTCTCCGCCGATGATGGACAGCTTGATGTAGCCACAAGTACCTGTTCCTCTCGATGGAGACGGAGTGCCACTTGTTGTCGGCGAGGCGGTTGCTGGTCTCCACGGACACCCCGAGCGGCGTGTCGCCCACCGCGAACTGGAACTGCAGCTGGTCTCCGCCGATGATGGACAGCTTGATGTAGCCACAAGTACCTGTTCCTCTCGATGGAGACGGAGTGCCACTTGTTGTCGGCGAGGCGGTTGCTGGTCTCCACGGACACCCCGAGCGGCGTGTCGCCCACCGCGAACTGGAACTGCAGCTGGTCTCCGCCGATGATGGACAGCTTGATGTAGTCACAAGTACCTGTTCCTCTCGATGGAGACGGAGTGCCACTTGTTGTCGGCGAGGCGGTTGCTGGTCTCCACGGACACCCCGAGCGGCGTGTCGCCCACCGCGAACTGGAACTGCAGCTGGTCTCCGCCGATGATGGACAGCTTGATGTAGTCTTGCGGACCCTGGGGACGAACACTCGGCCATCAACTACATCCTCAGCATAACGCACGCTGGGGATAGCATGGCAAGAAATTTTGCCATCAGTAAGCGCACTCTATCCTCTTAGATACCGCGGCATCCCAGCGTCTTGCTACAGCAAGCCACGGCGTACCGCTCAGACCGCGACGGAATGCCTAATTCCGTCACGGCTATGCCTGGAAGCCTTAGACAACCTGGACGGCTTTTTTGGCTTCTGGTTCGATAATCCAGTAGTGAACCACGCACAACGAAAGAAGACTCTAAACACAGAAAAGCTCCAGGATGAAGAGTCCCTCCCTACGTCACCGTCCGTACCGCTTACAATGATCAAGGTTTTAGAACAACAATAGCACGTCTAAAAACGAGGAAAGAAAGATAAGTAGTCTTAATTCGGTAAGTATTTAGAATTTGGTATTTTCATTACATAAGTAAAAAATAGAGCTATTCCTTTCACACGGGTGTTTACTTACCTTAGAGTGCAGCAACACGGCGTTCTCCTTAGTGGTTTTGAACTCGAAGTAGATGTCGCCACTGTGGCTCAGGTCGAAGGTAGGCAGGGTTATGATGGCGTCCGATATGCGGAAAGTCACTGCGTTGCTGAAGAGATCTGTCAAAATATTACGAAAAATAAACAATACGATTCTAATGTTCTTACGAAAAAAAGTGATACAAATGCAAAAACCCAAAATTGCCCCAACTATAAAATAGGTAGGAGCAAAAAACTGCCACAATACAAATCTTTTTGAAAGGACGAAGTCTGTCGGGTCCGCCAGTAATATATAAAATTTGCATTCATTGCTTGTAACAAAACTGCTCTCAAGGGCTTGACCGATTTTAATGATTTTGTGTTGCCTCGTTAGGTCTGAGAATAGGACTTAAACTATCTTTCACACTCCTAAATGAGGGCGTATGGCAAAACAATGGTTGCCAGGTCAGTTGCTACATTTTATAATAATATAAAACTTCGTATAAAAATGGTACCATGCATGAATAGTTTAATATTACCGTCTCCCTCGCACAACAGCGGTCCCAGGGAATACCGTCCTTGTTTCTCATCAAGATGGCTGCCCGTATCTCCGAAACGTAACTGCTTCACCGGCAGAAACTCCTTTTCCGTTATATCGCCGCCGTCGATTTGGAACTCTAAAAATAATAAGATTCCATCTTAAAACATTAAAGTTTTTGAAAATGAGTTCACAAGTGAGAGCGTGCACAAAAAATAATTTTACTCTTCTTCAAAGATTTTTCATTTAGAAAGTTTAGAGTTTTGGAGACATGGTGTCACCCTACCGCAGTCCGCGCTTAATGATGATTGGTTCACAGATCTCATAAAGACTTATTTGGACAGTGGCACCCCTGTATATCTCCGTTAGCACTTCCATCATTTATGTATCTATTGATTGTCAATCAGACAACCTATAAGCGAGTTGAATATTACTCAGTGTTCGACCGAGCTTTTTCAGAACCAATAAACCGAAAAGCATCAAAAAACAACTAGTCCGCCATATTGGATTTACAATGACGTCTGCAGCCGCACCGGTACTCGTAATATAGTAGTGACAACCCTCCAACACCATGGCCCAATCAACCTTCGCGTTCGGTATTGGCTCTTAGGGAGTTCCAGGAGCCGCCTTTTTGACTCCCTATAAATTGTTTTCTCTCGCTCCTTGGTCATAATATTATGTTCTCACTCTACTTATTCTGAGGCAGGACGAAACAATAAGCCGCTCCGTCTCTTGTGCCATACGTGCGACAACTGCCGTAGCTTCCAAAGTTGACTGCCGTATCCAGTTGATCCTGATAATAATAAACTGAGCCAGAAACTTCGCGAACCTTTGGAGGCGAAGCTCTTGGGTACTGGTAATAGCCACGTTCACTTATCACGTGATCGAAGAACTACAAGGAGCCGTCTCGACGGATTGATTTCAAACGCCCGCCACGCGCCGGCTAGATTGCACGCGTTAGTTCTTGTACGGTCTATTTCAAGCGCTGCGTGTGCCCGATTACGAAGCAAACTTAGCGTCGAAAGAGATTAAGTTACGCGATAGAAAGAGGCCACAACTTTAGGTGCATAGCGGAGGCGGAGACAGGCGCTATTGTGAACTGAATTGCACTTTTTTGTGTCAGCGCTAGGGTCATCATCATCTTGCGGAGTGAACCTTCTGTACCGATAGATACATTATGTATTCCGTGGTAATTTTTCTTATATATATAAAAATGAATCGCGAAAAGTGTTGGTAAGCGCATAACTCAACAACGCCTGGACCAATTTGGCCAATTCTTTATTAAAATGTTCGTTGAAGTTCAAGGCTGGTTTATGCGGCGAGAAAAATTGCCGGAAAACCCCTAAAAACAGCTCTTTTCTTTTTTCGTTTTCTAACTCAAGCGTAGAGTCAATTTGAGCTTTATTGCTATTGCATAAAGTTCAAATTAAATTACAAGCACTGTTGTCTAAGCAAGTGACGGTTTTGTTCAGGAGAATTTTTTGCCCCGACTATAAAATAGGTATAGGTATTGATTACGCACCGCGCCTGTGCACGATGAATCAGCGGGCAACTGCCGGGCCCATCAGAGCAGTCCAGCGGATTCTCACAGGCAGCGGCGGTGGCGGGTCGAAAAAGGCCCGCCAAAAAATTTTATTAGGCGTTTTGCACTGGGTTTAATCCCGCGGCACAGAGTGACTTACTACTAGGTACTTACCGGCGCATGGAGACAGCCAGCACGTGGAATCCGGGGAGTGTGTTCGTGTAGGATGAAATGTGGTGTGTGGTGCCTGCTGTGTTAAATGCAAATAGGAACACACTCGCCCTCCTTGAGGGATCTTTCGCGGCGGCGGTACGAATTCGCGGGTAGCGAAGCGGCTCCGCGGCGGCGTGATTTCCAGGTGGCGCGGGAGCACAAAAAACAGTATTCCGGATAGCCAAAGGGGCCCGCGGCGTTAGAATGACGCGGCGGACAACACAGCAAACGAAGTAGCACAAGAAATCGGGCTCGTAAGAAGGCGAGATGCGGCGTGGCGGGCGACTTCACGCGGGCGAACGCGGCACGCACAGTCAATCGACTCCGTCGGGATTTTGCACCGGACTGGGCGAGCGAACGCCGCCGGGGCGCGCGCGGGCGCTGGACGCAAACCGCTCGCGGGAGAGGGGCGTGCAGTGATAGCCGATCGACGCGATACGGTCTAGCGTAAACCGGAGAGTGCTAGCATAAAGCGCAAACACCCCCGCCAGTGGACCCAAGGATTTGGGGTCCACTAACCAATGGGCAAGCGGGATAAGGAAGAGACGGCTCGCTGCAAAACCGAATCTCCGACCATTACCTCGGCAACTCTGGGAACCCCATCGGATCCATATATCAATTTAAGAATGCGTCCACGACGCCAGCACAAAGGCAACAAATTAGACTCCTTAACTAGGACAAGATCACCAACCTTAGGTGGGTCGGTCTTGTCGGACCACTTAACGCGCTGCTGCAAGAGATGCAAATATTCTAAATACCAACGATGCCAGAAATTTTGGGTCATCTGCTGTAGCAATTCGAAACGAGACAACCGTGAGACCTTCACGTCCCTGAAGGGGTACTCGGGCAGGGCGTTAAGGGGTTCACCAATTAAGAAATGACCGGGGGTTAAAACTTCCAGGTCATTGGGATCGGACGATAAGGGGCAGAGTGGCCGAGAATTGAGGACAGCCTCAATCTTACAAAAAACGGTAGCGAGCTCTTCAAATGTCAAAATGGTTTCACCTATCACGCGTCGGAGATGCGTCTTTGAGACCTTGACGACGGCTTCAAAGATCCCGCCCCAGTGGGGACAAGCTGGCGGGTCAAAGGTCCAAGTTATCCCCATCTTGGACATTGCCGTGCCGAGGCCTATCTTATTTTCATTCAAAAATTGGACGACTTCCTTCAAATGTCTATCGGCACCTTTATAGTTGGTCCCACAATCCGATCGGATCAGGTGCGGATAACCTCGGCGTGAAACGAAGCGGCCTAGCGTGGCTACAAAGGCTTCGGTGCTGAGGGCACTCACCAGTTCTAGGTGTACGGCCTTGGTAGCCAGGCAAACAAAAACGCAAAGGTAGGCCTTGAGGGAACGAGCATTGCGGAGGCTGGAGCTCTTGACGAAGAACGGCCCCGCAAAATCCGTCCCGACCGCCGAAAAAGGGCGCGAGGCCACGACACGGTCGGTGGGGAGGTCCCCCATAATGGGCTGCATGGTGCTGGCCTTCAGGCGGTAGCACGGAATGCACTTAAAAATGACGCTTCGGATGGAGCGTCGTCCCGATAAAAGCCAAAATTCGCGCTGCAATATGGCCGAAAGGGCGTTGCAGCCAGCGTGGGCATTTTTGACGTGGTAATGCGTCACCAACAATTTTACAAAAGCGCTATTGTTCGGAAGCAGCAGGGGATGACGTGCCCCATAGGGTAAGTCAGAATTCCGGAGGCGTCCACCAACGCGTATCAATCCGGTGTCATCCAGGAAGAGGTTTAAGCGGGCGAGCGAGCCCTTCAAAGGTAAACCTCGCTTCAGTGTCTCAATAGCGGACTCAAAATGCTCCAGTTGAACCAAACGTATCCAAAAGGTCCGGGCCTCCTGTCTCTCCAGGGGCGACAAGACCGGGTTCGACATTTTGTCGCGTGGGTTCCGAGCGTTGTGGGTGAAGCGCTGAATCCAAGCCGTCACCCCAATCGATTTATCAAGGGAACTGTAGCGTTCCTGAAGATAGCTCAGCGAATTGGCTGGCTTATCTTCAACAACTCCGACTCGCAAGCCAGGTAACACATCGGGCTCGGAGAACCTACTCTGAGGCCAGGCGGACTCATTCCGAGTCAGCCAGTCAGGGCCCCACCAAAGAGAGTGGTTGACAAGGTCGGAAGCTTCACATCCGCGGGAAGCACAATCTGCAGGGTTCAGGTCCCCTGGCACATGTCTCCAGGTCAACGGGGTTTCCGAATTCTGGATTTGGGAAACCCGGTTGGCAACAAAGACTTCCAAGTTGTGGGGAGCGGCTCGCAACCAACAAAGGACAATTTCGCTGTCCGACCAGGCGTACACGTCCGTCAGGTCAACGATCGATAGGAGGGACGTACGCACATGGTTGAGAAGGCGCACCAAAAGAGCGGCTCCAGACAACTCCAATTTGGGTATCGTCAAGCGTGACCGAATTGGGGCCACTTTACTTTTCGCCAAGACAAGATGGGTTGCGACCTCGCCGGTGTCACTGACAGTTCGCAAATAGACCACGGCTGCGTACCCTTTTTCGGACGCATCACAAAAGCCGTGGAGACTGGCGTGGCACCTTCCGGGCGGTAGGAAGCAACGAGGCATCGAAATCCGATTAACATTCGGAAGTGAGGCCACAATGGAGAGCCACTCCTGTAGCCTGAGACCCTAACCTCCCTGAGGCAGTCGACAAAGTATGGTCTGGCATACTGACTGCTGTAGATCCAAAGTCTCAGGGGAGGTGGCTAGGTGGCAGCTAGGGTGGCGGACACCTAGCGCGACGTGCCTTCACCAGCGGGAGCCCACTGACGGGGGTACTCCGGCTGGGGCGCTGCTAAAGAGGGGGAGGGTACCCAACGTGGGGACCATCCGGCATAACCAACCCGGGGTCGCACCATGCGGCTAGCATCCGGGGCGTGGTAGGGAGCGCCTCGACCTAGCACGGGTGGATGGCGCTCCAGTTGCGTCCACACATGAAGGGGAGGCAAAACCCTAGACGGGTCGACGCTCAATGGGGCAGCCGCGATATCCCCGTCGTAATGACGCGAGGGGGATGTGACCGTGACGCGGGGTGGTGAAGCCCTCCTCCGGGGGGCGGAACCCCTACCTCCACTAGGAGGTTGGTGGTCCACCGGAGAACGCCTAACGGGACTGGCCGGGTGGCCAGGACTAGCGCCCCCGCCCATGGGGGGGGTGCGCGATCGAGCGCCCCCGCCCATGGGGGTGCGCGACCCAACGTCCCGGCGACCGGAACCACTCCGGTTAGCGCACAAGATGGCCGAATGGGCACCGCCGCAATGTGGGCAGGGCCGCTGGCGCGGGCAGTCTCTTACGAGATGCTGGCCCAGGCACGAGAAGCACCACTGGCGTGTCGACACGTATTCTCTCCGGGCCGCAACCGGTTTGGCCAGGAAGTGCGAACAAGAGGAGACCTGGTGGCCGGGGTGCCGACAATAGGCACAGGGGGGGGCGTCGTAGCCACAGCCCCGCTGTACTGTGACACCCGGCGACCCTCTCTGGCGTCGGCTCCACGGCCTCGCCGGTTGGGGCCGGTCCCCGCCGAAGGGCCAGTCCTTGCCCCACCCCCTCGGACATGCTCGGACCTCCCAGGGGCCACTCGAGGGCCGGTAACTCCGGAGTTATCGGCCTGGAGGCACTCCTGCTCCAGAAACTTCAGGAGGTCGGAGAAAGGGGGCAGGTAGGTTGCACCGTCCCCTCCGAAGCGCTGCTCGAAGCGGAGCTTAAGCTCCGACGGCAGGCGGGAGAGCACTATGTGCAACAACAAGAAGGACCACTGGTCGACGGGGAGATCCAATCGACGGAGAGCGTTGGTGGCCACAATGCAGGGGTTTAGCAAGGCCTCTCTGAGGCCGGCCACCCCGGTGACGGCGGGCAAGGCGAGTAGCTGGGCTACATGTGCGTCGGCCAACCGGCGCACATTTTCGTAGCGCCTGGCCAGCAATTCCCGGGCCGTGGTGTAGCTCTCCTCCGAGAGGTCGAGGTGCCGCACCAAATCCAGGGCCTCGCCCTGTAGCGAGGACAGTAAGTATGTCAGCTTCTGGGTGGGGGACAGGTCCTTCCTGGCGTGGACCAGACTGTCAAATAACGCCAGGAAGCCCATCCACTCTTGAAGCTGCCCACCGAATTTGGGCAGCTCGATCGTGGGCAGTTTCCCGAGTAATGCCGGCTGTGTGGGCGGTCGGCTGGGGGAGTCTCGAAAAGCGCCACTTCGACGCCTTTCATCAGCGGCGGTCCGGACCCCATGGGCGGCCTCCACCACCGAGTCCATCAGTTCGAAGAACTGGTCGTAATCGGCCTGAGCCGTCCTCAGTACCTCCTGTTCGGGACCGAGGGTGAGCAGGTCTTGAAAGGCCTGCTCCACAGAGGCCTGCCGAGTCCGCACCTGGTCCGCTCGGTGTAATAGGGCGGCGGTTCTATCTTCGCGGCCTATCAAACCCGCGGCGGACGTCGCCCAGCGAAGCTCAGACTGTATCTGTACAGCTAGCTTTTTTATGTTCGCGGACATTCTAACAAATTAAATGTAAACAAAAGCAAAAATAAAGTAATAATAAATTGAAAAGGCGGCCGGCAAGTCGGCGGGCGGCGCGAGTGCAAGCAATAATAAATTGAAAAGTAATAGTAAACAAGTCGTATCGCGGTCGCGGTCGTACCGTAGTCGATACGCGTGTTAAATTACGGCGAGCGGGCGGTACCGGCACGCAAGCAAACTTAAAATAAAGATTAAACTTATAATTATAATAAGCGGAACGCGGCCGAAACGCGGCGTTAACGCAGCGGAACTGGCGGCGATTGCGGAATTTCCGCTAACAGCGCGGCGAACGACGCGGCGCGTGGCGGAAAGCGGGATTTATGCCAGCGGCGCAGAAAATGAACGGCGCGGCGGGCAAAACCAGCGCAAAACGCAAAGCGAGGTGTAGACAAACCGCGCTCGTTGCTACCAATAATGATTACGCACCGCGCCTGTGCACGATGAATCAGCGGGCAACTGCCGGGCCCATCAGAGCAGTCCAGCGGATTCTCACAGGCAGCGGCGGTGGCGGGTCGAAAAAGGCCCGCCAAAAAATTTTATTAGGCGTTTTGCACTGGGTTTAATCCCGCGGCACAGAGTGACTTACTACTAGGTACTTACCGGCGCATGGAGACAGCCAGCACGTGGAATCCGGGGAGTGTGTTCGTGTAGGATGAAATGTGGTGTGTGGTGCCTGCTGTGTTAAATGCAAATAGGAACACACTCGCCCTCCTTGAGGGATCTTTCGCGGCGGCGGTACGAATTCGCGGGTAGCGAAGCGGCTCCGCGGCGGCGTGATTTCCAGGTGGCGCGGGAGCACAAAAAACAGTATTCCGGATAGCCAAAGGGGCCCGCGGCGTTAGAATGACGCGGCGGACAACACAGCAAACGAAGTAGCACAAGAAATCGGGCTCGTAAGAAGGCGAGATGCGGCGTGGCGGGCGACTTCACGCGGGCGAACGCGGCACGCACAGTCAATCGACTCCGTCGGGATTTTGCACCGGACTGGGCGAGCGAACGCCGCCGGGGCGCGCGCGGGCGCTGGACGCAAACCGCTCGCGGGAGAGGGGCGTGCAGTGATAGCCGATCGACGCGATACGGTCTAGCGTAAACCGGAGAGTGCTAGCATAAAGCGCAAACAGGTATAGATTAAGACAGGAGCAAAAAACTGCCACGATAAAAATCTTTTTGACAGGACGAAGTCTGTCGGATCCGCTAGTATTAAATGTTCACCGTCGGCAGAGAGCGGGCTGTGCTCGGCGTCGCAGTTGCACCACTTGGTGGGGTCGACGCAGGAGCCCAGCACGCCGCACTGGCACATGCGGCTGCCCGGCGTGGCGCCCGCCCAGTAGTCCATGCGCTGCCCCGACCGCTCCGGGGGTATCGGTAACAGTAAGTACTCACCGTCGGCAGAGAGCGGGCTGTGCTCGGCGTCGCAGTTGCACCACTTGGTGGGGTCGACGCAGGAGCCCAGCACGCCGCACTGGCACATGCGGCTGCCCGGCGTGGCGCCCGCCCAGTAGTCCATGCGCTGCCCCGACCGCTCCGGGGGTATCGGTAACAGTAAGTACTCACCGTCGGCAGAGAGCGGGCTGTGCTCGGCGTCGCAGTTGCACCACTTGGTGGGGTCGACGCAGGAGCCCAGCACGCCGCACTGGCACATGCGGCTGCCCGGCGTGGCGCCCGCCCAGTAGTCCATGCGCTGCCCCGACCGCTCCGGGGGTATCGGTAACAGTAAGTACTCACCGTCGGCAGAGAGCGGGCTGTGCTCGGCGTCGCAGTTGCACCACTTGGTGGGGTCGACGCAGGAGCCCAGCACGCCGCACTGGCACATGCGGCTGCCCGGCGTGGCGCCCGCCCAGTAGTCCATGCGCTGCCCCGACCGCTCCGGGGGTATCGGTAACAGTAAGTACTCACCGTCGGCAGAGAGCGGGCTGTGCTCGGCGTCGCAGTTGCACCACTTGGTGGGGTCGACGCAGGAGCCCAGCACGCCGCACTGGCACATGCGGCTGCCCGGCGTGGCGCCCGCCCAGTAGTCCATGCGCTGCCCCGACCGCTCCGGGGGTATCGGTAACAGTAAGTACTCACCGTCGGCAGAGAGCGGGCTGTGCTCGGCGTCGCAGTTGCACCACTTGGTGGGGTCGACGCAGGAGCCCAGCACGCCGCACTGGCACATGCGGCTGCCCGGCGTGGCGCCCGCCCAGTAGTCCATGCGCTGCCCCGACCGCTCCGGGGGTATCGGTAACAGTAAGTACTCACCGTCGGCAGAGAGCGGGCTGTGCTCGGCGTCGCAGTTGCACCACTTGGTGGGGTCGACGCAGGAGCCCAGCACGCCGCACTGGCACATGCGGCTGCCCGGCGTGGCGCCCGCCCAGTAGTCCATGCGCTGCCCCGACCGCTCCGGGGGTATCGGTAACAGTAAGTACTCACCGTCGGCAGAGAGCGGGCTGTGCTCGGCGTCGCAGTTGCACCACTTGGTGGGGTCGACGCAGGAGCCCAGCACGCCGCACTGGCACATGCGGCTGCCCGGCGTGGCGCCCGCCCAGTAGTCCATGCGCTGCCCCGACCGCTCCGGGGGTATCGGTAACAGTAAGTACTCACCGTCGGCAGAGAGCGGGCTGTGCTCGGCGTCGCAGTTGCACCACTTGGTGGGGTCGACGCAGGAGCCCAGCACGCCGCACTGGCACATGCGGCTGCCCGGCGTGGCGCCCGCCCAGTAGTCCATGCGCTGCCCCGACCGCTCCGGGGGTATCGGTAACAGTAAGTACTCACCGTCGGCAGAGAGCGGGCTGTGCTCGGCGTCGCAGTTGCACCACTTGGTGGGGTCGACGCAGGAGCCCAGCACGCCGCACTGGCACATGCGGCTGCCCGGCGTGGCGCCCGCCCAGTAGTCCATGCGCTGCCCCGACCGCTCCGGGGGTATCGGTAACAGTAAGTACTCACCGTCGGCAGAGAGCGGGCTGTGCTCGGCGTCGCAGTTGCACCACTTGGTGGGGTCGACGCAGGAGCCCAGCACGCCGCACTGGCACATGCGGCTGCCCGGCGTGGCGCCCGCCCAGTAGTCCATGCGCTGCCCCGACCGCTCCGGGGGTATCGGTAACAGTAAGTACTCACCGTCGGCAGAGAGCGGGCTGTGCTCGGCGTCGCAGTTGCACCACTTGGTGGGGTCGACGCAGGAGCCCAGCACGCCGCACTGGCACATGCGGCTGCCCGGCGTGGCGCCCGCCCAGTAGTCCATGCGCTGCCCCGACCGCTCCGGGGGTATCGGTAACAGTAAGTACTCACCGTCGGCAGAGAGCGGGCTGTGCTCGGCGTCGCAGTTGCACCACTTGGTGGGGTCGACGCAGGAGCCCAGCACGCCGCACTGGCACATGCGGCTGCCCGGCGTGGCGCCCGCCCAGTAGTCCATGCGCTGCCCCGACCGCTCCGGGGGTATCGGTAACAGTAAGTACTCACCGTCGGCAGAGAGCGGGCTGTGCTCGGCGTCGCAGTTGCACCACTTGGTGGGGTCGACGCAGGAGCCCAGCACGCCGCACTGGCACATGCGGCTGCCCGGCGTGGCGCCCGCCCAGTAGTCCATGCGCTGCCCCGACCGCTCCGGGGGTATCGGTAACAGTAAGTACTCACCGTCGGCAGAGAGCGGGCTGTGCTCGGCGTCGCAGTTGCACCACTTGGTGGGGTCGA